>OY744548.1:2658277-2683277 GCA_963556195.1 Sepiola atlantica
AGTATGTTACCTTTAGGCAATAATAGCATTTATGTATTTGTTTATGTAGTATGTTACCTTTAGGCAATACTAGTATTTATGTATTTGTTTATGTAGTATGTTACCTTTAGGCAATAATAGATTTTATGTATTTGTTTATGTAGTATGTTACCTTTAGGCAATAATAGCATTTATGTATTTGTTTATGTAGTATGTTACCTTTAGGCAATACTAGTATTTATGTATTTGTTTATGTAGTATGTTACCTTTAGGCAATAATAGCATTTATGTATTTGTTTATGTAGTATGTTACCTTTAGGCAATAATAGCATTTATGTATTTGTTTATGTAGTATGTTACCTTTAGGCAATAATAGCATTTATGTATTTGTTTATGTAGTATGTTACCTTTAGGCAATAATAGCATTTATGTATTTGTTCATGTAGTATGTTACCTTTAGGCAATAATAGCATTTATGCATTTGTTTATGTAGTATGTTACCTTTAGGCAATAATAGCATTTATGTATTTGTTCATGTAGTATGTTACCTTTAGGCAATAATAGCATTTATGCATTTGTTTATGTAGTATGTTACCTTTAGGCAATAATAGCATTTATGTATTTGTTCATGTAGTATGTTACCTTTAGGCAATAATAGCATTTATGTATTTGTTCATGTAGTATGTTACCTTTAGGCAATAATAGCATTTATGTATTTGTTCATGTAGTATGTTACCTTTAGGCAATAATAGCATTTATGTATTTGTTCATGTAGTATGTTACCTTTAGGCAATAATAGCATTTATGTATTTGTTTATGTAGTATGTTACCTTTAGGCAATACTAGTATTTATGTATTTGTTTATGTAGTATGTTACCTTTAGGCAATAATAGCATTTATGTATTTGTTCATGTAGTATGTTACCTTTAGGCAATAATAGCATTTATGCATTTGTTTATGTAGTATGTTACCTTTAGGCAATAATAGCATTTATGTATTTGTTCATGTAGTATGTTACCTTTAGGCAATAATAGCATTTATGCATTTGTTTATGTAGTATGTTACCTTTAGGCAATAATAGCATTTATGTATTTGTTCATGTAGTATGTTACCTTTAGGCAATAATAGCATTTATGTATTTGTTCATGTAGTATGTTACCTTTAGGCAATAATAGCATTTATGTATTTGTTCATGTAGTATGTTACCTTTAGGCAATAATAGCATTTATGTATTTGTTCATGTAGTATGTTACCTTTAGGCAATAATAGCATTTATGTATTTGTTTATGTAGTATGTTACCTTTAGGCAATACTAGTATTTATGTATTTGTTTATGTAGTATGTTACCTTTAGGCAATAATAGCATTTATGTATTTGTTTATGTAGTATGTTACCTTTAGGCAATAATAGCATTTATGCATTTGTTTATGTAGTATGTTACCTTTAGGCAATAATAGCATTTATGCATTTGTTTATGTAGTATGTTACCTTTAGGCAATAATAGCATTTATGCATTTGTTTATGTAGTATGTTACCTTTAGGCAATAATAGCATTTATGTATTTGTTTATGTAGTATGTTACCTTTAGGCAATACTAGTATTTATGTATTTGTTTATGTAGTATGTTACCTTTAGGCAATAATAGCATTTATGTATTTGTTTATGTAGTATGTTACCTTTAGGCAATAATAGCATTTATGCATTTGTTTATGTAGTATGTTACCTTTAGGCAATAATAGCATTTATGTATTTGTTCATGTAGTATGTTACCTTTAGGCAATAATAGCATTTATGTATTTGTTTATGTAGTATGTTACCTTTAGGCACTAATAGGATTTATGTATTTGGTTATGTAGTATGTTACCTTTAGGCAATAATAGCATTTATGTATTTGTTTATGTAGTATGTTACCTTTAGGCAATAATAGCATTTATGTATTTGTTTATGTAGTATGTTACTTTTAGGCAATACAAGCATTTATGTATTTGTTTATGTAGTATGTTACCTTTAGGCAATAATAGCATTTATGTATTTGTTTATGTAGTATGTTACCTTTAGGCAATAATAGCATTTATGTATTTGTTTATGTAGTATGTTACCTTTAGGCAATAATAGCATTTATGTATTTGTTTATGTAGTATGTTACCTTTAAGCAATAATAGCATTTATGTATTTGTTTATGTAGTATGTTACCTTTAGGCAATAATAGCATTTATGTATTTGTTTATGTAGTATGTTACCTTTAGGCAATAATAGCATTTAGTTATTTGTTTATGTAGTATGTTACCTTTAGGCAATAATAGCATTTATGTATTTGTTTATGTAGTATGTTACCTTTAGGCAATACTAGTATTTATGTATTTGTTTATGTAGTATGTTACCTTTAGGCAATAATAGCATTTATGTATTTGTTTATGTAGTATGTAACCTTTAGGCAATAATAGCATTTATGTATTTGTTTATGTAGTATGTTACCTTTAGGCAATAATAGCATTTATGTATTTGTTTATGTAGTATGTTACCTTTAGGCAATAATAGCATTTATGCATTTGTTTATGTAGTATGTTACCTTTAGGCAATAATAGCATTTATGCATTTGTTTATGTAGTATGTTACCTTTAGGCAATAATAGCATTTATGTATTTGTTCATGTAGTATGTTACCTTTAGGCAATAATAGCATTTATGCATTTGTTTATGTAGTATGTTACCTTTAGGCAATAATAGCATTTATGTATTTGTTTATGTAGTATGTTACCTTTAGGCAATACTAGTATTTATGTATTTGTTTATGTAGTATGTTACCTTTAGGCAATAATAGCATTTATGTATTTGTTTATGTAGTATGTAACCTTTAGGCAATAATAGCATTTATGTATTTGTTTATGTAGTATGTTACCTTTAGGCAATAATAGCATTTATGTATTTGTTTATGTAGTATGTTACCTTTAGGCAATAATAGCATTTATGTATTTGTTCATGTAGTATGTTACCTTTAGGCAATAATAGCATTTATGTATTTGTTTATGTAGTATGTTACCTTTAGGCAATAATAGCATTTATGCATTTGTTTATGTAGTATGTTACCTTTAGGCAATAATAGCATTTATGTATTTGTTCATGTAGTATGTTACCTTTAGGCAATAATATCATTTATGTATTTGTTTATGTAGTATGTTACCTTTAGGCAATAATAGCATTTATGTATTTGTTCATGTAGTATGTTACCTTTAGGCAATAATAGCATTTATGTATTTGTTCATGTAGTATGTTACCTTTAGGCAATAATAGCATTTATGTATTTGTTTATGTAGTATGTTACCTTTAGGCAATAATAGCATTTATGTATTTGTGTATGTAGTATGTTACCTTTAGGCAATAATAGCATTTATGTATTTGTTTATGTAGTATGTTACTTTTAGGCAATACTAGCATTTATGTATTTGTTTATGTAGTATGTTACTTTTAGGCAATAATAGCATTTATGTATTTGTTTATGTAGTATGTTACCTTTAGGCAATAATAGCATTTATATATTTGTTTATGTAGTATGTTAATTTTAGGCAATAATAGCATTTATGTATTTGTTTATGTAGTATGTTACCTTTAGGCAATAATAGCATTTATGTATTTGTTTATGTAGTATGTTACCTTTAGGTAATAATAGCATTTATTAATTTCTCTTTGTAGTATCGTACGATTGTAGATTAATAATTGCATGTCATTGTACTAAAATTACAATAAATCTAGTATATACTATAATATACCCGGTCGCATCTAACCTAAATGTAATATAAGTGTTCAGTGTTCTAATGAAAAGCAGATTGTGAACATTTCCTAATGCCCGATAGGATAGTCACATGACAACTCAACCTCTACTACACTGTCCCCCCTAGAAAAAAGAAGAAATACTCCGTGGTACTACACGATCCCCAGAAAACAGGAGATAATACCCGTGAGGATGGTATCCGGACGAAGGAACATATATTATAATATGCCCGAAGACTGAGATAATGTCCGGGACTATTTCTTATGAAAACCGAATTAATACTACGCTATCCCCTGAATTACGTATCAGATTGTATTACAATACTATATTAATAAAAGGGTTAGTATAGTTTTCGGTTAAGACAGAATCTATGTTACTTAGTAATATATATATATATATATATATATATATATATATATATATATACATATATATATATATGTAAATATATATGTATATATATACATATATACATATATACATACAATATACATACCTACAAATATATATACATATACACCTACATATACAAATATATAAATGCATATACAAATATACACACACCCATACATGCATATACACTTATACATATATATATACATTTACATATATGCATACATATACAAAAATGCATACATATACATGCATATACATACATAACACTTATACATACACACATATATAGATACATATATACGTACATATATGCATACATATACACATATGGGGTAAGGTACACGATAAGTCATGAAAATTAAATGCCGTGGTAGACAAAGTGTGTGAAAAAAGATAAACGTAAAGCAGGTTAAAACACAGGGGACAAACAAAAACAAGAGATTTGACTGGTTTCGTTCGTATTGACGAACGTCTTCAGAAAAAGTGAACAAATCTTTTGTTTTTATTTTTCTCCTGCATTTTAAACTGTTTTACCGTTTGTCTTTTTTTCACACACATACACACACACACACATATACACACACATATATATATACATACACAAAAATACATACATATACATATACATGCATATACATGCATAATACGTATACATACCCACATATACACATACATATATACATACATATATACATACATACACACACACATATATATATATATATATATATATATATATATATATATATATATATATATATATACATACATATATATGTGCTCAATACAATGAGAGCTCCATAAATATACTTTATATAAACATTTAAAATGGTCTACACAAATAAATTCATATTCCGGTGCTACCGTGCACCCTGTTGGGAACACAAGTTCAAACTAAAACAAATTGATAACAAAGTCAAAATCAAATGTTTACAATCAGCAGCAGTTTCTAAAAACGTTCAAAATTGGCTCAAGTTGATAACAGTTGGTGGGAGAGAGAAGGTTTAAACAATGTCACTTTTTACTTAACCATAACAAGCTGAATTGAACCCTCCCCCTTCTCTCCAAAGTTCCGACCAAAAAACCTAGACATTCGAGCGGTAACACTAACACAATCAACGCAAATGAATAACAGAGTTTATGCACAGAAACCATGACAAGCACGCAAACAAGCATATACATTTATCACCACTTAATATTCTCACATACATACACGCGTGTTCACATGGAATATTTGACACACAAGCTAAAACTAATCGAAAATGTAAACACGCAAACGCACTCATATGTCATTAATTATCTCATATACTCTCTATAACATACACACATACACACTTGGCTAAGATCAAAGTGTAGTATCTGTTCCGATGGATACTGTACCCCATAGACTGGTTTGGTCTTGGCCTTCGGGTCTTGATTTACGCCGGTCACTGTGTCTGTCCTGTACAGTTCTAGGAGGTCCACCCTCCCAGGCTTTGCCTCCCCTCTTTGAGGAGGAGTAAGTTCATTGCTTACTGCCTGAGGCGCCCCTACCGGGGAATGCCGACGAGGCTGCCCAGGCAATTTTTAAACCCCACTTTCCCGACCCGACCTTGGGTCACATCTAACTTGTGGAAGTAAGATAAAAACTGGCCTTGTTCCTAACTCCTGGAGAGGAGTAAATCAATACTCTCTATAGCATACACACATACGCACTAAAAATGCTAATATACTTACACTAATAACAGATATAAACGGATATATAATCAGCGATTATTACACTCCCATACGATAACAGACACCCACTTAGGTAATATCATGAAGTAAAATATTTAAAACAATTGATTTAATTATGAAAAATAATAAATAATTAAGTTTGCAATACAATGCAATTTTTAAAATTTAATTTTCATCTTCAAATATTAATTATTTAATTAATTAAGTAATATTAATACGATAGCGTGTGTGTTCGTGTGTCACGCTTACATCAACAGCTCTGCGCATGTGTGCCGCACCTAGATTTGGAAAAGCATTCACGTTACCTAATTTTCGTATTATTTTCGAGTACATCCCTTTGGCGCAACGGTTAGCGACGTAGTATTTTGACGTCCGTTTTTGACGTCGACCTGACTGGTTTATAGTTCGATCCCAACCAACCTCTAAGATTTTTTTTCTACATCGAAGGGGGAAGAGGGAGGTAGGGAGAGGAGGACCGGGAAGACACATATTAATACGATAGCGTGTGTGTTATTTTGTGTGTCACGCTTACATCAAAAGCAACGACTTTCCAAATCTTTGTATGCTACTCATGAATTAGAGCAAAATTTAATTTAATCTATTTTATTCAAACATGTATAGGTTAGGAACATGATATTAGTATTGAAAACATCATTTTGTGTAATTTACACGGGTTCCGCTAGTTATGTATTATTATTAATTATATAAAAAAATTAAATGTAAAATGACAATTAAAAAAATTACATTGTAGTGTTTCCCAAACGATTTATTATTTTTTAATAATTCAATTTTTTATATATATATATATATAAACAATGCTTTTAATTTAAGACAACTATTTCGTCTTGTTTTTAAAATGTTAAACAAACACCAATGAAATAATCGCAGATTTCTGTATTTTATTGTTTTGAATATTCTCGTCGATCGATTCTAACACGCATTGATACGTAACATGAACTATACACCTGATTTTAACTAGTTAAGTGTATTTAGGCTTCAGCCAAGTCGGCTTGCGTGTCGGAATCGTCGCTTCTGCTGGGTTGCACGCTTCTGCATGTGTTGATTCACGCGTGGCCATCAATAGATTTATAAATAATGAACATTCGAATAAACAGTGCCTCGTTTCACGGAGTTATATGAACGCATGATACGTGACTTGAAAGAGAATTTGCTCGGCTCAGTGGGAAAACGGAAAGGGTAGACGTAGATTTTAAGGTGATCGTTACGTGAAGCATCAAATAAACGATTGGCTGTGGGGTTGACACCACAAAAGGAGGGGCAGTGTATTGAAACCTCGTTGTTACTTCATACACAGAAATACTATTAAGACACTATATGAACACACACACACACACACATATATATATATATATATATATATATATATATATATATGTAATGAATGACGTAAAAAGCCCTTTTAACAATGCGTGAAAGATTTATTTCTTTTTTTTTCTTTTTTTCCAATTAATTTCGAAGGATACAACCTTCATCATCAGAGATGTATTTTTTTTCTTTTTCAAAAAAAAACAAAGAAAAAAAACCCATCTCTGATGATGAAGGTTGTATTCTTCGAAATTAATTGGAAAAAAAGAAAAAAAGAAAAAAATCTTTCACGCATTGTTAAAAGGGCTTCTTACGTCATTTATTACATTTTAATTCAATGCTTAAAAAAAAAGAACGAACAATATCTAAAAAATTATATATATATATGTATATATATTAATTATTTATTACCTACAGACATCGATGTTTCATGCTTACGCAATCTTCAGTGCAGGAAGTTAATTCCCGACGGTCGGCGGGCTCGAACTCCGATCACAAATCGGCACTCGTAGTCAAGAGCGTTCCCCCGTTGGCCATCGCAAATTAGCTCAGACTTAAGGAGGAATTTAACTTTGTAAATACCGAGTCGGCGGGTATTTTACAACGAGCAGCGAAAGTGATCTACAACAACTAACTGTGTTGGAACTCGCAATGAAGCTATTAGTACTGCTTGTTATTAAACTCACTCCGAGTGCCCGGCCTATTTTACTTCAGTCGAAATTCTCAGAAATCAAGGGGCTCCTTCCTGGGACTAACACTTGATCTCTATATGGGATACATAGATATACCATTAAAGTTCTATTTAACCTGTCAAATGTTGAGTCAATAAAGAAATTAGCAACATTAATTGTCTGCTCCCTAATTGGCCTGTTAATTATCTTATAGTATATCTTTCTTGAGGTTTCTTGGTCTTACCGGATTCCAGGACAAAAATCAATCTATTCTGGTGGAATATCAAGCTAACTGCTGTTTCTTGCTATAAAATTACTTGGAGAAGGTGCACCATTCCTCGTATGAGCCAGTGTATAGCCGAGGGGATCTTATTTGGGCTGTGAGTACTATGTTATTTTTAATATTTGGTTAGGGTTTACTTGTAGGGTTAAGTACCTCGTGTCAGGTGATCCTGAGATACCCGTGGAACATAGAGACCGAGGTCACTCGAGGATATTGCCCAGTAGATAATTCAAACTCCCCTATGTGCATGCATGTGTGTGCCTTCTCCATTGTATAATAATGACCAATATGTATTCATTAGTATATATTTTGAATCGGTTGAACTACTCCTTAATTTGTGTTACACCCATCGTATCTTCACCAAACACCTGATATATATATATATATATATATATATATATATATATATATATATATATATATATATATATATATATATAAGGATGAAAAGGAATTAGAAAAGCAAAAGTCTAATCGTATTTCTATTCAGTTGCTCAGAGCAAGGTATATTCCGCAAAAAGGCAATTTATTCAAGTTAAATTTTTCCTTAAGCCAAGCGTTTCAAAGATCAAAATCTTATCATCAGAGGAAATCGGTGGGATAGATAAGTTGGGAAAGGCCGAGATTTAAAATTTGAAAAAGTAAAATAAAAATTGTAGGGAAAAAACACAAGGCAACACTTAAGAAAAAATTTAACTTGAATAAATTGCCTTTTTGCGGAATATACCTTGCTCTGAGCAACTGAATAGAAATACGATTTGACTTTTGCTTTTCTAATTCCTTTTCATCCTTCTACATATCTATCTGCTCTATCCTGGATATTGAGCTGTATACTTTTCACAATAGGTTTTACCTTTCCTAAAAGTTCGCTTTTAGTTCACCACTTTATATATATATATATATATATATATATATATATATATATATATTCATGAATAAATAAATAAATAAATACATATATATATATATATATATATATATATATATATAGATAGATATAGATATATATATATATATATATAGAGAGAGAGATACATATACTGCTACTGAGTTAAATATGCTTTTCATATCAGGGTTCGAACCGTATGACTGGCAGGGATACTCTCCTCTCATACTGCGGATTGCAGGTTTTTCATAAAACACATGTGTATATGGGTTTATTTTGAAAATAATATTTATTTATAAATATCTATTCAAGGCTCTTTCACGATAGAGCACTTTAGTTAAGTAGACAAGAAGCCGTCATTCTGCGCAATGCATAACTATGGGCCCCGCCTATTGAGTTCTCTCTCGGCTGCTTGCTGGATAGCCGTCGTGTTTTCTGACGATTGCAGGTTTGGCATGAAACACATGTGTATATGGGTTTATTTTAAAAATAATATTTACTGATAAATAATAATAAATATATATGTATACCTATATATATATATATATATATATATATATACTTGAATCAAGCAAAAGTTAGCGAGTTGAACACGTGTTTTTCTACCCCCTCCCGAACAAAATGACTTCAAGTCATGAGGTGAAACGGGAAAGTAAAGAGCAAGTCAGACAACCTACACAGTTGCCTAAAAATAGATTTGAAAAAATAAACACATAATAAAAAGTAAACAATGAACGTTTTTCTCTTTAGGTCATCATAAATGGAAACAAAACTACTGATGTAATTTTATAATTTTATATAAAAATGTTAGTAATATATCCAGATAAGTGGGGAATGCGAACATAGGCGGGCCATAATTTCTTCTACGGATCTTGACGCATCATATAGACTAGTAAATATATACGAGGCCTGTTTAAAACTTATTTGAGCTTAGGCCAGTAAAAAATATTCTAAACACGTGACGGAGTCAGGACCCTAATCCCATTCAAAGTAGGCTTCTTGTGCTTGCACACATTTAGCTCACCGATCCATCCACTGCCGGAAACACCTCTGAAATTCTTCTTTTGGCATAGTGTTCATCTCCGCTGTCGCGTTAGATTTAGCAGTTGTTTGGAGAAGATGCGAGGTGTAACACAAATTAGGGAGTTGTTCAACCGATTCAAAAATGGCTCCACATCAGCGGAGAGTGACCAGCGTTCTGACAAGCCCCAAACTGTTTTAGTTATTTTTTCTAACTATGCACTAACTGTTTCTGAGGTATTATTATTATTATTATTATTTACTCACTAGGAGTTCTCACACAGGTTATCAGTGATTGCTCACCGACAACCGGTGGTATTCCCTGGAGTCTGAGTGACAACAAGTATCCCCAGATTTCCAGTATTCTCCACCTTTTTGCGGTAGCCACCGCAAATTAACTTGCAGTATCATTACAGTCGTTTACCATTGATTTCTCGCTGGTAAGGACCGTTGGTCTTCTATGGGATTTGGGTGGCAATAAGCCTCACCAAGGTCACAGCAGTCTCTGCACTTCCAGTGGAGGTCTGGTTTGTGCTTATTATTATTATTATTATTATTATTATTATTATTATTATTATTCGACTGGAATAATGGTCAGGAGAGACGGAAGAAAATTATAGGGTATTTAATATTTCAGTGACATTTTGGCTAGGAAGAAAGTGTAGTTCATGTTCTGAGACTACACTTCATATTTACTAGTGAACGATCAATCTTTCTAGAGTGAGGTAATTTTAATGTTGTTTCTACTGCAGTGACCTATTTGCGTAACTGGATTTACCTCCCATTAAAAACCGACCTTGTGTCTAACTTGAGCCTTCGTGGCGATGCAAGTAAATCGTAACAATACAAGTCTTATCTTCGCAAATATATAATTGAAAAGATTTATTATTATTAGACTGGCCTGGTAATCAGGAGAGATGGAGAAAATGATGCATTTTCCGTGTCATCCGTAACTATAAAAGTCAGACGATTACAAATAAAAGCTTGCGGCATGAGTTTAAAAACAAAATAAAAAACAAAGCTTTCGAAACTTCAAAACTAAACGCTATAACTTTCTTGGCCTCTTTAAGGAAACGATATCTGCAATAGGATTTAAAAGTCACTTGTCGAAATACAAGAACACAGAAACAAAGAGAAATAAAGGATCGCCGCCTTGAGCTCGTGTTTGATTTCGTTTCTCTGTACGGATAAAACATCGAAGTGTTAGCGCAAAAGGGAGATAACTCTAACGAAAAACATTTTGATTGCTCCGAATTGCCACGGGCGTTAGTTGCGAAGTCAGGGGAGATAATTCGAAACACGCCCGTTATCTATTGGACAGTAACCAGGAAATGTCGATAAGAAATGGCCAGGAATATGTCGAGTCATCAGTTCTATTCGTTGTATACGCTAGTGAAGATAGTACCCATAACTCTCGCAACTGCGCATAATTGTATGCAAAAAGATATATACAGAGAAAAACATTGTTGTACAGACACACACACACCCACACACACACACACCCACACAACACACACACACACACAACACACCCCACACACATTTTTAACATAGTTCATCCCAAACAAGGCAAACCGCCACTGTAGACGTAAAGGACTACTGAGAAAAAGGATGAGAGTGTTTTTTTTTTGGGGGGGGGGGCAGGGGGTCAACATAAATTGAGAGCTGTGCAGCGAAATGTCTGATTAGTTTTAAATTTCTGCATGTCAGTACCGTCAGGAAAACAGGGAGCAGGGAGGGAGTTCCAGAGCCGAGTAGCACGAGGAAACAAGCTTTTGGGGTAGAAAGCTATTCGACATCTGGGGACCTCCACAGTGAATGGATGGGATTTGGCAGATTGTCAGGTTGGTCTAGTGAATTTGCGTCGTGGGGGCACCAGAGCAGCAAGTTCATCAGAGTGAGACACTATACTCCGGAGTCTTCGGTCTCTCGGTACAGCGGTTTGTCAGGATAATTTTGTGATTTTATTTCATAAAATCACAAAATTATAAAATGATAAAATAATAAAATAACAAATAATTGTTGAAAACGTTTTCTACAAGTGTTGGTAGCCTAACTTCCTTAAACATACATTTTTTCTCATTGGAACTGCACTGATGATGACCTACCATCTACTCTTCTCTCTCTTTCTCTCTTTCTCTCTCTCTCTCTTTCTCTCTCTCTCTCTCTCTCTCTCTCTCTCTCTATATATATATATATATATATATATATATATATATATATATATAGTCTTGAGAATTTTTCAACCATTAAAACAATATGAAAAGAAAAGCACTCCCCCCCTTAAAAAGTAAATAAAATAAAATACAAAGAACAAACACTTTTAGTCCCAAGTCCATCGTTGGGAAACTATTTTGCTTGTCACTATATAAGTTTGCTTCCCAGTCTTAGCATTATTCAAGAGATCATCAGTTGTTAACCATGAAACATTGTTTCGGGATTTAAAAAGAAAACAGTATTTTATCTCATGGCTTCCCAGCAGAGTTGATCAGACACCACTTCCTTTAAACAACAACAACAACTAAAACGTTCCGGTTATTAGATCTAATGTTTTGTTTCAGATTAATGTTTGGCTTAACTTATTTTGTTATTAAAAATATATCCTCTTCACATGTGTTGTTCATCTGTGTCTAAGGAAATGTATTCGTTATTTACAAAATAAAATGCTGTATTTTATAGCGTTCGGACGAATCCATTACAAACTTATTTGGTTATTTATTGTTTCATGTATTTATATTATTATTTATATTTTTACTTATTTTTATTTAAAAATATTTAGAAAATTAAAAAAATATATATATATATATATACATGTATTTTATATATATATATATATATATATATATATATATATATATATATATATATATATATATGCTCTTTTCTTTGTTTTTTTTTATCTGGTTTCACCCAAAAATGAACCACTGTATAGTGTAGGTTTTTTCAAGACACTTTAATCCAATAATTTTTACTCTTTGTGAATTTTTCTGATAATTCTGTAATGTTGCAGAAGCGATATTGGCATACAAATGTTGTTTGGCTCACAACAAATGAAACGGACCGTAAAAATATATCTCACAGAAACGCTATGGGGTTTTAAAAAGTTAAAAAATACAAATAAAAATAATAAAATAAAAACATTGTTACTGGAATATAAAATAAACCTGACTATATATATATATATATATATATATATATATATATATATATATATATATATATATATATATATATGTATATATATATAATTATATATATATATGTATATATATATATATGTATATATATATATATATATATATATGTATGTATGTATGTATATATATATATATATATATATATATATATATATGTATATATATGTATATATATGTATATATATATATATATATATATATATATATATTAAGCTAGGGAAATATATTTATAGCAATTAAGCGGCACAGAGGCTCCCGCGTTTCATCCCAGGAGGAATATTCAGGCTAAAAGGCATGGAGTTATTTTTGCAGGGTGTTTTTATATACACGGCTAGCTAGTTAGCAATCAGATTCGTTGTTGTTCTCTCAGCTAATCGTTGGGCTTCCCACGAACAAAGGTCTGATTAGTGTTACTTTCAATATACTGTTCTATAGTTCTCTTTTCTATAGATTGGCCTATATCCTGTTTCTTTGTTGTGTCAATATAATAGGTGAATTTATTTTAACAGGTGGTTCCTTCTATTTTAGGTTTTAATTTTTAAATTGTTGGGTTTTTTTTTAGTTCAGTATTTTAGTTTTTTGTTTATTTATTTATGTATCTTTAGCATTAATATATATATATATATATATATATATATATATATATATATAGATTCAATTTATTAGTAATTATGTATATACTCACATGCATGATTTTATGTAAACAGCGATGTTCAAGGCTAAAATAACCGAGGATCAAGTCACCAGAAAAGCCAAATCGAAACACAATAATAAAAGCGAAGCACGCGCATTGATTTACGTTAAGTTTGATAGTCGACAAATAACACACACATGCATCACTTCATTAAGATTCCGCGCAACGATTTAATCCTGCGTATATCAACTGATTTCCATCACAATTATCATGTAATTTACAATTTAATGTGGAAATATTGTTTAAAGTCATTTATAATCTGCATTTTAACAGAGGATCGAATGTTATTTTGTACTGGAAGAAGATGTTTAATTTGAAAATTATGCAAAACACTGATTAAACCAAGACATATTTTTTAGAGAGCGTAAATTAAAGTCATAGTAATCAATATAACAGATGTTTTGAAGAAACGATGGCGTACCTCTCGTATTCTGTTCTTTATGTGCAAAGGAAACTATTTGTGTTGGAGTTGCTTTTGTAATAGCTCTCCAGCTATGAGGTGCGAAGAGAGTTCTTGTAAAATGTCGAACTAAAATTAATATTATATTTTATCATTTCACAAAACAACCACCAGGGGTCGCCTCTCAAGCTCATATATTGGGGGTTTGTTTTCTGTTTTGCTCTCGATACACATGTATCGGGAAAGAAAAGAAAGAAAGGCAATAAGAAGAGAGGGAAGTCCTTTAGATAAAACTGTCTGCTTGGTGTGTGTGGGGTGTTCTTTTGAACGCCGGGGGCTGGTCTTTCTGACACACATCCGGAAGGAGGAGAAAAGAAAAAGACAGAACCTGAGAGGAACTAAAAGAAAATAGAAAAGAAAAGAGATAAACTAATGTTCACACCTCATAGAAAGCTTAATGAAGGGAATGGTTCCCGAAAATTTTCCTACAGACTATACCGAAACAACTACGACTACGACAAAAACTGAAATTGGGATTTACTTAACTTTGCTTCTAATATCGTCTAAAGAATTCGGCACGTTTAGTTATTATTATTCCTTAATTCTCAGTTTTTATTCACTATATTATGTGGAAAAAAAAGGAAGTGATACATCCTGATTGCAGGTACTGGCCTTCAAGTGGGGTGGATATATGACCAACATTAGCTGAGATAAACGGGTGATATTTATGTATGTTCAGAAATGGTTGTTAGAGGTAGTTACAAGCCTATAAATTGAGGTTCTACCTCTCACCGAGCGGGTGTAAGTGCGTTATTTTGTTCTAGAGCTTGGTGGTGACCAGAGGTAGTGTGTTATTTGAGTCACTACAGACCAGACGCTGGATGGTTGCTCCAGCAGAGAAATCCGTACTCTGACCCATTACATATTGTTACCAGACGTATTGTTTCGACTGCTTATGGGGCATTTCCTTTGGCAACTCACCCCCGACGTTGCCTCGGTCCGCTTTCAGAGTATTGACTCAGGAAGATTTTTTGTACAATTATTATACTTTTTTTTCCAACTAGTACTCTTATGATTTTCCGTTTACTGATTACACCAATATACATATAAATATATCATGTATGCAAACATTGTTAAAAACAACATAATTATTCTGTTTAATTATACCTTTTTTATTTTTTCAATTTTTCTGATGGTCTTTTTTTGTATAAAAATCAAAAAAAATAATAAATGTTCCATAGGTTTCACAGGTTCACGAACGTTTTCGATGCTTTCGTCGAATAATCCTCAGGTGTCAAAACCAACTTTAAAAAAATCTGGATAAAAGAACAAAATTTTAAAAAGACGGCAGAAAAACGCGCATAGAACGTTTTTCGCATTGTTCCAGAAAGCCGTTGACTATTTAAATTCAACAACTCTGGATGGCATCACAACCTATGGAACATTTATTTATTTTTTAATTTTAATACGAAAAGACCATCAGAAAAATGGACAAAATAAAACAGTTATAATTAAACAGGCGAATTCTGTTATTTTTAACCATATTTGCATAAATGAGAAAATGCTGCCTAAATACACACACACACACACACACATATATATATATATATATATATATATATATATATATATATATATATATATGTATGTATATATATATATATATATATATATGTGTGTGTGTGTATTTAAGCAGCATTTTCTCATTTATGCAAACATTGTTACAAATAACATAATTCGCCTGTTTAATTATACCTTTTTTATTTTTTCAATCAATTTCAATATATATATATATATATATATATGGGAAATGAAAAAGGAAAAACCCAAAGATGTTTTTTAATGTATTCATTAACGTTTCGTCTTTCGTTGATGAATACATAAAAAACATATTTTGGTTTTTCCTTATTCATTTCCCATTACGTCGGATTACCCTCATCCTTCCTTTCTCATATATATATATATATATATATATATATATATATATATATATATATATATATATATATATATATGTATATATATATATATATATATATATATATGTAAATATATATATGTATATAAATATATATATATATATATATATGCGTGTTTGTGTATGTGTTGTGGCTAATATGTGCTAACGAATATTTGAATCCATTTTATGCATGTCTTTCCTAACATAATATTTTTATTAAATCTCAGATATTGGCGTATGAGAAAATACTGACAATGTACATTATCATGTAACGCAATATTTTGAAAAAAGAATTATATTGAATTGCTTGCATATATATTTATATTAATTCACATAGAATTCTTGTGTATACGAATAACCGAGTCGAACATGAAATATACGTTCAGCAGAGACAAAAGCGCACCTATACCAAAAAAAAAAATAGTATATATTTACTCAAATACACGTACATACATTCATTCTGCATCATTCGTCTGCCTAATCTTTTTATAGTTATTTATTTCAAGAGCATTACCCATAAAAGCTCAGTTATTAACAAATATCTATTATTTACCGAAGAATTCTAAATAAGGGGAGGTTACTCCATTTATTGTATGTTTTATTTTGGATTCGTTTCTGCACGTAGATTTATTTATTTTCTACTAAGCGGGCGTACATTTCTCTCTTTTGTAAAGAGCTATTTCACCGCATTTTTTTAAAGAGAGGGCTATTCACGATGTCTTCCCTATCCAGCACAAACTAGTTCTGTATTCTTACTTTTGTTAATATCTACCTCAAACAAAAAAGAAAGAGAAAACCTCTCTCGTTTTTATATATATTTTTTCTTCTCTTTCTATCTCGCCCACCTCCGTCTGTTTCATTCATTCGACCTGATCGTATACCGTTAATTCGATAAGGTGGCTTTACAACGCCATTGTGTTCCAATGCATGCCGGGAAATGCTGAACGGAAAAGAGACTTTTGAAGGAACATCGCTTTTCCATGGCTATAGAAGAAAACGCGGATCGTCTCCTCATGGAATATTCCAATTTATCCCTGGTCTTCTTATTCTCGTTCGTATTGTCCATAGCTCTTTCCCATATTTGGTTTCATTGCGTTAGGTTTTGTTGATGTTGTCCATCTACGGCCATTCATCAGTCTATACCTCCCCTTCAATGCAACCTTCTCCTCAATACCCCTCCTTTCTATTCTTCATTTTTACCTTACCATTCTTTCTGTATAATTTTTGTTATTCTAAGTATTGTTCTCATCTTGAGTGTTATCATCACACCGTTTCAACCGCTGTAATCTTCGGCCTTCTTCGGGTGTACTTCTGCGAACTCTGGAATATTTCTATCGAACTCGGGAATCTGGACGCCCGCAAGGATCCGTGGCGCAGTAGATATAGTACTAAGTTAAATTCAGTTCTGAGTGATAGTCATCTGAAGGTTGAAGGTTCAATTCTCGGTGCGGGCGATGCGAAGAATTGCGAATTACTGAAGACTTCTCGCAGTCATGGCTTGCGGAACCAGAGCATGTGATACCCGTGGATTAAATAAAGGGCTCCGTTCGAAATTCCGTCCAGATTCCCGAGTTCGACAGAAATATTACCGAGTTCGAAGAGATACACCTGAAGAAGAAGGCTGGACGTTACAGCTGGCGAACAGTTGTGATGATAACACTCCAGATGAGAAATGTAGTCCGAATAACAAGAAATTATATAAATTATCAATAACGGCGAGGAATGCAGACGTTTGGGACAATTTTTTTTTGGGGGGGGGGGGTAGAATGAAATTGAACAAGTATAAAAACGAGAGAATTTTTTTTTTTTTTTTAATTTTTTTTTATACATGTTCAATTTCATTCTACCCACCCAAAAAATGTCCCAAACGTCTGCATTCCTCGCCGTTATTAAATTTTGTACCACGAAAAATGTATTTAAATTATCAATACTTATCTAAAAAATTCAGAAATATAATATTCTTTTCTTTCACCTTCTCACATTCCTTTCTGCATTTTTTTCTACTACTCCCTCTTCTTTTTAGTGAGTTTAAAATAAAAAAAATTCTTCGTCAATTAGTATATACGGAAGAATCACGTTGATAGACCGGTCCTCTTAGATCACAGGCGTTAAGCAACGTCGACCCTGTCTAGTACAAGATGGGTGACCATTTGAAAATACTAGACGCTGTATATCATCTGCCCTAACATGGTAACACATGCTGACTGAAGATCGCTAGTGAATTTGTGTTCCCCATTAACTTCTACTTTCAGTGGAAGCCGAAATGCCCGACGTTGGGAGAGTACTACAAAAAGTCGTATTACCGGTTATTCATTCGTTAATCAACTTATACTTTCATATTTCCGAATGGCTTTCTTTTGTTCAGTTCTGAGTAATAGTCATCTGAAGGTTGAATGTTCAATCCTGTGCACGCACGTGGATTAGATAAAGCGTTCAGCTGGAAATTCCGTCCAGATTCCTGAGTTCAACTTATACTACTTCTGTTTTCACATTCTTTTTTGTGACTTAAATTTTTCATTTATCCCTTTTTCTACTACCTTTTCTTCTTTCCTTCTTACTTCGTTACTGATCTATTTCATTTAATTCGTCACTTATCTATTTCATTTAATTCGTCACTTATCTATTTCATTTACTTCGTCATTCATCTATTTCATTTAATTCGTCACATATCTATTTCATTTAATTCGTCACTTATCTATTTCATTTAATTCGTCACGTATCTATTTCATTTAATTCGTCACTTATCTATTTCATTTAATTCGTCACTTATCTATTTCATTTACTTCGTCATTCATCTATTTCATTTAATTCGTCACTTATCTATTTCATTTACTTCGTCATTCATCTATTTCATTTAATTCGTCACTTATCTATTTCATTTACTTCGTCATTCATCTATTTCATTTAATTCGTCACTTATCTATTTCATTTACTTCGTCATTCATCTATTTCATTTACTTCGTCACGTATCTATTTCATTTAATTCGTCACTTATCTATTTCATTTAATTCGTCACTTATCTATTTCATTTACTTCGTCACTTATCTATTTCATTTATTCGTCACTTATCTATTTCATTTAATTCGTCACTTATCTATTTCATTTACTTCATCACTAATCTATTTCATTTACTTCGTCACTTATCTATTTCATTTAATTCGTCACTTATCTATTTCATTTAATTCGTTACTGATCTATTTCATTTAATTCGGTCACTTATCTATTTCATTTAATTCGTCACTTATCTATTTCATTAATTTGTTACTCATCTATTTCATTAATTTGTCACTTATCTATTTCCTTCATATTCTCGTATTTCATTTTGTCTATATCTTTTTATTCTACATCTTTCTTCCCGTTTCTGTATTCTTTCTTCAGAACTTACCTTTGTCTTTTTTACCGTATATTTTTAATGGAAATCGCTCCAGACAAGGCAAGAAGCCACTTAATGTAAGGAGCTAACAAGAACGACATATGATTACCGTAAAGACAAGCGATGCCTTTTGACCTTAGTCTTGTAAAGACTAAGCTTTTAGGTTAGTGGAAAACAGTCAGCAGGAAGAGAGTTCCACAAGCCTGCAGTTCTTGGAAAGAAGCTACTGGAATAGGAAGCTGTATTACAATGAGGTATTGAAACAGCGAATTAATGGAGACCACTAGACCAACGAGCTGGAACAAAAGAAGCAGGGAATAGATCACACAATTCCGAAGAACACGTGCCATAGTAGGACTTATGGAAAATGCTGAGTCTATCAACATCACGTCTGTGAGAGAGAGAGAGTGCAGAGAAGAAGAAAGGGTGTGGCCACTTAAATTACAGATACGTTTCTGCATCTTATCAAGACCACTCAAATGGGGCAGAAATTAACCAACGTATTAAAATCTATTTTGCCCAGATTACAATATTACTATATTCTACTGAAATACTTTAAAATTACTTATATTTTCGTCGTTTGCCACTTTTTTCAATTGTTCTTAATGTCAAAGTCATTGTAACAGTTGGCTGAAGCTTTGCGTTTTAGTGTTTTAAACTTTCTCCCACTCCATCCCTTATTTGTCATATATCTATATTATGTACATAGATAAACATTGCATGTTAGTGTTTAGAACAGAACTCTATATTTATAAATACAGATCTAAACCCATGTAATAACGCTTATATATATATTTATACATATATATATATATATATATATATATATATATATATATATATATATATATATATATATCACTAGATAAAGTGAAAGAATAAAATACGGTGCGACTCAAATTTCATTTGCATTCCATGTTCAAGCAAAGTCCTTTAAAGTCCTTAACACATGAGTTTTCAAAGAAAATCTTCTCCTCAGAGGACCATTACCGCAATGACATTACTGCAAATAATAAAATTAAACTTTGAAAATATATTTTTTAAAATTACATAAAAATACATAAAATTATATAAAACATCAGATATATCTGCCCAAAACATAGTTTTTTGTTAAACTTATACACCTTATTTCATTTTTTCACTTCATCTAGTGCTATTAATGCTCTATCCAGTATATTGAGCTTCAGTTTTATCCGGATGTTCACTAATTAAATATATTAGGTGCCTCTTATATCTTTTGTTGCATTAACTTTATATATATATATATATATATATATATATATATATATATATATATATATATATATATATATATATATATATATATATTTTATATATACATATATATATATATATACATATTCGTATACGAAATGATATATATAATTTGATTATGTCTACGACCACATTTTCCTCGTTTGCCAACTTGCATTCCCCTAATTAGTCGACCGGCTGCAATCTTCCAACGTCTGGCAAACGCACACCCTTTCGACAGCCAGACGTGCCGATGAATAGCATGCTCTCTCAAGCGAGACAAAATGGCGCAGGCAACGCTCTACGAATTCTCTGGTCGTTTTAGTTTTATTTTCACAAAAAAAAAATGGTTGTTGTTTTTTTTTTGTTCTTTCTACCTAAACTTACGAAGATGAAATATACATCACCCGGCGATGCATGGAGTATTTTTGTCACATGTTGGCTGGTGCATCATCTACTAGTCTCTCCCTCCTTGACAAGGTCCATAAAAGAGTCGCCAACCTAATAGGTCCCTCACTGTCAACCAAGCTCCAGCCCCTGTCCCATCGCCGCAATTTAGCATCCTTATGTTTGTTTTACAAATACTTCAATGGATTATGCTCCGATGAATTGGCTACTCTGGTGCCCCCTCGACGTAAATTCACGAGACTAACTCGACAATCAACTAAATCCAGTGACAGTGATAATTAAAAGGTACTGATTCTATATGCTAAGACATATATTGTCATAATTCATATATATATATATATATATATATATATATATATATATATATATATGTACAGTATCGGAAGATTTTCAGTGGAAAATTACTTTTCTTGTAAGTCAGTTTATATTTGTTTGCTTCCAATAATTCACGTTAGTCTTAACATTATTTAAGGGATCATCAGTTGTTTACCATGAAAAACTGTTTCGGGAATTTAAAAACCAAACAGTATTTTATTTTATGGCTTCCCAGCAGAGTTGATCAGACCCCACTTCCCTTAAAAGACAAGAACCAAAACGTTCCGTATATTAGATCTAAGTTTTGTTCCAGATGAATGTTTTGCTACCTTATTTTGTTATTAAAAAATTTCCTCCTTGCCCGTGTTGTTCGTCTGTGTCTATATATATTTCAAACTTTAAATATATACTATGTTCATGAGATTTATATCATATGTATAAAATACCCAGAGGCAGACAATGGAGTGATTTCTTTATCTCTACCCTACCTTCTATCTGCCGAATACCTACGTACCCTCCAACCTATAATTGTCTTATGGGGACAGAACCATTTAACATTCGAAAGCGTGTCTATGTATAAGACGCTTATTCATAGAGTTTTACAAAATGTCAGCCTCTTCCGACTAACGGAAAAAGTGGCTAAATAAAATTAAGAAAGTACTAAGGTGTTATGACAATAGAACACACGAACATAGCAGTGATTCTCACACAATCTCGGGCAATATCGTATCTACCTGCTAGTTAATAATTACCGACGAATACGACAACTACAATTTTCCTTCTCATTTTAAAAAAATACACACATATATATATTTTTTTTATGTGTCAGTTTTCAGTATTTACTTCAACAGTGCTCGATACGTAAGTAGAGCTAGGTAGTAAGCAATGAAAATATATGGCAATCAAGCTACACAGAGGCTCCCGGCATTTAGCCTGACGATTCCCCCCGAGGATGAAACACGGGAGCCTCTGTGTAGCTTGATTGCCATATATATTTTCATTGCTTGCTTGCTTACTCTCTCTCTCTCTCTCTCTCTATCTATATATGTATATATATATATATATATATATATATATATATATATATATATATATATATATATATATATATATGATTGACTCTCCTGAGTCGGCATTGCTTGATTCCAATGGCAAGTAATAATACAAGACGACTTGAAACAATGCCGAGATAAGCAGAGAGCACATACAGCACCTGGTATTCCCAAATGGCCAGGCTCGACGCCGCTTAACTTCGGTGATTTAACGGGAACCGGTGTGTCAACGTGATTGTGCCGTATGTATATATGTATATATATATATATATATATATATATATATGTGTGTGTGTGTGTATGTGTGTGTGATACAGCAAAACACTCTGTATATCGATGACAATATATATATATATATTGTCATCGATATATATATATATATATATATATATATATATATATATATATATATATATATATATATATATATTAAAATAAACATAGTTTGAGTATCCGACAATTGTTTCAGAACCTCTTCGGCTCCTCCTCAGGGATATACTCAAACTATGTTTATATTAATATAAAAGCTCTAATATATATTGAGCACTTTTGAAAAGTATTTGTTTTGTTCATTTTGTTAATATTTGAACTCAATTAATTAATATATATATATATATATATATATATATATATATATATATATATATATATATATATATATATATATATGGGGGGTGATATCAGCATGTGGATTTTCAAATGAATTAATCTTTGAGATTTTTACGTTGCCCTTATTTTATGTTCTGTTAATATAATTATCCAGATTAAAACGTCCATTTTATCGTTTTTCGTATTTTCTTAATTAGAATTGAAAGCTCACTGGAGTGTTGCATCATTCACTCCGGAATAGCATCTTCAGTTGTGTCTTTTTACAAATGTTACTTATCACCACCGTAGCTATTTGAGCTGAAAAAAACAAATTAAATTCTATCAACTATGTTATTAGTTTTATTTATCTGTGTATGGTTTCAGTAATAATTGTGTAATAATTAACTATTAGATTTAAAAACTCAATTAATACGTTCGCTGAGAAGGTTAATAATATTAATCGAGGGTTTGAGGCTATTTTTATTTTCTATTATATTTACTGTTTTGTTTCAACTTAGTTTTTTTTGTTATTAATGCAGTTTTATATTGAAATTACATTATTTAATTTCATTAGATTTTAACTTGTTTTTATTTACATATTTGTTTCAATTTAATTGGTTGGAGGATATTTGACTTTTAATATGAAATTTGAATCGTTGCCGAAGTTACAACATTTTTTTTTCTTTTTCGGTTTCTTTTTCTTTTTATCCTTTTCGAAAGAGAATTACCGCTTAAGTGTGGTATTGTATACTTACATTGTTGTCCTCGGTCAGTGAAGGAGAACTCTTAATTCACAGAGAAACATGTTTACACAAAACATGCAAGTATTTTGACTCACTATTTTATATTTTGCCCCGGAAACGCCAGGACACGGTGCATATAACATCATATTTTGATCACGTAAATTACTTAAAGTGAAATGGTTTCTTTTCTTATTTTTTGTCAATTTGACTATTTATTACTTTTTCATTAAATCACTATTTTATATTTTCCCTGGGCAACGCCGAGAAACAGACTGTGCTAGTCAATAATATAATAAAATCCCCCTCTAATTACATATCTCATCCACAAGAAACGCCACTCACCACTCCTAATTATACAAAAGCACTCCCTCTTCCATTGTTTCAGTGGTACTGCCTTTTGGCTAAGATCAAAGTGTAGTATCTGTTCCGATGGATACTGCACCCCATAGACTGTGATTGTCTTGGCCTTCGGGGCGATTTACGCCAGTCTATGGGTCTGTCCTGTGCAGTTCTAGGAGGTCCACCCTCCCAGGCTTCGCCTCCTCTCTTTGGGGAGGAGTAAGTTTATTGCTTACTGCCTGAGGCGCCCCTACCGGGGAATGCCGACGGGGCTGCCCAGGCAATTTTTAAACCCCACTTTCCCGACCAGACCTTGGGTCACATCTTACTTGTGGGAGTAAGATAAAAACTGACCTTGTGCCTAACTCCTGGAGAGGAGTAAATCAATACTCCAGCACTTATATAATATTCTTGCATATGCATAGAAGTAGAGGCGCCGACTGTCAGCTCGACGGTTGAGTTTCAATCCCGGCTTGAGGCACTAGCTTGTCTAGCCGCACTGAAGAGCTGTGATACAGCGACACAGTATGTATGTGGATGACTATATGAAGCTCCCTTTTTGATTAGAGCTTATTTGTAAGGATATCGCCAACTGCCATTAGCTTTAATGCATAGCTCATTGGGTAAAACTA
>OY744548.1:2685777-2705777 GCA_963556195.1 Sepiola atlantica
TCTAATCCAAACAAAGGGGAACTATAGTTCGCCTCCTATGCCGGATTCTCTTCAGCGTCTCTGGAGAAGATGCCGAAGAGAGTCCGGCATAAGAGGTCAACTATAGTTCCCCTTTGTTTTGATTTGAAACCGGCGGTAACGATGTTGTCTTAATCTTCTGTAATTGCACACACACACACACGCACACGCACACGCACACGCACACGCACCCCTCCATATATATATATATATATATATATATATATATATATATATATATATATATATATATATATATATATATATATATATATGTATGTTTGAAAAAAGACAAACGGAAAACAGGTTAGAATGCAGGAGAAAAACAAAAAAAACAAGAGATTTGACCGGTTTCGTTCGTATTATCGAGCGTCTTCATAAGACGTTCGATAATACGAACGAAACCGGTCAAATCTCTTGTTTTTTTTGTTTTTCTCCTGCATTCTAACCTGTTTTCCGTTTGTCTTTTTTCAGACATTTTGTCTACCACAGCATTTAATTTTTATGACTTATCGTGTACCTTTCCCCATATATATATATATATATATATATATATATATAGATATCAAACATTAGAATTTATTCCGCTTTATTATACAGTTTTAATTTTCTATTTTTCTAATAACCTTGTTGTGTCACGAAAAACGAATATTCCAGTCGTCTAATAATCTTCATAAGACATTAGCAAATGAACAACATTTTCGTTAACAATCCAAACATCTTACATTCTGAAACAAATTTAAAACAAAAAATACTTGACGTTATCTTCATGTCCATTTTCCTTGCCATTCAAACGATATCAATTTACGGATTTACTAGTCGGGCAATACCGGGTACATTAGGCCTTAAAACCACCCTAACCATAAACTCTAACCTAACAAAAAGAAATGAATTTAACTTTTTATTCCTAAGTAGTTTTTAAAGAAAATGTTATAATGACTTCATAGCCGCCATTAATTACTCAGTATATGGAGATACAGCCACACACAATTATGGAGAGATAGTTAGCTTTTGTTGTGCGAAAAGACAGCTGAATAATGGATGCGTTTGTCGAAGGATTTTCAAAAAGAAAAATACAATGAGGACTTTATACTTCAAAGTAAGGATACTTTTCAAGAACCACTTAATACGTTTTGATAAAAGCGAGTTGTTCCTGGCGACGTGTGTTTAACTCATTGTTTTCTTGAAAAGTGATTAATAATTAATCAAAAATGCGTTTTCGAACCAAAAAACGTTTTAGTTCTTAGAAGAATAATTAATAAAATAAAAGGATACGGATTTGTCCGTTTGTTTTGTTCAATCTCCGGGCCTTTTTTTTAGTGTTTATTTCCGATAATTATATGATTTTAATCTAGTATTGATGATTACGGATGAAAGAAGTAATTGAAGGTTGTATTCGACACAGGGGAGTATCGAATACAACCTTCAATTATTTCTTTGTAACAAATTCATGTCTGTTTTGAAGTACGTCTTTCAACAAAATTAACATGAACAAAAATCATTAAACTTTTTAATAAACAAGTGAATAAATAACAAAATCGATACATCCGCAGGATAGTTCCTGAACGCGTTGATTATAAATAACTGGGTGTTCGGGAAGTGGAGGCTATCAAACCGTCAAAACATTTATACGTGCTTCTAGTATTCTATACTTTGTTATAACCTAATATCAAGCGCTTCCATGCGTTGTTTAGAACGACTGACATATAAACAAATATATCTTCGTATTAGAAATAAGGGCTTAACCAAAAGTATTACTCTTCATGAGTAGAATAGAGTTCTCTCAGAAAACAACAATGTAAACGAAAATGAATAAAAAATATATTACCACCACCGTGAAGCAGTCTTATAATAAAGACGAAACGTTGATTAATACACACATAATTATTCTTTTTCGTTTTTCAATTTTCATTACGTCGGAACACTTTTCTATTGTCTTTATCATACATATATATATATATATATATATATATATATATATATATATAGAATGAAGAAGAATGGAAAGGAATTAGAGAAGAAAAGGTCAAATCATAATTCAATTCAATTGCTCAGAGCAAGGTATATTCCGCAAAAAAGGCAATTTATTCAAGTTAAATTTTCCTTAAGCCAGGCTTTTTAAAGATCAAAATCTTATCATCAGAGAAAGTCGCTGGGATAGATAAGTTGGCAAAGGCCAAGATTTAAAATTTGAAAAAATAAAATAAAAGTTGTAGGGGGAAGAAACACAGGGCAAAATTCTGCCCGAATGCAAGCAAATGTCCGATTGCTAAAAAGTCCGGTGTCGAAAAGTCCAGCGGAGAGAATGAGATGTAGATAGGTAGGTCATTAAGAGGCCCGAGAGGTTGTGAGAGAGGAATCAAAGTTAAATTCCAAGAAGCCACAACTTCAGGTGCGGCGAAAATAGAAAATCCAAAGGGTAAAATGGCCAATAAGTGCAGGCAGATATACACATATATTGGGGCGTTCTCTTTCCCTATTAAGACCCGGATCTCTAACCATATCTATTCCTTTAAAAATAGCAACGATAATAGCACAGGCACTTCACTTTCCAATTTAATTAGAAACCTCAATCTTAAAAATACTCCCTATTCACTTCACTGGTCAATACTTAAAAAGTCTAAATCATATACCCCGCATATATCCCCCTCATCCCTTTAGCCTCCTCTTAACCTAAAAAATTTCCCATAAACACCGTTAGCTTCACAATTCCCTCAACTTTAATACCTTTCTCCCACTAACCCCTAAATCATTTTACTTAACCTCCTTAACCGTATAATTCTTATATGACTTCCATTTCTTTCCCCTTTAACTTCTTTTAATACATTCTTCCGCTTCCCATCAACACTTCCAAACTTCTATCCTTCCCTCTCACCCTGATAACTAACCCACCATTTTCTTATTATACCCTAGCCCTTTTTTCACTTGTTGATTCGCCTTATCTACTCTTAATCCCCTTTGCACACTCCGTTATCGATCTCCTTACTGTTCTCTCTGTGCACTCTAAATTGTTTTCCCCTCCTGCTTTTACTTTTAAATAATTCTTCTCACTCTTTTAATAGCCTCGATTATTCCCCCCTAGTTTACCTCGCCCTTCGCTCACTTCTATCAGACCATGTTCAACCCCTAACCCGCCCTCACTCTACATCTTTTAACCCCCATAATATTTACTTTTAACTGCGATCTTCATTCTCACTCTGGTTTAATCTATTGTCACTACTTTAACTTCGTATGTCTCTTGCTTCTTTCTGCCATCATTAACCTAATTAATAATTTTTTTATTCAACCTCCTTATACCTTTTTTTTTGGAAAATTTTTTGTTTCAAAGTTTAATTCTCCCTCTTCCATAAAGCATTAGCGTCTCGTAACTGCTCATTTTATTTCAACCCATACCTTTAACCACCTTGGGGATTCCCATTCCGGATATCCTTTCAGTGTCTAATTTACTCTTCCCTCATTCTAATACTCATTTTCGAGTTCCAATTTTATCGACTTTTTCCCTCATTCTATTATTATTTTCTTATCAGGCAACCCATAATTTTCTTTGCGAGCTTAACACTAATACTAATTTTATTATCTCATTTTAATTTTTTATTTTTCTTATTTTTATTTTTATCTTTAATTTTAATTCTATTCTTATTTTACTTATTTACTTTTTTAATCTTTCAATTTTTAATTTTTATTCTTACTATTTCTCTAATTCTACCCTTCAATATATTTTGCCTCATTGTTTATAAGTAAGGTCTCCAGATAAAACAACTAAACCCCGAACTCTATTTATAGACGCATTCTGGCATTTGAACTCTCCCTCCCAGCACCCGTTGACTTACTCCTACCCAATCCTTTCCCTTTTCTAGTTGAACCCAAATTCGCGCTAACATCCAATTTCTACTTTCATGCGACTCACCCCCCCCCCACAATCACACTCTTAGTTTTAACCGTATTCACTCTCCACACCCCTTTTCCTTCTTCGCACCCGTTCTTCTCTCCCCCTACACACCCCTCACTCATTCCCTTCCTGCCTATTGGTCGCACAGGAGTTTATGCCTTTCCTCATTTTCAAGCCGGCTTTCGCTTCGGGCTAACTTTAAAATATTTTCGCTACATTTTTTCCCATTTTAAAGCATTTTCTCTGACATCTTTGCCCAGGAAGTATTGTTAATGGCGAATATTTTCCACCCCACTCTCTTCTGAGCCTGCCTGCCTGCACTTATTGGACATTTTACCCTTTGGATTTTCTATTTTCGCCGCACCTGAAGTTGTGGCTTCTCGGAATTTAACTTTGATTCCTCTCTCACAACCTTTCGGGCCTCTTAATGACCTACCTATCTACATCTCATTCTCTCCGCTGGACTTTTCGACACCGGACTTTTTAGCAATCGGACATTTGCTTGCATTCAGGCAGAATTTTGCCCTGTATTTCTTCCCCCTACAACTTTTATTTTATTTTTTCAAATTTTAAATCTTGGCCTTTGCCAACTTATCTATCCCAGCGACTTCCTCTGATGCTAAGATTTTGATCTTTAAAAAGCCTGGCTTAAGGAAAATTTAACTTGAATAAATTGCCTTTTTTGCGGAATATACCTTGCTCTGAGCAATTGAATTGAATTATGATTTGACTTTTGCTTCTCTAATTCCTTTCCATTCTTCTTCATTCTACCTGCTCTATCCTGGATATTGAGCTATATACTCTTCACAATAGGTTTCACTTTTCCTAAAGTTCGCTTTTAGTACACCACTTTATATATATATATATATATATATATATATATATAGGATCAAATATAAACCAAAAGTAAAACTTTTAGTAGATGGAACCTATAGTGAAGAGGTTTAGCTCAATAGACGAGATAGAGCAATTGTAGATATAGAAAAAAATAGAGTGATAAATATGCGACGATTGTCCAAATTTATTTCAAATTTCAATTGTTCAATGCAAGGTGTATTCAGCGAATACACCTTGCATTGAACAATTGAAATTTGAAATAAATTTGGACAATCGTCGCATATTTATCACTCTTTTTTCTTATATATATATATATATATATATATATATATATATATATATATATATATATATATATATATATATATATATACTTATTTTAGTACAGAAATATTATCACAACATTCGTACCGTCGGTTTCTAGCACAGAAGGACTTAGCCATCCGGCTCTCTTCAGCTTCTGTTGTCATCAACAGATAAGATGGCAACAGTAATAAATGAAACAGGTAATAAATAAAACAAGAAAAAGATAAGAAATATAAAATGAATGGGGTCATAAACGCTGGTTAGGCCAAATAAAAATAGAAACAAATTGAAAGTGTGAACGAGTAAAAAATGTAATTTGATACTAAGCTTGAACGTTGAATTATGAACACATCCCATCCAAGAAAATGCACTTAATAAGTAAGTTCGTAATCAGTTATCTCACTTCTTCGTTTTGGTCTGAATAAGTTGACTTTCTATCAGAGAGTACAACTTAAACATGTATGCACATACGTAACCAATAATGTTTGTATGAATAAACATGTATAGTATAGTATATGAGGTAAGGTGCACGATAAGTCATGAAAATGAAATTCCGTGGTAGACAAAATGTGTGAAAAAATACAAACGGTAAACAGGTTAAAATGCAGTGGAAAAAGAAAAACAAGAGATTAGACCGGTTTCGTTCGTATTAACGAACGTCTTCAGAAAAAGCGAAGATTTGGAACCGATTTTATTTTGAAGGCACACACATGGGAGAAGGAAAAGATGATCCGATTGGACTATATGAGAAGACTTTATGCGACATTGAAATATGATTTGACAAGTAGGTGATATATTCTTCTTTACTTCTTTTTTCTTATTCTTTTTTATTTTTATTTATTTACTTTTTCTTTTTCTTGTTCGAACATACCGAGCAAGTATAGGGGAGGCGGTAGGCGGAGCGGATAAAGGCGATAAGAGGGAAGGAGACAGAGAAACTAGACAGGATAAGCACACAACGTGAAAGATATGTATATATATATATATATATATATATATATATATATATATATATATATATATATGCATGTATAAAATTAAGCATGTAAATATATTAAGTATAAATAAACCCAACCCAACCTATCACACAAAGAAGAAAGCATAGTATATATATATATATATATATATATATATATATATATATATATATATATATATATATATAGTTTGAAAAGTCACACATTGAAAACGTTTCTGAAATAGCAACAATGAGAATATTTTTAAAAAAATATTTTGAAAACCTGGACAACGCAAATTATTTATGTTTTCCAAAATAAATTATTTATTTACTTTAAAAACTTTTCTTTTTCATCTTGAGTCTAGAGAGAAAGAGAGAGAGAGAAAGAGACAGACAGACAGACAGACAGACAGACAGACAGACAGACAGACAGACAGATAGAGAGATAGAGAGAGAGTAGACAGAGAGTAAGAAAGACGTAGAGTATTCTGTTACGGTTCATGAGCATTATAAGCATCCCCCCCCTTAACCTTAGCCGCACTTTTCAAAGGTAGAGGGTGTATAGCTATTTCCGTTATTCGAAAAGGAATACCTGGGCCTCTTGATAAAAACTAACTTGAAATCGTTGGCTCCGATTGACACGTAAATGGATCGGATTTGACAAGATGCGCCGTAAAAGGATCTGCTAATTTGAATCCGTAAGTAACGCGAGACAAGAGCTATCAACTGCGAAAGGTTTTATCTGCCATTCTTTAAGAAATGGAAGGTGTATCGTGTTAGCTTTCAAGATATGTCGGACGATTGAGATAAGAGATATTGGGGCAATATTAAAAATTTGGACTCTAGTCCAAATTATTGTAATAAAACCTGATATTAATAACTAAAATATGTAATAAGCCGGTGTAGTTTGCTTGAAGCGTTGTGAGGAGTATTAGAAATTAGAAATATCACAATGCAAGAAATGAAAATATGTCGGTGTTCAGGTGAAAAAATAGAAGTGATCCAACAAACTATTTTCTAGAAGTACTGCTATAAAACAACATCATTCGTCAACACGAGTTTTACAAGATTTGAAACATTCACATTTGATAAAGAGGTCATACCTCGAAATATGTAATGAAACACTGTCACACGTATTAGATTTTTTTTTAGAAGTCGTGAATTAACATTTGAGATTTACTATAAAAAATATTTTAAACCACTTAGGTTTATCTTCCATTTCAATACCTATATATTTCTATTTCAAGCATTTTAATTTTCCTGACCCTTCTATATACTATTTTATTTGAATAGAATAAAAGTAAATATACATAAATAAAATGTGTATATTTATAACGTTGGGCTATTTGTCGAAATACAGTTTGATAAAAACGGCAGTTTTCACACAAAAGTACAGGGCTGTAATATTTAAGTCGTATGAATGTGATTGATATCAAAAGTTTAATTAATTTGCATATCGTTTTTTTTATGGCATCGTATTAATTAACTATTCACTATTATAGATTGCTTATTCGATTATTGATTGCATTTTTATATAACAACCAGTTTTATTCACGAATATTTTATATCGTGCATAAAAGTTTCCTATTCTGTGTAAAAAAAAAAGGTATTTCCGGTTCTTTCCGGTGAATTAAACGACGGTGAGCAGAAAGTGGAACCTGGGGTGACTTTCATTAGCCTCATAACCATCGCTTCCTAAATGTTCTGCTTTTATCATCACATCCCATTGGATGTATCCATTGTCTTCGATGTATGACCGTGGTCGATGTGCATCTGGTTCTAAATTTGCCGCTTAAATTTACAGCTAGATTCAAAGGTCATTATTTTCTGATAAAAAAGAAGGAATTTTGTAGAAACTTCAAGGTCGATAAACGTTAGTTTTATTTAGTCGCACTCTCTCATAAACTTACGTTTGTATTACATTAAATGTTTCCTTGGTGAAATTTTGAGTGAGAGATTGTCAAACGTAAACCCCTTTGTGCTGCAAGTTCTTTACTTCAATTTGAACACGCTTGCTATTCTTGATCGATTTTTTAAAGACTAATTAAGATTATTCTATAGGATTATATTTCTGTCTACTTGTATAATACAAATAATAGTTATCTGTCTGTCCCTTGTCTACCACATTTCCTGTTGACTTACCTAACAACTTATATATACAGAAATTAATGCGAACTTGCTCACTTCGAATATTGAACGCAAAAGCTGTACAAGAATATATGTTGTTTTTTTTTGTTTTACATAGTTCACCCCAAACAAGGCAGGCCGCCACTGTAGACGTAAGGGGCCACTGAGAAAAAGGTAGAAGGTTTGGGGAGATCTACCTGAATTTGGAGCTGCGCAGCGAGATGTTCGTTTACATTAGTTTCAAATTCCTGCATGTCAGTACCGTCGGGGAAACAGTGGGCCAGGTGGGAGTTCCAGAGGCCAGCAACACGAGGAAAGAAACTTTTGGAGTAGAAGGCTCTCCGGCATCTGGGGACTTCAACAGCGAATGAATAGCATTTAATTTATTGTCGAGTAGGTCTAGTGAATTTACGTCGAGGGGGCACATGAGAAGCAAGTTCATCGGAGCATAATCCATTGAAGTATTTGTAAAACAAGCACAAGGATGCTACATTGCGGCGATGGAGCAGGGGCTGGAACGTGGTTGACAGTGAAGGATTTATTTGGTTGGCGACTCTTTTTTGGACCTTGTCAAGGAGGGAGAGACTAGTAGATGATGCACCAGCCCAGATGTGGCAACAATACTCCATGCATGGACGGATGGTGGCTTTGTAGAGATATAGGATAATGTCAGGTGTGAGGAGTTTACTAGCATGGTGGAGAGAGTCCACCTTCTTTTCTGCAGCCTTGTTAAATATGGAATGTAGTAAAATTGATAATAAACGACTCTCACGTGTTTTTCACTAAGAAACATCAAGATAAAAAAAATATAATAAATTTTAGCTGTTAGGGTTAGGGTTGAGGATAGGGTTAGGCTGGTTGACATGTGAAGGAGTTAGATTCGACAGGTTCGATCTTACAGCGTCGAGCACTTAAATATGGAAGGCGGTCCACGGGTCACATCTACGGACAAAGTGGCAAATCTGGCTTTCTGTAGATTCGAAGGATTTTCCATTCAAGGTTGGACGTATTGCTTTTTAGCATCAGACATAAAATGTTATCTTTACGGAAAAAAAATCTCCAAAGAAAAAGAATGGTTGTAGACATATATCTCATTGCAAAAAATAGATGTCTACTTCCGGTCTTTTTATTTTCTGGACATTTATTTTATTTTATTTCTGGGATTTATTTACATTTCTTACAAGAAGTTGGAGATCTGAAAGGGACCATTGTAGTACTACCAGTTGTCTGGCGTTGTATCTACCGATACATGTGCAATTCAGTTTTCTCTAACCAATCACGTGATAAGTTTCAACCAATCAGAACTGTGTATTTCTGAATTCTAATGCTCTCTAACAAAGATTTGAATCCGTAAGTTTCAAAAGTATGAAACTCTCTTGTGATGTCATCGTAAATTCTCTTTCGCTCATTCACTTCGTGTGTTTCTCTTCTCCTCTTCTTCGATATCCTTCTCCTTTTATCTCTGTCATTTAATTATTTAAATCATTTCATTTCTCTAACAACTTCTCTGATCATTCACCATTGGTTTATGTTAACCCTAACCCTAAGCCTAACCCTAACAACTTCTCTTATCATTTACCATTGGTTTATGTTAACCTTAACCCTAACCCTAACCACTTCTCTTATCATTCACCATTTATTTATGTTAACCTTAACCCTAACCCTAACCCTAACCACTTCTCTTATCATCTACCATTTTTTATGTTAACTCTAAAGCTAACCCTAACCACTTCTCTTATCATTCACCATTTATTTATGTTAACCTTAACCCTAACCCTAACCCTAACCCTAACCCTAACCCTAACCACTTCTCTTATCATTCACCATTTGTTAATGTTAACCCTAACCCTAACCCTTACACTTACCACTTCTTTTATCATTCACCATTTATTTATGTTAACCTTACCCCTAACCCTAACCACTTCTCTTATCATTCACCATCTATTTATGTTATTCAGCATCGGAGTTTTAGTAGTTTATTGGTTTTCTTTGCAACTGATCGCCTCTCTCTCTCTCTCTCTCTCTCTCTCTCTCTATATATATATATATATATATATATATATATATATATATATATGTATATATATATATATATATATTTATTCATTTATTTTGGTACAGAAAAATTAGTACAACATTCGTACCGTCGGTTTCAAGCACGGAACGACTTAGCCACCCGGCTCCATCCAGCTTCTGTTGTCATCTGTTTCGGAAATGTGAAGTCACGTGTCACTGTCGTTAGGACACGTTATTTTCTAATAGTGTTGTGTATGTTTGTTTAAATTTAGTGTAAAGAAGGTTTAATGGCGTCCAAACGACAGTGACACGTGACTTCACATTTCCGAAACAGATGACAACAGTCGCCGAAGAGAGCCGGATAGCTAAGTCCTTCCGTGCTTGAAACCGAAGGTACGAATTTTGTACTAATTTTTATGTACCAAAATAAATAAATATTACGCTTTTAATTTTTAATTTTTAACTCTAATTCTTAATTAATTGAGCACTCTGCTGGGATTTTTCCTTCTATATTACAAAGAAGTATATATATATATATATATATATATATATATATATATATATATATATATATATATATATATATATATATATATTAGTAGTAAGTTTTTGAAAGGCTGTGGGCAATGCAATTCCGGGTAAGATGCAAGTTGAAAGGAAAGGAACAAAAACAATAAAAATAAATCGAATACGATATAAGACTTACTATTTATTTTTCCTTTTTTTCCTTTTATTTTATTATTTTTTTTTTTTCTTACATAACAGCAAGAGTATTTTAGCTGTTCGTGTGATGTCCGGGTGATTAAAAATCACTATTTGATATTTCGGGAAAAGACATCCCTTTTTCAAAAATAATTAGACCAGAAGAAGAATAATATTTTATTCTTCTCCGACTGTGTAGAGAATAATACAAAACAAAATGGCTGCCAGATATAGACCGCAGCAAAAAAGCAGTTTCACAGGAAATATAAATTAAGTTCAGTTTTATTTTAATATTATGTTAAATATATGATTGGTGTTTAGAATATTAGTGTAATGTTGGTTAGGTGTATGGTGTTCGATAAACTGTTAGTTTTGATAATATATATATATCATTTTTTATTTTATTTTTTTTATATTTGAATATTTACTTTGTTTTATCTTCGTATTTTTATTTTGTTTATCTTTCTATCGTAATTAAAGAATTTTAATATAAAGTAAAGTAATTAGTCTCATATTTTAAATATTCTAGATCTATCTACTTATCGATTTCGATTATCATCTATTAAAGAAGTGTTATTAATAACTCTCTCTCTCTCTCTGTCATTCTCTCTCTTTCGCTCTCTCTCTCTCTCTCTTTATCTCTGTCCCTTTCCCCTCCCCTCTCTCTCTCTCTTTGCAAACAATCAGAAAATTTATGATTATAGTGAAACAATTATGTATGATTATGATACGTAGTCTATTACTACGAAAACTTGCTGAATCTTACTGTTTGTTATTTTGCAACCGAGCAAGCTACACGGCGTCATCGACATGATGATGTCATCGATCAAGTAAGCGAGGGAGAGAGGGGAACAGTTTTTTTTAATCCGGACGAACATCTAGATCCTTGGGGTCTTAAACGTCTTCGTTTTGCATAGTGAACGACCCACCTTGTCCGAGATGAAAATGCAGCTTCTGCTCTGTCATCAGGAAAAGTAATGAGAGGACCTTCGGAATTGAAGCAATATTCATTTTTGTTCCAATCCAGAGTCTTGATTTCGGGTGACGTGACTTATCCCCCATTAAACACCGACTATGTGGCTAACTCTGCTCGCGCGGAGGCAAATTGATAGAGACTAACTTATAAAATCTTCACGTTATTCAGATATGCAAAATACTGGTAAGCTTTAGGGTACAGACGATACTATGAATATCATTAAAAATTATTTCAGACTTCTACTCGGTCAGGACTGACAGAACGAGAACAATCTACCCCCGTGTATTAAATAAAGAGTTCAGTTCGATATTCCGTACAGATTCCCGAGTTCAACCAGATGTACTTGAATAAGGTCGGCGGTTACATCTGTCGAAACGTTTTGAGAACAGCATCCGAGATGAGGACAATAGTCTTAATAATCCAAATAATACAAAAGGCTAAAAAGTATAATTAATCCAAGTCGCTTTTACGTATTTTCTTTGATGACGGGCCAATAATTTGAGATAAACAAAAACAGCAACTTGTCCATAATTAACATAAGATTCATATGCCGTAGAAAAGACGTTGCTCTCTTAGATTAGGAGCCACGCTAAAATCGACGTTGCCTCGGTACTTTCCGAATGTTTACGTAAACCGTCGGAAAGTGACGATGCGAAGTCGGTTGACCTACCTGCACTAAAATGTAGGGGAGGGCGCCATCTCTTTCTTAAGATTACGTCACTTTTCGTTGATCCTTATGTTTTATTTTGGGAGTTTAACAAAGGAGCACCTAGTACCATTTTAACGTCTTAGGTATGATCCCACCGAAAATTGAACCCTACTCTCTCGGTGTATTAGTTAAAACTCCTACCATTATGCAAATGTGACTGCTAAAGTGGATGCACTTTTAGGAATTTGTTTAACTCGTTCGACACCCGGAAGCAAACAATATATTCGTGTTTTCACTAAATTGATTCACATAAACTACTGTATATGTTGTTGATTTTATGAATAACGTAATCAGGCTAATTTCATATAATTGCGAAATTTAACAAATTTTGCTAATTGCTAAAGTGGGGGGGGGGGGCGTTTTCTAGTACCCTGGAGGGAAAAAGCTGATTATCCTATGATCACCAGTAAACAATAATTAATCACAATTTCTACTTGATTTTTGGAGGAATCACTAATGAGTGATATTCAAATGTTTGCGAAAAAGTAGAACATTTTATTAATGTGGAAGAATCCTTCCAGTTTTATGCAACAAACCATAAATCCAAATATACGTTTAATATATATTTGTTATGTTGTAACCTTAAGTTCGTGTGGCAAGCCTTTACCCCCAAACAAAACGCTCATAAATCTTCAGTTAGTCACGTAAGTTTAGCAAGGTGACAGAAATTGTTCGGTCGCCATGTTTTTTGATAAGTCATAGAAATAAGATACTTAGAGGAGGACTGGAATAATTCAAGATGGTCGCTTCCATACTAGAAAATTCAAGATGGTCGCTTCCATACTAGACATGTCATGATGGTCGCTTCTAACTAGACCATTTAAGATGGTCGCTTCCATACTAGAAAATTCAAGATGGTCGCTTCTATACTAGACCATTTAAGATGGTCGCTTCCATACTAGAAAATTCAAGATGGTCGCTTCCATACTAGACAATTCATGATAGTCGCTTCTATACTGGACCGTTTAAGATGTTCGGTTTTATAATAGACAATTCAATATGGTCGCTTATAACTAGACCATTTAAGATGGTCGCTTACATACTAGACAAGTCATGATGGTCGCTTCTATACTGGACCATTTAAGATGGTCGCTTCCAAACTAGAAAATTCAAGATGGCCGCATCTATACTAGACAATTCATGATGGTCGCTTCTATACTGGACCATTTAAGACGGTCGGTTTTATAATAGACAATTCAATATGGTCGCTGCTAACTAGACCATGTAAGATGGTCGCTTCAATACTAGACAATTCATGATGGTCGCTTCTATACTGGACCATTTAAGATGGTCGGTTTTATAATAGACAATTCAATATAGTCGCTTCTAACTAGACCATTTAAGATGGTCGCTTACATACTATACAATTCATGATGGTCGCTTCTATACTGGACCATTTAAGATGGTCGGTTTTATAATAGACAATTCAATATAGTCGCTTCTAACTAGACCATTTAAGATGGTCGCTTCCATACTAGACAATTCATGATGGTCGCTTCTATACTGGACCATTTCAGATGGTCGGTTTTATAATAGACAATTCAATATGGTCGCTTCTAACTAGACCATTTAAGATGGTCGCTTCCATACTAGACAATTCATGATGGTCGCTTCTATACTGGACCGTTTAAGATGGTCGGTTTTATAATAGACAATTCAATATGGTCGCTTCTATACTAGACCATTTAAGATGGTCGCTTCCATACTAGACAATTCATGATAGTCGCTTCTATACTGGACAATTTAAGATGGTCGGTTTTATAATAGACAATTCAATATGGTCGCTTCTATACTAGACCATTTAAGATGGTCGCTTACATACTAGAAAATTCAAGATGGTCGCTTCCATACTAGACAATTCATGATGGTCGCTTCTATACTGGACAATTTTAGATGGTCGGTTTTATAATAGACAATTCAATATGGTCGCTTCTAACTAGACCATTTAAGATGGTCGCTTACATACTAGACAATTCATGATGGCCGCTTCTATACTGAACCATTTAAGATGGGCGGTTTTATAATAGACAATTCAATATGGTCGCTTCTAACTAGACCATTTAAGATGGTCGCTTCCATACTAGACAATTCAATATGGTCGCTTCTATACTGGACCATTTAAGATGGTCGGTTTTATAATAGACTATTCAAGATGGTCGCTTCCATACTAGACAATTCATGATGGTCGCTTCTATACTGGACCATTTCAGATGGTCGGTTTTATAATAGACAATTCAATATGGTCGCTTCTAACTAGACCATTTAAGATGGTTGCTTCCATACTAGCAAATTCAAGATGGTCGCTTACATACTAGACAATTCAATATGGTCGCTTCTATACTGGACCATTTAAGATGGTCGGTTTTATAATAGACTATTCAATATGGTCGCTTCTATACTAAACAATTCAAGATGGTCGCTTCCATACTAAAAAATTCAAGATGGTCGCTTCCATACTAGAAAATTAAAGATGGTCGCTTCTATACTGGACCGTTTAAGATGGTCGGTTTTATAATAGACAATTCAATATATTCGCTTCTATACTGGACCATTTAAGATGGTCGGTTTTATAATAGACAATTCAATATATTCGCTTCTATACTAGACCATTTAAGATGGTCGCTTCCATACTAGAAAATTAAAGATGGTCGCTTCCATACTAGACAATTCATGATGGTCGCTTCTATACTGGACCGTTTAAGATGGTCGGTTTTATAATAGACAATTCAATATATTCGCTTCTATACTGGACCATTTAAGATGGTCGGTTTTATAATAGACAATTCAAGATGGTCGCTTCTATACTAGACCATTTAAGATGGTCGCTTCCATACTAGACAAGTCATGATGGTCGCTTCTATACTGGACCATTTAAGATGGTCGCTTCCAAACTAGAAAATTCAAGATGGCCGCATCTATACTAGACAATTCATGATGGTCGCTTCTATACTGGACCATTTAAGACGGTCGGTTTTATAATAGACAATTCAATATGGTCGCTGCTTACTAGACCATTTAAGATGGTCGCTTCAATACTAGACAATTCATGATGGTCGCTTCTATACTGGACCATTTAAGATGGTCGGTTTTATAATAGACAATTTAATATAGTCGCTTCTAACTAGACCATTTAAGATGGTCGCTTACATACTATACAATTCATGATGGTCGCTTCTATACTGGACCATTTAAGATGGTCGGTTTTATAATAGACAATTCAATATAGTCGCTTCTAACTAGACCATTTAAGATGGTCGCTTCCATACTAGACAATTCATGATGGTCGCTTCTATACTGGACCGTTTAAGATGGTCGGTTTTATAATAGACAATTCAATATGGTCGCTTCTATACTAGACCATTTAAGATGGTCGCTTCAATACTAGACAAGTCATGATAGTCGCTTCTATACTGGACCATTTAAGATGGTCGGTTTTATAATAGACAATTCAATATGTTTGCTTCTATACTAAACAATTCAAGATGGTCGCTTCCATACTAGAAAATTCAAAATGGTCGCTTCCATACAAAACAATTCATGACGGTCGCTTCTATACTATACCATTTAAGATTGTCGTTTCCATACTAGAAAATTCAAGATGGTCGCTTCTATACTAGACAATTCAATATAGTCGCTTCTATACTTGACAATTACAGATGGTCGCTTCCATACTAGACAATTAAATATGGTCACTTCTATACTTGACAATTCAAGATAATCGCTTTACAATTACAGATGGTCGCTTCCATATTAGACAATATAAAAAGTGGAACGGAACTTAGCATAGGTTAGAAAAAAAGAAGTAAATTCTTTTAGTGAGTAATTTTTAAAAAAATGTTTAAAACAATTAAAATATTTATAAAAATATTTAAATAGTCTTACATATTCTCGGTTTTTAATGAATAAAACCAGACAGAGTGAATACACATTTTTAGATAGCATTAACAGAGTTCATAAGAAAAACAAGTGTATTCGGCATTAAATAAACCGAAAATAGTTGGTATGTCTTAAAAACTTTAATTCTCGATACCATTTGAACTAAACTTCAGGGTTAATAAAAATAATAATAGTGGCCAGCTTTGTATTTGGCCAATTTTGATTGACTCACATTTAGTATAAGTTACAATAAGTTCAGTGAATTAATAATTGAAGATAGTATGAACAGAAAATATTTAAAAAATTGGATTCGACATTAAACAGCAGTAAAAAAGAGCCGAATGTGAGCATTTGCATTTCCCTTATTTTGTTCTTTTAGTCCTCACATTCCATGAGCGATGTTTCTGACAATGGGGAAATAATTGCTGTTTTCTGGGTCGAAAACTATCCATCTAATATTAATCGTTGGCGTGTTTTTGACTTTGAAGGAGTAATAGTTTAGCTCCTTACATCAAGTGGGTTCATACCTTATCCGAGGCGATTTTTCCATTTAAAGAAAATTATCCATGAAATTATAACGAAATCCTAGGATTAAAAACACATTAGAATTGTCAATATTTGATACGTAAAAGTTTGGAAGATCTTATGTTATGACAGAAGGGGTGGTTGTCTCAATTTGATTTCATAGATTATCAGCCATGCGTGATCTGAGAGTTTCACGTTTTATACTTTCAGAACGAGCTCTTCTCTTTGGAAAATTCTTTTAAAATTTACGCAGAATTTAAAGTTGTCTTCCGATCTTCGTTCTTATCTTTCTTTTTTTCAAGTGTTTTTGTATGGTTGGCACAGTTGGCAGGCGTTGGGCGCCATATTTGACGAATTGGAATGTTCTACTCGGATATTTTTTTGGCGATTTATTGCGTTCTCTTATCTTTGGTTTCTGACTTCAAATTATCAATCAATCTCTCCAATGTTCCTTTTCCCCTTCGACCATATTCTTGGGAAAAGTACTTGATATGTACGCGCCATTTTATCTTTCAATCATTAGCGGTTTCATTTATTGATCTAAGAATATTCGTATGCTACTTGTCCAGCTCGGAAAATGAATGTCTATCAATCATATACATATACATATACATATATATATATATCAATTATATATATTAATTATATATATATATATATATATATATATATATATATATATATAAAATATTTGTTATTGTTTATTATCTATGTACGTATACGTTTTTCAATCGAGACTCATCAGCATAGAGGTATGACTATTCACTACCGGTCGTACGACTCGAAACCCTGGATTACAAGTATTTCTCAACTTAAATCCAACGTCGCTAACCGCGCGGCCAATATTTGAATAGCCGATAAACAATGATAATTTAACACATTTAAAAGCGGCTTCATGTCCAGGCATTCTACTACTATTAAAGAAGGAATGATGCATATATATATATATATATATATATATATATATATATATATATATATATATATATATATATATATATATATATATATATATATATATATATATCAAGGGAGGCGCGAGAGCGCTCTATCCCTTAATAAAATCAAAAACGGTCTATGCTAGAAATCTCATTTCTTTGATCAATCATAACTCAAAAACCAATAAACCAAATTAGTTAAAACTTTGCACAAAATTTTTTTTGATAAGTGTGTACAATTTCAGCATCATTAGTCAAGGCAAACCAGAGATGCAGAAAGATCAGGCATGATTTTGTGTTATCCGTGTGTACGTACGTACGTTGTTATCCGTGTGTACGTACGTACGTATGTGCCACTCTGTATCTCATCAACTATTTGATGGATTCAGCTGATTTTAGGCAGAGATAAAGGTTGTAGGGTCTAGTCGATTGCATTTTAATTTCAGTTCACCATATACCTTAGTTTTTCATAAAATTCACAAAAACCCCTTTAAAATGACCATTGTATTGAGGCATAGCCTTTACAAAAGTAGTAACATTCCATGAAAAATGCCAGTATACTGAAATCATATGCCCTTAATATGGTTAAGATGAACATTCATAGGATCACTTGAATACCCGTATATCCTCTTTCCACAAACACACAGAGATTTGCTCAAACACTCAGCGTGATATTCATGTCTCCATCTTAGCGTCTGTCAGAAACATTATTGAATCACAGAATCAATCCTCATCTCCAGATTAAACCCCTCACTCAATCAGCGTCACGATCTCCACTCACCATTCATTCTATAATATCTACCCCCATCCACCGACCCACCCCCATATCTAACACTCAACAGACTCCGTTTCCACCACTTCACTCATTACTTACCTCCTATAATAAATCACCACACACCCAAACAATCAAATAGGCCTCTCCCCATATGAACTTCCATCCTAACACACTTTCAACCACAAACCAAAAACCATATTCAACATACTCTTCTAACCCACCGAAATAAGTCACCCCATAACCTAGCATTATTAATTAATTAATCCAAACACATATAAAATGTATACAAATAACATGCAAATATTAAATAAATAATTAATATAATAAATTAAAAAAGTAAATAATAATAATAAAAAAATATGTAAAGAAAATGAAGAATATATATAAATAAACAATTAAACAAATAATAATACATAAATATGTATATATATATATATATGTATATATGCATGTATGTGTATATATGTTTTATATATATACTAATATTGTTATACAGATTTCCACCTAAAGAAAATCCAGAGTTACTCCCCTTTATCTTATAGTAAATATATCAAGTTAATTCGATAAACTAATTTGACGAAACTCACAATTAGTAACACTTCTTAAATAGATGATAATCGATAAGTTTGATAGATCTAGATTATTTAAAATGTGAGATTAATTACTTTACTTTATATTAAAATTCATAACAAAATTCTTAAAATACGAAAGAAAGATAAACAAAATAAAAATATGAAGATAAAACACACTGAAATAAAAGTAAATAATCAAACATAAGCTTAATAAAAAAAAATTATGAATAAAAAAAAAAATATATATATTTTATTAAAACTAACACTTTATCGAACACCATACACTTAACCAACATTACACAAATATTTTTGAACACCACATCATATATTTAACATCACCTTAAAATAAATGTTAATTTAATTTACATTCCCTGCGAGACTGCTATAGTTTTCGCTGCGGTCTACATCTGGCAGCAATTTTGTTTTGTAGTATTCTCTACACAGTCGGAGAAGAAAAAAAAAATTCTTCTGGTTTAATTATTTTTGACAAAGGGATGTCTTTTCCCGAAATATCAAATAGTGATTTTTAATCACCCGGACATAACACGAACAGCTAAAAACAGTCTTGCTGTTATGTCAGATTTTAGAAAAAAAGGAAAAATAAATAGTAAGTCATATTTCGTATTCGATTTGTTGTTATTGTTTTTGTTCCTTACAACTTGTCCCTTTCCCGGAACTTGCATTGCCCACAACCTTTCAAAAACTTACTACTACTATCCCCAGCAATGCTTCAAGCAAACTACCATTCTCTACTATATATATATATATATATATAT
>OY744548.1:2715777-2728277 GCA_963556195.1 Sepiola atlantica
GTTCTAAGTCTAATATATATAATAGTTCTAAGTCTAATATATATAATAGTTCTAAGTCTAATATATATAATAGTTCTAAGTCTAATATATATAATAGTTCTAAGTCTAATACATATAATAGTTCTAAGTCTAATATAATAGTTCTAATCTAATATATATAATAGTTCTAAGTCTAATATATATAATAGTTCTAAGTCTAATATATATAATAGTTCTAAATCTAATATAATAGTTATAAGTCTTATATATATAATAGTTCTAAATCTAATATAATAGTTCTAAGTCTAATATATATAATAGTTCTAAGTCTAATATATATAATAGTTCTAAGTTTCATATATATGATAGTTCTAAGTTTAATATATATGATAGTTCTAAGTCTAATATATATAATAGTTCTAAGTCTAATATATATAATAGTTCTAAGTCTAATATATATGATAGTTCTAAGTCTAATCTATATATTAATACGCTAAGGTGTACGTACGTGTGTCACGCTTCCGGCAAACGCTCTGCGCATGCGTGCCGCACCTAGATTATTGACAACATTTAATTAGCCTAATTTCTGCATAATATTTTAATTCTTTCCCTTTAGCGTAACTGTAAGCGACGTAGTTTTTTTATCTTTGGCCCGACTGGTTTATAGTTCGATCCCAACCAACCGCTAAGATTTTTTTTCTACATTTCGAGCGGAAGGGGAAGAAATAATACATTTTTTTTAATCACCTGGTCAAAAAGTACTTTTTTTGTGTTGCTTAAAACTTAAAACTATTTTTTGTTTTTTATTTTGGCGTTTTTAGGGCATGTCTATTATTTTTTTTTTATTGTTGTCGTTTTTTGAACGGACGTTAAGCAATGTTTTTTTTTCAATGATAGTTTGAACTAAGTATTTATTTTTTATTTGCACCACTTCTTAAAGTGTTAAAACATTTATTTATTATTTTTGGAGGGTAAGGGACCAGTATTTATTTTTTAAATGTTTTGAGCGGACAATAAGCAATGTTTGTTTTGTTTTGTTTTTTTTTCTCAGTGAAACACCGCGAGCGTGGTCGAAAGAAAGAGAGAGTGTGTGTTCGTAAGAGAGGGAGGGTGGGGGGAATAGAGAAAGAGTGAAAACGAAATAAAAACAAATAAATAAATCGCAAAAAGTAAACTTACTAACAAATAGAAGGTACTTTGTTACATTGGGACCCGCGCTAACTTTGACCCCGTCGTTAGGGTTAGGGTCAGTGAGGGGTTAGGGTTAGCTATAAAGTTCAGGGTCATTGGGGGTTAGGGTTAAAGTTAGGGTCAGGGCCAAAGTTAGCCCAGGTCCCAATGTAACAAACTACCAAATAGAGACGTAAAAAATAAGACAATGACAATGATATTGTATAGTTAACATCTGAGAAGTTAAGTTTCTTATTTTGTGTCACGATCTGACACTCCTACTATTTATCTACCTCCCACAAGGTAAAATGTGACACAAGGTCGGGAAAGTGGGATTAGATAAGCCAGAGCTCGAGGTGAGTATTCTGACCATTTAAAAATTGCCTGGGCAGCCCCGTCGGCATTCCCGGTAGGGCGCCTCAGGCAGTAAGCAATAAACTTACTCCTCCCCAAAGAGGGGAGGCGAAGCCTGGGAGGGTGCACCTCCTAGAACTGCACAGGGCCAGACAACCCCCAATAGACCGGCGTAAATCCAGACCCAAAGGCCAGGACAATACCAGTTTATTAGATGGGTTAAAACCCTGGGTGACACTCCCATTTAATAAGATTTAGTATTTACTTTTGCCCCTGACAACGGGGGAGGGGAGTCGCGACCGATAGTGATTGCTGAAGAGACAGCTTTTACCCCGACAACCGAGTAATATAATAAATATATATACTTCCATCCCGTGACGCAAAAGTTTGGTGAGTAAGATATGTGCATATTTCTAGCCACCGGATAATATTATTAACAGTAAATTATACAGATTGATGTAGAAAACACTGTGGAATTTCTTTTTTTTTTCAGTGAAACATAGAGAGCGCGTACGAAAGAAAGAGAAAGTTTGTGTTCGTAAGAGAGAGAGATAGAGGGAGAAGATAGAGAAATGGAGAGAGAGAGAGAATAAACGTAATTGAAAAGTGAAAACGCAATAAAAACAAATAAATAAATCGCAAAAAGTAAAACAAAAAATTAACAAAAACGAAAGTGAGGAAAGTCGTGATTCAAAGCAAAATAAAAAATAAAATCTAATCGAAAAAAAAAGTAACAAGTATAATTTCGTTTACTTTCGGAAGCCTGCCACTTCTTACGGTATATCAACCCTTTTTAGTAGAGTGTCCATCGTACACGCGTTATTTGAATGCAAATTATTATTTTTTTTAAATATTTCACTCTTATCCGGGGGGTGCTCATAATAAAACAAGCGTAACTTACTAACAAATAGATGGTGCTTTGTTAGATTGGGACCCGCGCTAACTTTGACCCCGTCGTTAGGGTTGGGGTCAGGGGGGGTAGGGTTACCTATAAAGTTCAAGATCATTGGGGGTTAGGGTTTAAGTTAGGGTCAGGGTCAAAGTTAGCCCGGGTCCCCATGTAACAAAGTACCAAATACAGACGTAAAAATAAGACAAGGGCAATGATATTGTATAGTTAACATCTGAGAAATTATTTTTTTTATTTCAAATAGTTATTTAGTTATATTGTCAAATTCGTCAAACAAAAATGGCGTTCGCTTATTTTAGGTGAGGTGGTCGCTAATTTCATACTTTATAAAAGGCTAAATTGTCCGATTACAGTAGAGGATCTCTTTACATTAACGGCTAACCCAAGATTTAGGGGAGGGCGCCACTCTTTTCCCAGGACTGCTTCATTGTCCTTGATCCTGACCTTATAATACTGAGAGTTTTAGCAATGTTTGTTTTAGTCTTTGCTATGACTCAACCGAGGATAGAACTCTGGTATCCCGTTTCATTAGCGGAAACGCTTACCAAATGGGCCGGTTTCAGGCTTACGGTATTAATTTATTTATTTATTTATTTATTTTATTTTTTAATATTTAAAATTTCTTCTTCTTCTTCTTCTTCTTCTTATTATTATTATTATTATTATTATTATTTATTATTATTTATATATTAATACGATAGAGTGTGTGTTATTTATTTTGTGTGTCACGATCTGACACTCCTATTTAAGAAGATTTAGTGAAGAGACAGCTTTTGCCCCGGAAACCGAGTAATATAAATAAATATATATACTTCCATTCCGTCACGCAAAATTTTTGGGAGTAAAATATGTGCATATTTCTAGCCACGGGATAATATTATTAACAGTAAATTATACAGATTGATGTAGAAAACACTGTGGAATTTCCACAGGGTCCCGCTAGTACATATAATAGTTCTAAGTTTAATATATATGATAGTTCTAAGTTTAATATATATGATAGTTCTAAGTCTAATATATATATAATAGTTCTAAGTCTAATATATATAATAGTTCTAAGTCTAATATAATAGTTCTAAGTCTAATATATATAATAGTTCTAAGTCAAATATATATATAATAGTTCTAAGTCTAATATATATAATAGTTCTAAATCTAATATAATAGTTCTAAGTCAAATATATATAATAGTTCTAAGTCAAATATATATAATAGTTCTAAGTCTAAAATATATAATAGTTCTAAGTCTAATATATATAATAGTTCCAAGTTTCATATATATGATAGTTCTAAGTTTAATATATATGATAGTTCTAAGTCTAATATAATAGTTCTAAGTCTAATATATATAATAGTTCTAAATCTAATATAATAGTTCTAAGTCAAATATATATAATAGTTCTAAGTCTAAAATATATAATAGTTCTAAGTCTAATATATATAATAGTTCTAAGTTTCATATATATGATAGTTCTAAGTTTAATATATATACTAGTTCTAAATCTAATATAATAGTTCTAAGTCAAATATATATAATAGTTCTAAGTCAAATATATATAATAGTTCTAAGTCTAATTTATATAATAGTTCTAAGTTTCATATATATGATAGTTCTAAGTTTAATATATATGATAGTTCTAAGTTTAATATATATATGATAGTTCTAAGTTTAATATATATGATAGTTCTAAGTCTAATATATATAATAGTTCTAAGTCTAATATATATAATAGTTCTAAGTCTAATATATATAATAGTTGTAAGTCTAATATATATAATAGTTCTAAATCTAATATAATAGTTCTAAGTCTAATATATATAATAGTTCTAAGTCTAGTATATATATAATAGTTCTAAGTTTCATATATATGATAGTTCTAAGTTTAATATATATGATAGTTCTAAGTTTAATATATATGATAGTTCTAAGTTTAATATATATGATAGTTCTAAGTCTAATATATATGATAGTTCTAAGTCTAATACATATAATAGTTCTAAGTTTAATATATATGATAGCTCTAAGTCTAATATATATAATAGTTCTAAGTTTAATATATATGATAGTTCTAAGTCTAATATATATAATAGTTCTAAGTTTAATATATATGATAGTTCTAAGTTTAATATATATGATAGTTCTAAGTTTAATATATATGATAGTTCTAAGTCTAATATATATAATAGTTCTAAGTCTAATATATATAATAGTTCTAAGTCTAATATATATGATAGTTCTAAGTCTAATACATATAATAGTTCTAAGTTTAATATATATGATAGTTCTAAGTTTAATATATATGATAGTTCTAAGTCTAATATATATATAATAGTTCTAAGTCTAATATATATAATAGTTTTAAGTCTAATATATATAATAGTTCTAAGCCTAATATATATAATAGTTCTACGTCTAATATATAAATTTAAGACGATTTTTCCTTAGTACATTTTTAAGAATAGGAAAATAACCATATGCATCACAGGCTACTAAACTCACCACTATATTACGCTTATTCACTAGAGCGTGTTTTAATAAATGTGTTATTTTTTTCTCCAGTTAACATTAAATATGACTTTTTGACCACCATCTTCGACTCTCCTCAAAACATACTTCATATAGGTTGTAGAAAAAACTTTTCCCACTAACACTCGAGTACTGACACTCTCTCTTAATATGATCTGAGGTAAGGATCGGATTCGTATTCTGCCTGATGAGATCTCAATTTTTTACAGCTGTAGATCGATAACATTGACATGCCAGTGTCGCAGATTTTCTAAATGTCTGTATGAATAAAATTAATCATATATACACACATATATATATATATATATATATATATATATATATATATATATATATATATATATATCATGGAAATCGCTGAAGACAAGGCATGAAGCCACTTGATGTAAGGAGCTAAAAAAGATACCACTTCAAGGTCAAAACCAAGCCAACAATAAGTGGTGTATCGATATATTCGGACACAGAAAACATCAATTTTTCCCCCTTTGTCAGAAACATCGCTCGTGAAATGTTAGAACTAAAAGACAAAATAAGGGAAGCGAGAGTTACGAGGCTGCCGAAACTAAATTTATATATATATATATATATATATATATATATATAGTATACATTTTTATTTATACAAACATTATTGGTTACATATGTGCATACATGTTTCAGTTGTAGTCTCCACAGAGAGTCAACCTCTTCAGACCAAAGTACTATATATATATATATATATATATATATATATATATATATATATATATATATATATATATATATATATATACAAATACCTAAATCTATATAAAGAAAGATGGGTCAGTGTATGCTGGGTAACTCCCGTAGTATTTATATGATTTATTAAAATGTTTTACTCGTACGCTAAATGCAAAAATTGTTAAAGTAATTACATTTGGATTGCACATTCCTCTCTCTATTCAGCCAGAGAGCACCTGCCCTTTTCATGTGTTTTAAAATTCTAATTCAAGCGCCGACAATCGTAATTTCAAAACTTTCCTTACATGCAATTAAATATGCATATTTCTACACTCGCCTTTTTTTTTATGTGCTCATCAAAAACGATAACATATCATCTGCCAGACGCTCTCTCGCTGCACATCTGTTTGGATTTTTGTTTTGTTCCAACTTCCATCTTCGCGTCTTTTTAACAATGTTCTTTCTGTTACGTCCGCACGATTCTATAACGGTCGGCCAGTCTGTCACGCTTTACGTTTAAGTAGTATTTTGAGCGCTTAACTAGTTTCTTTTAATTATTTCTAAGCATCTGTACGATGTCCGTTAGTCGGTGTCGGTCTGTCAGGCTTGAGTGTAAAATGACTTTGTGGGTCTGTCATACTTAATTAAAAAAAAAAATCTTGTCGTTCTGTATGGTTTTAGATTCGGAGCGCATCGAGACTCCGTAAACATGAACTTTTAAACTATAATAAGTAATAGTACCTCGTCCACTACACTTAGTGACCAGAGTGAATGTAGAACCCTAATTAAGGACCCTAATTAAAGACCCTAATTAAGGACCCTAATTAAGGACCCGAATTAAGGACCCTAATAAAGGACCCACAGCTCGCTGACAGATAATTTTGGATTTAGTTTTATACATTATAAAATACGGTTTAAATTCATGTTTCTAATATTTGGTAATTTGTTTTATTTGAATTACTCATTATGGTTGTTTTTTTTACAACGTTTCGGCCGACGTAACCTCCGAGGGGCCTTTTTCCGGAGTCGATATGCTATATGGTATGGAGCATTTAGATAATCCACGGACCCATGGCGAAACGGATAATATACTAGTCCTAAGTGACAGTCTTCTGGAGGTTGCAGGTTCAATCCTCACTACAGGCAATAATAACTAAGAATAATATATAAAAATAGAAAAACTACTTAGCATTTCTTTCAGTAGTGGCTGTAACTAGACGAGTTCTCCTTGTGAATGTTTTACGGAAGCGGACCATAGGTTGAAGCTTATTAAAGTTCCTCATACTTGTTTACATTAGGACCCGCGCTAACCTTGACCATGACTTTAATCTTAACCCTTACTCTAACCCTAATCCAAATCCTCACTTTTACCCTAACGACCTGGTCAAGATGTGCGTGGGTCCTAATGTAAAAAACACCAGGCTCGTACTATGAAAATAATTATAGCGTAGAGAAAGAGGCCGTAGGGAAGACACTAGGCATCCCATTAGTTTTCTTTGCCCCTATGCTGTCGAACGAAAATAAAAATGAAATTCTGTTTTTTTTTGTGTGTGTGTAATTACATGTCAATAGTATACCATAGAAATACCCGGAAAAAATCTATTTTAGACTTTAGAGTTGCCGTTTCGCTTCACTACATAAGTTTAATGTCAAATGATTACTTAGTTCTTGACCACAAAACTTCTCACAATTGTTTGTGTTTCATATTTCTATATGAAGCCACATCTGGGCCGGTGCACCAACCACTAACCTCTCCCTGTTGAACAGGGTGCAAGAAAGAGTCTCTAATAGGTCACATACATTCTACCAAGCTTCAGTCTCTCTCCCATTACCGCAATTTTACTGGACCCCCTCAAAGAAAATAAAGACAGGAAAGTGTGCTCTGAGCGGTACTTCCTCAGATGTGGCCACAGTACTCCATCTTAGTGAGTACGTGTGATCTAACCCTAACCCTAACTCTAACTCTAACACTTATACCCAAAACTTTGTAGAGTATTCTGAAGGGCATACACAACATATCTTAAATAACATATGATAGCCTTGCGCATGCGTATTCTTCCGGAAAATGAGTTATAAAATGTGTTCCACGTGAGCCAGACTTCTTTTTAAAGAAATTCACAAGCAAAATAGCCTCCCTACACAAATCCGGCGTTACCTCAACTAAAAAGAGCATCTCTATGTACACTTTCGTTCATATTACCATCATTTCAGTGTACAGCATTCTGAGTCTCATTGTCATTGAGCGTTCGTTCGCAATTATATCGAAGTGAACAATCTTACAGTCTCCATCTCAACTGATCAGACAAGCCGCTTATTTGGACATCGCCGTTCAAATTATCTAGTAAGTTAATGATTGTTCAACGCTCCACACACAAGATGTAGAACTGTGCGGGTTTCAACATAAATACGACAACAAAAGCTACAGAAAAAGAATAATTGTAAGAAAAAAATGTTTTTTTTCACATTTCACGTCACAAAAGACAATCGTTGAAAAAAGAAAAAAAGGAAAGAAAAAAGCACTCATTTAAGCCAACGTAGTTAATAGATACATTTCCTTGCCTATTCAACCCTCTTCGCTTACTTAGATTCGTATATTTGATACGGCCTTTATTTTAATCGATCGTTGGTCAATTGATCTATGTGAAAAATAAATCAATAATGTTTTGCATAGAGGCCGACATGATTTTACTTCGTTCAACTAAATTTCATTAGTTACAATGATAAATTAGCATACCAATGAATAATAATAATAATAATAATAATAATAATAATAATAATAATAATAAAATAATAATAATTATTATTATTATTATTATTATTATTATTATTATTATTATTATTATTATTATTATTATTATTATAGAGGAGAGAAAGAGGCTGTAGGGAAGAAAAAATGGTATCCCACTGGATCTGTTGCATTACCTGCTCTTTTTGGGTACCCGGTAAGATCCAACAAGAATGACAAAGAACAGAACGTATATAGAACAACTGTGGTTTTCTTTATTTCCCATCACCGGATGGTTTACGCCGGCTACACACACATACACATATAACTCTTTTGATATACTTTCGTCTCATGCTGAGGTCACAGACTTGGTTTCCGCTAGAAACTCCTTCATATATACATCCGATTGGAAAACAATTTGCTCTGCATTGTCTATCCGAGCGTGAACTAAAGCAATTATTCCACAAGCACTTCCAATTGTCTGTTTGATGACATACCAGTCAGGGGATTATTTCACGGTACCAACTTGCTTATCGGTCGCATTTTTAGTCAGCGGACACGAAAGCCTAACAGAACGGGCTTGGGTACCATAGCCAATAAAGCTTCATCGGTGCCAGAAACATCGGTAAACTCCCATTTCTCGATACTCTGATCACCAAGCGCTCCGACTCTTCGCGTTTCTGAAACCGCCCCCTTTCAAGTCTAGCCTACACTACGGAATCTTCTTCTTTTTAACAGTTATCAAGTCGCTTTCATTCTTTCTCGACGTCCCACCCACAATGGATTCATTTTTGCCACTCTTTATTATTTCACAGATGTCTGAGTCGGTTTTTACTCCATATAGACAGGAAAAGGGACAGTTTATTTTCCACTTCTGCAAAAAGCCTTCCTTTTAGGAAGGGCGAAAGTGTTAAGGTACAGCTTGAATGGCTAAAGTCAAAGGAATTCACTTGATGTTCAAAATCCAACTAAAAACATTCAAAAGTTGAGACTGCTATGAAATAATAATAATAATAATAATAATAATAATAATAATAATAATAATAATAATAATAATAATAATAATAGGAGACTTGTTGTCACTCAGACTCCAGGGAATACCACAGGTTGTTTACTAGTGAGTAAATAATAATAATAATAATAATAATAATAATAATAATGATAATAATAATAATAATTATAATAAAAATAATAATAATAATACGAAGCAAATAGTTGGAAATCGAGAAAGAATTGAAAGGGATATGGAGCATGAAGAAAGTCAATATACTACCAATAATCGTAGGTGATCTTGGAACAATCTAAAATACATGAAGAAAAGACTGGAAGAAATTAGAATACAAACGGAAGGTTTAGACCATACAATGAACGGCAATGATGAAAATAGCTAAAATCTTAAGGAAACTCCTTGAATGCGGAAACCAACCAACATAACTACGAACGTTACCCAGTTGCATGGACGTTGCAACAGGAAGAAAACAACAATATAAACAGAACACCCCCACATGAAACCTAGAAACAGAAACTGCCAAAAATTGCATAAACTACCCAGACCACTACCACAACCACAAAAAAATGATGGAACTAGCTTCGGCAGGTACCACACAAAACGTCGTAAAGTGTCAAATGGCATAGACAGACCGAGGCGAAGGAGGGAAAGCACTAACCTGACCTCCACTTAAAGAGTGCGGAGAGGACTGGGACCTTGGGGAGGATTATTGTCATCCAGATCCCAGAGAAGACCAAACGTCGTTGCCAGAGAGAAATCGATGGTAACCATCTGGTTGATAACGCAAAGTTATTTGCAAGAGTTATCGAAAGATGTAGAGAGTATTTATTTACTCCTCTCCAGGCACAAGGCCAGTTTTATCTTACCCTCACAAGTAAAATGTGACCCAAGGTCGGGTCTGGAAAGTAGGGTTTGAAAAGCCAGCACCCGAGAAAGTGAGCACTATGGCCATTAAAAATTGCCTAGGCAGCCCGGTCGGCATTCCCCTTAGGGGCGCCTCAGGCAGTAAGCAATAAACTTACTCTTCCCCAAAGAGGGGAGGCAAAGCTTGGGCGGGTGGACCTCCTAGAAATGCACAGGACCCACCCATAGACCTGCGTAAATCAAGCCCTGAAGGCCAAGACAATACCAATGGGGTGTAGTATCCATCGGACCAGATACTACACTTTGATCTTAGCCAAAAGGCCAATAGTAATGGGAATCTGGGGAGACCTATTGCCACTCATACTTCAGGGAAAATCATCGGTTATTATCAGTGAGCAATCACTGAGGATTACCTTGTGAGAACTCATAGTGAGTAGAAATAATAATAAATAAATGACGAAAACGACCCCACAATACAAAAAACAGAATCCTGTATATACAAATACATAAACATATACACATTCTTAAGAATATATATTACCGTCTAAATATCAGCCTCTCAACAGAAACATTTGGATTCCTAAACAAGTTGAGTATTATTCTATTTCAAACATTCATTTCCAATATAACAGCTGTTTTTATTTTTGACGTGTTTTTGGACAGCGTCCACCCTGACTCTACGCTCTCATCTCAACTTAAGATTCTTTACCTTTTGGTCTTTATTTTGTTTTAGTTAATGTAAAATTTTGACGTTAAATGTTGCCGTAATATTTACAATTACATTGTCGGCTTTTCCCTATCCTCTGATGAAAAGAGTTTATTTTTGAAAATCCATCGATTAAGGATATGAAGATCCTTGCTCTAGACTTTTGATGTTCTAATAAATATTGAATCTTTAAAATTTTGTATTCTCATCTTTCATCACTAGAATTGATTGCTCTATTCAATATATTGAGCTTTATTTTATCACGATAGATTATTATTAAACTATAATACAATAATCTTTAATTTAATTTAACATTTATATATATATATATATATATATATATATATATATATATATATATATATATATATACTATGGGCTATAAATATTATTTTACCAATTATCTAAGTGTTTATTACCTACAAACGATAATGTTGGAGACAGTCGCATAGAATCGACCGCAGTTCGTAGATCCATGCTAGATATGTTGAGCGATTCGCATTTCTACTATTTGTGATGTTTTGCCAATGTAATCAGCTCAACACTGACATAGGAACTTTTAAACAAAACATTTTGTTGTCAACTGTCTGGCACAACATCCCTATTGAAAAAAAAGATCAAACGGTTCGAGTCGTGTAAACCACACTCATCATTTTTGCTGGAAAACAGGGTTGAGTAAGAGAAGACATTCAATTTTTTTTATGGAAATCGTTCCACCAAAGACATAAAGTACCTTGATGTAAGGAGCTAACAGGAGAATTCCTATTGGCATATTATAAAATATCAAAGCTATTGGTATAATAAAAACAGTCAGCAAGAAAATAGTTCCACACGTCTGCAGTTCTTGGAAAGAAGCTACTACAATAGGGAGCTGTATTACAATGAGCTATCAAAGCAAGTAATCGAAGAAGACCACTAGACCAATGAGTCAAACGAGCGGGAACAAAAGAAGCAGGGAATTGATCACACAATTCTGAAGAACACAAGCTATAATAGTACATATAGAAAAGGCTAAGACTAGCAACATCACGTCTGTGAGGGAGAGGCTGTAAAGAAGGAGAATGGGTGAGGCCAATCAAATTACTAAGAACCGTAAAATGGGATAGATATTCACCAGTCCAAATATGACAACAATACTTCATACATGGTCTGATGGTAGATTTGTAAAAATAGAGAGCAGTCTCAGGTGTGAAAAAGTGTTTGGGGTTATTTGATGATTACAAGGCCGTCATAAATACATAAATAATATTTTTGGTGAAGTATGGCACCTAACATTGTGTCCTGGACCATTCCTCTAGCGCTTTCGGTCTCTCGACCGTCTTCAGGAGGCTGTCTCTTATTGTTACTAAGAGCCGTATTTATAGTTTTATTATTAGTTATATATTTACATATGTATACACACACACACACACACACATATACAGGGTGTCTCAAAAAATGTACTCACTCTTAGAATGACGAGAAAACCTTTATTTATGAACATAAAAAAACAGCTTTGTTTGAACAATAATAGTCATCAGTTTGAATATTTGCGAACATGATTCTTCAATTACA
>OY744548.1:2733277-2778277 GCA_963556195.1 Sepiola atlantica
GCATTTAAATCTGTCAGTCAGGCTTCAGTTAGAAATATCATTTTTGTCGGTCAGTCATGTTTCAGTAAGAAATAGCATTTTCATCGATCAAGCTTCAGTTGAAAATAGCATTTAAATCTGTCAGTCAGGCTTCAGTTAGAAATAGCATTTTTGTCGGTCAAGCTTCAGTTGAAAATAGCATTTAAATCTGTCAGTCAGGCTTCAGTTAGAAATAGCATTTATGTCGGTCTGTCAGACTTCAGTAACAGATAGCATTTTAATTGGTCTTTCAGGCTTTAGTTTTAAATAGGATGTTTGTTGGTCTGTCAGACTTCAGTTAGAAATAGCATTTTAATAGGTGTTTAAGGCTTCAGTTAGAAATAGGATTTTAGTCGGTCTGTAAGATATCAGTTAGAAATATAATTTTTATCACTCTTTCAGGCTTCAGTTTGAAATAGCATTTTTGTCGAACTCTCAGGCTTGAGTAAGAAGAAAAAGCATTCAGGCTTAATTTCTAAACATTATTTTTGTTTCTCTCTTTCACGCTTAAGTTGAAAAAGTCATTTTCGTAATTCATTCGATTTGTGTCGCTTAATTATCAGCAAGTGTATTCGCTAATCCCTTACGCTAAAGTTCGAAATAGCATTTCGTCGATCTAAATAGCATTTCGCCGGTCAAAGTTTGAAATAACATTGTCATTGCTAAACGCGCAAACTGAATGGACGCATCTTAAGAATGTAATATTTGTGATACTTATTTCGTTCCTTCTTTTCTATGCGTAGTGTAGCGAAGAAATGCAACTTTAAGAATGAAAATTAAAATGCAATCTGAATAAATTTGGCATATGATCATCGGATGGTAACTTAGTTGTAGAAATTTACACTCATATAACATTGGTCCGGATACATAGATATTCATATATTCCATTAAAGCTCTCCTTTACCTGTAAAAACTTGAGTTAGTAAAGAAGTTAAGAACATTATTTTTTTCTCTCACCAATTGACCAGTAAACTAAGTTATAGTATATATCTCTTGTGGTCTCTTAATCATAACGGATTTCAGGACAATAATTTATTTAGTCTGGTAGAGTATGCAGCTTAGTGATGTTACTATAGTCAACATAACTTGAGGAACTTAGACATGTGTCGTTAGAAGACCACGGAGTTCTCCCTTTTTATGATCTTTCTGGTCAGTTTATCGACTCGGCGAGCGATTCGTCGGGTTTCTGGTATCAATTGATGGATCATGGTGCCTAATGTTGTGTCTTGGGCCATTTCTCTAGCGCTTTCGGTCTCGCGACCGTCTTCAACACGCAAACAACACACAAAAACACACAAAGTCCTGAAGACGGTCGCGAAACCGAAAGCGATCAGTTCGACAAGATACGAAGGACGAAGATTTGCAGCATCCGAAACATTGTAAGAATAACACTCACGATGAGAACAGTAATCGTAATCATATTTCTACAAATTATGTACCATCATTTCCAAAACTGAGAAACGTGAAGTGATTGTGTGCTGTTCTTTTTATTACCCACATCTTCGAGAGAAGATGTTGACAGCGAGAGAGAATAGGATAAAAAAAAAATGAATTACTGTTGAATGTCGTCAACCAATGAGACGCAAGCTGAATAGGGTGCTGTGTTTCCGCCCGGACAGCCGTCGAAATCGAAGAACCAACACCAGACGATAAAACAACAATTTATAAGGAGATGAACGGTGGTGAGTTTTTATACGATTAAACAAACACTTAAGGATTTCATTAGTTTTAATATTAACTATTCAAGTAAGACTGACCAATGGTGCGAAGAGAGAAAGAACGGGGAGGCGACCATGAGCGTCAATCTTAGAGGGCGAGACCTTAATAAACAAGGACGGTCATTTTTAAATTTCAGAAATTGCGTAATCCCTGTTATATAGATGATTGCCTCCTGCACGCATGCGCATAGCGTAGCAGAAATGTGACGCAACCAACGTAAAATGGTACAAGCAGACGTGGCTTTACGTTGCTACATTTTTCTCAGTCAATTCTCAGCTTTCATTGATTTATATTACACATTATATGTAAGTTTATATGCTACGTTAACCATCACAGGAAAAAGAAAAAGCTATTTCAAACAAGTGGTACAACCCGATTTAAAAACTCATTCAAACTTAAGCGTGACATACACACGAAAATGCTATTTAAAACTTAAGATTGACATACTGGCAAAAATGCTATTTAAAATATAAGCTCGACAGACTGAACAAATTATATTTCAAATTCAATCCTGAAAATGCTGTTTCAAAAGCGGAATGAAGCGACTTGAATTCTATTTAAAAGCCTTATAAAACGACGAAATTCTATTTAAAACCTAAGCAGGACAGACCAACGAAAGTGCTAAGTCAAACTTAAGCATGACAGAGCAACGAATATTTTACATCAAATTTAATCGTGACACGCCGAAAAAAAAATATATTTAAAACGTCAGCATGACAGACTAATGACAATGCTATTTAAAACGTCAGCATGACAGACTAATGACACTGCTATTTAAAACGTCAGCATGACAGACTAATGACACTGCTATTTAAAACGTCAGCATGAGAGACTAATGACACTGCTATTTAAAACGTAAGCATGACAGACTAATGACAATGCTATTTAAAACGTCAGCATGACAGACTAATTACAATGCTATTTAAAACGTTAGCATGACAGACTAATGACAATGCTATTTAAAACGTCAGCATGACAGACTAATTACAATGCTATTTAAAACGTCAGCATGACAGACTAATGACAATGCTATTTAAAACGTCAGCATGACAGACTAATTACAATGCTATTTAAAACGTCAGCATGACAGACTAATGACAATGCTATTTAAAACGTCAGCATGACAGACTAATTACAATGCTATTTAAAACGTCAGCATGACAGACTAATGACAATGCTATTTAAAACGTCAGCATGACAGACTAATGACAATGCTATTTAAAACGTCAGCATGACAGACTAATGACAATGCTATTTAAAACGTCAGCATGACAGACTAATTGCAATACTATTTAAAACGTCAGCATGACAGATGGAAGCAAATACTATTCCAAACTTAAGCTTAAAAGACCGACGTAAATTCAATTTAAAACTTAAGCATGACAGACAGCCGGACGACTGACGGACATAGCTTATCATCAAGATAGGAGGACGCATCTCCACCAAGAAACAAAGAATCGCAATTAGTTGGATTATTTTAATGGAGTGTAAAATAATGCTCTTCGATGCCGTAATCAAGGAAATAATGGTCGTTAATTTGTTAATGAGCCGAATAAAAAATAAATATAATGCTTTTTAGAATTCAAAACATTTATAAAAACGTAAAATAAATTGGAGAAGTCCGAGTTAACAATGCCTAAATCAATTCTAATTATCGATATTTGCATACAAGAACGCAAAAAGATATAATTATTACTATCATTTCAAATTAATTTTTAAATAACAAAATATATTTTTATAAAAATACCAGAGTGCGATATAGTTTAAGAAGGCTTATTTATCATTCAATTGGTTTGTCACAAGATATATTAATATTTATAGTTATCTATAAACTAGATATTCTTTATCCAAGGGAGATAATACTCAGAAATTAAATATTACTAATGATACTATTTATTATTAAAATTCTTTTCGGGGTGATCGAAAAAGCTAGAATTATTTTATCTTGTTCTCTCTGTATCTCTATGTGTTGTTTTACCTTTTTTTCTTTTTTCTGTCTGTGATCATGTTGCAATGAAATTGTGTATTAAAATTATGCAATATGTAATGATATTTTTGAGCGTATAAGAAGTAATGTAATATTATTAGACAGGACGCGAATTGAGGTGAACATAAAAAAGGAACAAACCATTATTTTGGAAAGTAATGAAAAAACAGAAACATTCCTTGTCCATTACGTCAATAAGTCGAATAGAAAGATTAGTCAAAGAATGGTATAGTCAGAGGAAGTTGTGATCATGAATCGGGTTCCAGTGAGAGCGCGACTTGCATTTGAAGTGAACTGGCCTTTAGCCTATCTTAGTCCGGGGAGTTGACTGTAACATAAAGCGAATTGTGCAAAGTAGACATCGACATTCTACTGAAATAAAGTGTGAACTATAAAAAACACTTTCTGGTTTCTATTCTTAATTACTGCTTCAAAATTCTTTCGCATGTTGGGGACAAGTAAAGCACAGAACTTGATATAACAACGAAAAAGTGTTTTGTCGTATGTGTATAAATATAATGATAGCCAGTGCTATTTATATTATGATTTTTGTTATTGTAGATAACATATGTCCAATCACATCATACGCTTTTCTCATTAAAAAAACGCCCAGAAAACACCTGTGTTTAATGACGCGAAGATAGATTTGCGCAGGTGCTGTCGATAGAAATTCCGAGAGGCTTGATTAAAAGTCAATTAATGACAAACCGAAATATCCAGTTTAACCAACACCTCGAGACTAGTGGTTAAAAATACGGTAACGGCATAGACTGTTGTCATACCAACGAGGCCCCTTATTTTCTTGCCTCCCCACGAGAATATCGGTATTTGATAGGGGGAAATTCCATATCTCTCAAAAGGAGCACTCTAGATTGGTAGTAAAATAAATTTTGCCGCAGTCTAGAAGGATTTCCAATTCACTGACCGATGACAGAAATGATGAAGTTTAGTATCAGAACAGATATTAGACTTTGCTTCTAATACGATCTGAGGTTCGCCCTTTGTGTCTTTTTGACAGCCTAGGGGCTGATATGAACAACGATATATTTCTTAGTAAGAAATATGCATTCTCAGCCTCAGTTCCAGGATATGCACATTACCAGGCATTACTTCCTTCTTTTTTAGGTTAGTTTATTATTGATTGCTTAAGAGGCTTATACTTGGAATGTCGGTGGGTCAGTTATTGTCTATTTATGTACACGACTAAAGTTCCTCCTTGGGGGAAGTCGGTTTTGTCCACCTTCCGGCCATGTGTTAGCTCCTGTTGCATCGGGATGCAAGTAAAAACCAACTGTGCAGTTATTTATAGACAACGGGGTTCTAACTCAAGGGAGATAATTTCAAACACCGGATATAACTTCAGTACTATTTCCGGTTTAAGATATGTATTTATTTTTACTAGAAAACTAAGTGTTCCAAGACGGGTAAAATTTAGACTCCGAACAAAACAGTTTTGTATAACTTTTATGTTTGCCTACAAAGATAAAAACTATAGTGAAATGCTACAAGATGTTTTCTCTAGAAAACTTATTCCAATGTTGATCAAAATCTATTGCAAAGCTTTTATTCTAGAATACGTCTAAAAGTTCAGGAGTCCTGGGCATGACTTTAAAAGACATCCAGTGGTGAGGCCTCCACTTGGGAGCTGTTGGGAATGTGAAGCTGCCCCATAGTTGCAATTTCTCCCTTGCCCACTCTGTCCTGGAGTGGTAGTACTTGTAAGAGGCCCATCTATGAGTCATTTCGGACCTACGAGCGCTACCAGATCAGGCTATTTAAAGTTATAGACTTCCTGACTCAAAATACACCAAACATTGAGTTTTTATTGTTTTTCCTTTGCAAAACGCAATCATGTTCTGAAAAATAAAAATAAAACTATTTCCCTCCCTTCTTCTGTCCTTCCCACTCCTTCCCTTTCCCCATCAATGCATTCAGTAAGAATGTGTTTGATTGTGTATGTAGTCTGGAATGCATGCAACATTGGAAAGAAAGTAAATCAATAACATCCCAAGCATCACCTTCTTTCTTATGGATAAGGGTTTTTTTTGGGGGGGGGGGGTGATCGCCCGAGGCGGATCTGTTCATGCCTATTTTTGTGGAGCCAGAGTGCGCATTGCGGAAATGATCTTCAGAACTTTATGTTCTTAGCAGTGAGTTTTCGCTGTTCTCCTAAATACAGACCTTGGTATTCCCAAATAGTCACCCATCTTGCACTGACAAAGCTCAACGTCGCTTAACTTCGGTGATCTAACGAGAAGCGATGTGTCAACGTAATTATGTCGCATGTGTTTATTAGAAAACTATATATCTCGAGATACGCATCTCTTGATCAATTTATGAGAGTTTTTGTTTTCTTGTCTGTCATTATCCTTGTGCGTACTTGTCATTATCCTTGTGCGTACCTGTCATTATCGGATTTCACATTACTCGGCTTTTGAAAATTGAATTTTTTAAATCCAATTCATATCCGAAGTTGAAAAGTACATTTTATATATTGTTATTACGACACATATCGATGTGATATGAAAATACTTTGAAAGGGAGGTGATAACCTCGAAATATTAAAAAAAAAAATTGGACACCGTATAACACACAGTCGATCGAGAAAAAAAACAGTAAGTAAGAAATAAAATGAAAATTATTTTATATTGTCACTTTTTATCGATTATTATATCGTTATTTTTGTACCTAAATATTCTTTGAACTTACCTGGTGCCGATAAGCTTATATTTCACCGTCACAATGTTCTAAAACACTAACATATCTGTACACTAGGCGCAATGCTTGAAGAAAACTATAAGCTCTCATAGTTTTTATTAGTTTTGCACTAAATTAACTAAAAAATGGTTTCCATTATTCAAGTCGTACTGATCTCAGTAGGACCGCGCATGGTGAACTTATTCATCTAAAATCCTATAAAATCCACCGGCTAACATTAATATTGCTACAATACGTCTTTGATTTCTCTTATTTATTACCGACATTACTGTAATCGAATCAGAAGCAATTAGAAGCTCACAAATCGGCCAGGGGATATGTGGCGGTTGTTTGGAAACTAGTGTATAACCTCTAACTAGGAGGTTAGTCGGACTAACATATCAAACTCTAATGCCCTCCCGCAGGTGGTCATCTTGTTGTAAAGGTCACCGGTACGTAAACACGCCTTTTACAATGAAGAATACTAAAGTGGTTTCTGAGAGACAATGACATATCTTAATATCCTGATTTATATCGACTATTTGACTAATTAGCAATGGTCACCATTGCAACATTCCCACATTACAACACTTGGAGAATCCCGAGGGTCTTTCTAAGTGTGTAGGATCTCCGTCTCATTGGCGAAAACGGTTAACTTTATAGAGAATGTGGCGAAAACTAGACTTTGTACTAAAAGTTCAGAAAGCGCTGTTTAACGTTTATCGTTGTTTTCTAACTTGCGAAATTAAGGCGAATTAAAATAAACTGTATTTCAAAAATTTGATAGCAGATTAGTTTAGTGTGAATAATGCAGTTTAATTTTAGTTCGATTTTTCGGACTACTATTCTCATCTCCGTTTTTAAATTCCCAACATTCCAGCTGATGTGACCTCTGACCTCCTTCATGTGCATATTTTCAGACTTGGGAATGTTTATTTCGAACTTGATCCTTTATTTTAATCCACAGAGGTAGATTGTTCTTGTCTCGTCAGTAATTATGTTCGCACTCGCTATTTATCTAAATAGATATATTACATAACTTTTCATTTAGAAATAATAAAATTACGTCTATAATAAAATGTTTCATATATTAATTATTATTACCATAATCATCATCATTATTATTATTATTATTATTATTATTATTATTATTATTATTATTATTATTATTATTATTATTATTAATATTATTATCATTTGTACTCACTAGGAGTTTTCACACAGATCATCGTCAGTGATTGCTCACCGACAACAACCAGTGGTATTTCCTGGAGTCTGAGTGACAACAAGCCTCCCCAGATTGTAAGAAGCTAACAAGAACAAATATGATTATCCCAAAGACAGGAGATGCCTGTTGACCTTAGTCTTGAAAAGACTAACATCATAGGTAGGAGGAACACAGTGAGCAGGAAGAGAGTTCCATAAGCCGGTGGTTCTAGGAAAGAAGCTACTGGGAAAAGGAAGCTGTATTCCAATGAATTATCAAAACAACGAATTAATGGAGACCACTGGACCAACGAGTTAAACGAGCTGGAACAAAAGAAGCGAGGAATAGATCACATAATTCTGAAGAACACATGCCATAATAGTATTTATAGAAAAGACTGAGACTAGCAAGATCACATCTGTGAGAGAGGGGGGTGTAGAGAAGAGGAAAGTGTAGGGTCAATCAAATTACTGATACGTGTCTGCACCTTATCAAGAACCCTCAAATGGGATAGAGATTCACCAGCCTAAATATGACAACTGCACTCCATACATGGTCTGATTGTAGATTTGTAGAGATAGAGAATAGCCTCAAGTGTGATAAAGTATTTGGAGCGATAGAGAGAACCGACCTTACGAGAAACAGAAAGAGCAATGGATCTGATGTATGAACTATGAGATGAGAACAGTAGTGTTAATAATCCGAATAATAAATAGTATGTATTGAAAATATATCGAAAATACGACATAATTGGGACAACGTAGATAAACTCAGTTTTAATATAAGAAAATAATATGTACATGCCGCAATAATCAAGTAGCTTCTTTCCAAGAACCGCATGCTTGTGGAACTCCCTTCTTGCTGACTGTTTTCCTCCTACCTATAATCTTGGTCTTTTAAAGACTAAGGCCAATAGGCACCTCTAGTCTTTGCGATAATCATAGTTCGTTCTTCTTAGCTCTTTACATCAAGTGGCTTCATACCTTGTCTGGAGCGATTTCCATGAAAATAAAAAAAGTTAGAAATAAAAAAAAAATCGTCCTTGGTATTGAAATATCCTTGAACTATTTAATAACCAGAATGAAATTATTTAAAATAATAAAGCACAAACTGTTTATGAATAGAGTTTTCATCATTGAAATTACGGCCTTAGAAATTGGTTAATTTTCTCGTTAGAAAACCCAATTAGAACGTCTTCAAAGGATCGATACGAGCCTCTAATTGAGAGAAAAACATAATTTTGAGTAATTAAAATGGCATGAAACTCGAAGGTAAACAGAATTAAATGGAGGATTCCTTGCTAAATCGGGGACCTCTTCATTAAAATCAACATAAATATGATCCCTTCTTTATAATTTGCATGAAGAAGTAATCATTTTATTCACGTTCAAGCCACTAGAAAAGGGGGTTCTATTAACGTGCCTCCACACGAGGGCAGATTTAGACGCAAGATCAGTTCATACCTTGGGGAACATCCAGTTCCCCAGAAAAAGGGGCACTTCGGATTGTGAACAAAAATAAAACTTGCATTAGTCTAGACCAGGGGCGGGTAACCTTTTCAGAGTGAGGGCCAGATAAGACTTTTGGAAAGAGATCGCGGACCGGAGTGAAAAACGAATTCTCAGAATTACTATATTTTGTTTACATGAATAAATTGTAGAAAAATTGCATTGAACACTCTACAAATCTGATATTTTTTTCTCAAGAGACTTCTGTATGTGATGTTATAAAAGGCGCCGACGAAGAGCCATTTTGGAATCATGAAAAATAATGACGGGGGAAGTAGCAAGTTGATCCAGCATTCGTTTTGACACACCTCACATAAGTTCTCTGCTCATGCCTTTTCCTCGTCTTTCGTTTCCTCTTTGCCTCTCTCTTTCTCTTTTTCTATTTTTATCTCAGGTCAAGGATTTGAAATTAATAGTTAAAGAAAAATGAAATATACATGCATCATCGCTTGCTGATATTCATACATTTTTAACCCACTGTAAATCTTAATTGAAAACTACTTTTACGTCTATGTCACAAAATGATATGAGTTTTACTGGGAGGTCCGCGGGCCGGATTGCAATAATAAAGCCTTACAGGGTGGCGGGCCGGACGCTAAGCCTTCGCGGGCCGGATGTGGCCCGCGGGCCGGAGGTTGCCCACCCCTGGTCTAGACGGATCCTCCTTCATCGATCGAATAATGTTGGTTGTTTATTTGTAAAAATATAAACTACGTTTGAACAAATTAGTCACGATGTCATCAACAGTGTCGGGTTCGTTAGTCATTCTTAGTCCATCTAAGTCTTAACTACTGTACTATGTACTGAATTAGCTCCCTTTCGCAAAAAATAATTAATTCATACATTTGTCCTACAACTTTGATAATAACATTCACTTCGAAAAAAACAGTTGTTGTCCTGTTTATATCAGAAACCACATTACTATTACTGATGGTAGCGTTCGAGTATATATGTACTGGATTAGCTCCCTTAATACTACGCGCAAAAATAACTATTTATACATATATATATTAAAACAGAGACATCATGCGTATTGTTGAATGAGGGATTATTTGCAGCTCAAGAAATTTTCTTAAAACGTGTTAATCTGTCACAAATTTTAATCCAATCAAATTCTCTTCTTTTAAAAAAAAGACTATAATATTAAATTATCAAAACTTGTATTCGTCATTTTTAAACATGTAATTTATTTAAAGGTGTGGAATTCGTTAATTGTTGGTGATACAATAAAAGAAATAAAACTAGTTTATTTACAAAGAGTAGTTTTTATTGCCGAATGGGCATGCCATAGATTGGAATTTTTGTTTCATTTTTTCAGTTATTCTTCTTTCTGTAGTGAGTGTTTTCCTTTCAATTTGCCGAATTTTTATCAGAAAACAATTTGGATTTTCACCGTATTTTCCCCTCCAATGATTGTGTTATGATGTTTTTTCGCTACTCAACAATATATACTGCAGCCCTCTGAAGATTTTTTAAAATTGGTATAACTAAAAATAATACACTTATTCAAATTCTGCCAGAAAACACGCGTAAAGAATATGGATGTATATTTAATTTAAATTAATTATTTTTTGTGTGTAAAATGATAGATGTAAAAAAAACCATCGAAGAACAGAAATTAAGAAGTTTTTAAAACCAATGAAAAAATTATGGTTTGGGATTAATTCACCATTGTCTAGGGAATGCAAATATAATTTTATATACATATATATATATATATATATATATATATATATATAATATATATATATATATATATATATATATATATATAATATAATATATATATATATAATATATATATATATATATGTATATATATATATATATGTATATGTATATGTAAAATAAATAAGGGAAAGGCAGAAACTAATAAATTTATGTCTTGATCAACGTTTCGTCTTTGACTTTGGATGGAGAAAGCAACGTAGAAAATCATACATGATATTAATTTAGATTTTTAAGAAAGTGTCCAGACCTCGGCATGGTTGTTGACGTGAACAAGCAGGGAGTGAAATACATGATTTTGGTAGTAGCGTTATCAGCAGTGGCCTGTCTCCTCCAACAAAGACGAAACGTTGATGAATACATAAATTACATAGGTTTTGGCTTTCCTTTTTTCATTTTATATCACGTCTGATCATGTTATACCCACTTTTTGTCACATATATATATATATATATATATATATATATATATATATATATATATAGAGAGAGAGAGAGAGAGAGAGAGAGAGAGAGAGATTGACGACAGAGAGAGATAGATGGACGAAAGAGAGAGAGAGAGAGAGAGAGAGAGAGAGAGAGAGAGAGAAGGGGAAGGGATATTCCATATACTATTACGTATCCATACAAACCTATTTACGGCATATATGCATAAATGTTTTTAGAAAAAAAAAGATAGAGAATTCTGAATTAAAATTCCATGGGAAAACCTCAACCATGGGTAAATAATGTGTAGAGACATCTAAGAGAGTAATTATTTCACATGTTATTGCGAGAAAAAAATGAAAAGCAATTTACAAAGGGACATCCAAACTTACTTTCGCTTACGCTAATGGACTTCCAATGACCTTTTTGCCCCATGCAACAGCCAAGCAGTGAAAAGTGACAAGGCGGGTCATGTAAGAGAAAATTTGTAATTATTTCAGTTGGTTCTGTGGAAGACGGAGGTGAGACAGAATGTATTAGCATCGAGAGTGAGACGAAATAAGTTATACGTTATTACTCAGTTCTCACTTTGCGAAGATTTGATCTTAATTTCTTTCCATTTTTATTAATTTCGCGCCTATTTTTTTTTTACTCATGTCGGATGAGAAAATACATAGAACAATAAACCAACGTAATACAAAATAATTAATAATAATAACTAATAATACTAACTTTAATAATAACGATACTAGTAATGGTAAGAGTAAAACTTCGCACACCTGACATTGTTTAATAGTAGTTCCGTACACACTTCCCCATCCGATCAGCTATCCGAGAAAAAAAAACATGTCCGTTTATAATATGCTAGTAAACTCCTCGACCCTCACATTATTCCATATCTCTACAAAGCCACTATCCGCCCATGCATGGAGTAGTGTTGCAACATCTAGGCTGGTGCATCATCCACTAGTCTCTCCCTTTTAGACAATGGCCAAAAGAAAGTCGACAACTTAATAGGTCCCTCACTATCCACCAATCTCCAGCCCTTGTCCCATCGCCGAAATTTTGCATCCTTGTGCCTGTTTTACAAGTACTTAAATGGATTGTGCTCCGATTAACTTGCTGCTCGGGTCCCCGTCGACGTAAATTCACTAGACGAACCCGACAATCAGATAAGTTCCATGCATTCACTGTGGAGGTCCCCAGATGCCGGATAGCCTTCTACTCTAGTAGCTTCTTTCATCGAGCTGCCGGCCTCTGGAACTCCCTCCCTGCTCCCTGTTTTCCTGACGGTACTGACATGCAGACATTTAAAACTAATGTAAACAGATATCTCGCTGCACAGCTCCCGACTTAGAATCACACTCTTAACCTACTCCCTAATTCGCAGTAGCCCCTTACATCTACAGTGGCATCCTGCCTTGTTTGGTGTGAACTATGATAAAATAAATAAATAAATAAATAATAATAATAATAATAATAATAATAATAATAATAATAATAATAATAATAATAATAATCTATGTAACAGCAGAATGAAAAAGTAATTGCCTATTGATGAATACCTTTTAATCACTGGATCTAACACCAAAAGCAAACATAAATAACAACACTAATAATAATAATAATATATATATATATATATATATATATATATATATATATATATGATAATTTTATTTACACAGACATGTACAAAATCTGCGACACTGGCATGTCGATGTTATCGATCAACAGTTACTATAAACTGAGATCTCATCAGGCAGAGTTAGAATCCGATCTTAACCTCAGATCATAGTTGGTTCTCTCCAAATATGATCTGAGGTTAAGATCAAGTGTCGCAGATTTTGTACATGTCTGTGTAAATAAAATTATCATATATAAAGCTCTATTTTGATATTGAGCACTTTTTATAAACCCGGTTAAAATTCTCTGGATTACTACCCTGTGGATATTTTTCACCTGGATTATTACCATTATTATATATATATATATGACATGAAGTTTGGAAAATCCTAGAAATTTATGATGCAACAAAAACCGGCCGGTGATGGGCATTGTTATAAAATGTAACTAATTAATAGACTAACTTGTCTACGTCGTTCGTAGTTATTATGCAACACTCTACATGAGTATTCGTTCACATATTTCTGTTAAAATAATTAAAAATACAGGCAAACCAAGATGTGTCTCCCCCTGCGATCACTACCACATGAATAATGTAGACCACTATTGCGAATGAGATTCCAAGAAACAGACTAACTTTACTTTGTATAATAGGCACTGAGTGTCTGTATTTGATATGGTTATTGCAATGGCTGAACATTCGAATTGTGATAATTAACAATCATGCCATCTCCAGATTGGAATGGCATTTATTTGTGTGCAAAAACTAAAACAGTCTTTATTTCTGTTTAAGATTTTTAAAACTATTTGAATTGTTTGTTGTTATTTTTGTTGGTGTGTGACGTGTTATTAATGTTTTGGGAGTTCTATATTGTTTTTTTTTCGTTTTATTAACTCGTTCAAAAACAATTTTAAGTCAGTGAGTTGTTGTCAAGATCGTCTGTTTCTTATTATATTCAACGTCGCTTGTTTGTTATATTATTTTAGTTGTTTGTTAGTTTATTCGGAGCATGATTATTATTATTATTATTATTATTATTATTATTATTATTATTATTATTATTATTATTATTATTATTATTTGTAGTAGTAGTAGTAGTAGTAGTAGTATGAGTAGTAGTAGTAGAGATTGTAGTATTGTTGGTTTATTGACCGATGAATTTTCTCTATCGCTTTTTTAAGTTTCGTCTATCCTTTTCGTTCCTTCTTCTTCTTCTTCTTCTTCTTCTTCTTCTTCTTCTTATTATTATTATTATTATTATTATTATTATTATTATTATTATTATTATTATTATTATTATTATTATCATCATCATTATTATTATTATCATATTATGTGTACTCAGTAGGAGTTCTCAGACAGGTCATCGTCAGTGATTGTGCTTACTGACAACAACCAGTGCTGTTCCCTGGAGTCTGAGTGACAACAAGCCTCACCACATTTCCAGTACTCTCCATCTCTTTTCGATCACCACCGCAAATGACCTTGCGGTATCGCGACAGCCGCATACCCTTGATTTCTCGGAAGCAACGACTATTGGCCTCCCCTAGGATTCGAGTAGCAATAAGCCTCCCCAAGGTCCCAGCACTCACCGGACTCTTCTAGTGGAGAGCTTCTTTTACCTACTGACTCTAAAAATCCAATAATTCACACTAAAACCTAAAAAGAATTGTAATGAAAACTAGTGACAAGTTTAGGAGAAAAAAAAAAAATGTGATCAACTTATGACTCTCCTCCCCATATTTTTTTTTTCTCCTAAACTTGTCACTAGTTTACATTAAATTTTTTTTAGGTTTTAGTCGTATTTAATCACTTCCACGTTTTACTCTGATGAGTGTGGACGAAAACCGGTTCAGTACATTAATTAATTTCTTTTTAATCGTTTTCTCTCGTTTTTATATTTGTTTAATCTCATTCTACCCTCCCAAAAATGTTCCAAACGTCCGTATTCCTCGCCGATATATATATATATATATATATATATATATATATATATATATATATATATATATACATACATATATATATATATATATATATATATATATATATATATATACATATATATATATATATATATATATATATATATATTATAGATGGTTGGCGGTGTATGAAGCATTAATTTAATGCTTAATACACCACAAATCATCTATAAAATACTTCTCTAGGAGCATACGTGGAATAACAAACAAATATATATATATATATATATATACATATATATATATATATATATATATATATATATATATATATATATATATATATATAGCATTATATATATAGCATTATATAAACATCCGGTGTGCATATAGTTGATTTCACATATCTATCAATAAATAATGACGTGTTTCCTTGTTAACGTAGACATTCAACATCCGGTCTGAAAACGTCGTTTGAATACGTAGATATTTAACGACATTAGTGTGGCTTTCTTATCGAGGAGAAGCGGTTCTTTTTGGATTAGTCACGCTGTTTACTTGGCTTGCGGGAGAGTGATAACCGAGAATGTAATTTTATTCATTGGAATAATTTTTATCGGATCCGGAAGAAAAAATGGCCGAATACATCAGGTCAGTTTAATTTGATTCGAATGGGATTTAGCGGAGCTTTCATCTAACCAGGAAATTATGGTTTGCACTACTTCGATCAGTTCATAAGAACCCTGAATTCTGAACATCATAATATTCAACATCAAGTGAGTTTTCTGAATTTTACTCCTGATTTGTTTTTTTTTATCGTTTTATAAATGTGCATACACCTTGGATACATTTTTCTCTGTCATTTGCTGCATCGATTGCAAACAGTTTTTCACGCCTGGATAAATTTTTCGTTTTTGGACTATCACTCACCACCTGGATCACTTTTCAATCAACCTCTTGGATATCTTTCCTGAATATGTTTTAAATAGTATCACTTAGATGAACTGTATAGCTTTAACAAAAAAGTATGTTTGGGGCTGATATATTTGATTTTTTATATACTTTCATGTATTTTTATATATATTTTTATATATTTTGAAAATTGAATTATATTACCTGCAGTAATGTCATTGCGGTAATAGTCCTCTGAGGAGAAGAATTTTCTTTTAAAACTCAGGACTTTAAGGTACTTTGCCTGAACATTGAATTCTAATAAAATTTGATTCGCACCTTATTTTATCATTTCACTTCATATAGTGCTATTAATGCTCTATCCAGTATATTGAGCTTCATTTTTATCCGGATGTTCACTAATTAAAGATATTAGTTGCCTCTTATATCTTTTGTTGGGTTAAGTTTATTTATTTATATTATATATATATATATACAATGAGACTAGCTCTATAATGATCTGCTTAAATGAGTTTCGCACCATAAACATTAAGGTAACTTTAATAAAAAAATAAATTATCTTCAAATAAACTGGAACTTTATAAATAAATAATAGTACATATTAAATAGTTTAGCAAATATTACCGAATTAAAGTTTTTTAAACTGACTGCACTAATCCTTTTGGGAGATACTAGCTTTGAACGAAAAAAAAATCAAAATGGCTGATTAGTTTGATCGCACACGTGTGAGTGTTTGCTCTAAAAAAATTGTTTGTTCTTTTGTTTATTTTCACCTTAAAATGAAACTGATTTATGATGTGGGTGTTTTTCAAGACACTCTAATCTAAGAACTTTTTCTGATGATTTTATAGTGTTGCAGAGACGATATTGACATACAAATGTTGTTTAGCACAAAACAAATGAAACGAACCGTTAAATATATCTCACAGAAATTTGGAATGTTTGGAAATGTAAAAAAAATAAAAATAAAAGTAATAAAACAAACCATGGTTATTGGAATATAATAAAAAACTGTACTATATATATATATATATATATATATATATATATATATATATATATATATATATATATTTGTATATATATATATGAGCAATCGTTTCTTCATACTTTTTTTCTTTCTTAGGACATACAAATGAATAGAGTACAATAAGTGTATGACGTCATGCAATCCAATCTTCAATTTGGGCGCGAGGAAATAATAAGTCTGGTCAAAAGAATCTCTTATGCCTATGAACATTTGTAAATATTTAGGTCGACAATTCTACGAAAAAACACAATTACATTTTTCTATATATAGAATATATACGTACATGTATATCTATATAATACACACATATATATATATATATGAATATATATATGTTTATATGTGTCTGTGTTTTGTATACATATATATGCATGCGTATATTTATATATATATATATATATATATATATATATATATATATATATATATAAATATATATATATAGGATAAAATATAAACCCAAGTAAAACTTTTAGTAGATGGAACCTATTGTGAAGAAGATTAGCTCAATATACGAGATAGAGCAATTGTAGAGATAGAAGAAAAAAGACTTCTTTTCGACGGAAATTTACCACCCGGACAATATGCATATCTTTTTCACGGAACTTTTCTTTTCATTTCACTGCGTTTTTTTACAAAAATTCTTTTTCAAGAATAATTTTCATATTTTTCAAATATTTGAACTTTGGTTTTTTCGAAAGCCAACTTATCCATCTGTATTTCTCCTCTGATGATAAGATCTCGATCTTTGAAAAGCCTTGGCTTAAGGAAAGAATAATAAACACTAGTTTATTACTGAATACACCTTGCATAGAACGATTGAAATTTGAAATAAATTTGGACGATCGTCTCATATTTATCACTCTTTTTTCTTCTATCTCTCTCTCTCTCTCTCTCTCTCTCTATATATATATATATATATATATATATATATATATATATATGTCAGTGTATATATGGATATGTAGTTCATATGCGTATACATATTGATGTTCATATATCTACACTTACGTGTTTGTATATATGATTATATACTAGCAAAAACTACCCATATTTACTAGACACTGTCCTCGAGTGTCTAAGGTCTCGCTGTACAGAGTTTTTTTTAGGACAACCTGGCATAAGGATACTGTCCCTACATGTAAACCCTGACTTAATATTCGAAAGAATATAGTATTCACAAAATATAGTAACAGTACTTTGCTGTATATTCCACAAGACTAGATGAATTCTATCGTAGAATCCGATAAGGTCCAGATATCACACAAGATACACACAGTAACATGGTTTACTTGCCAATTAGGGAGAAAACAATTACTGTTCTTAATTTCATTTACTAACTCAACGTGTGACACGTAAAGGAGAACTTTAATGGGATATGCGAATATCTATGTATTTCATATAGAGATCAAGTGTTATTCTCAGGGCGCGGCCTCTAGATTGCTGAGAACTTCAACTGAAGTAAAATAAAAAATTTAAAAACATAGGGAGATATATACATTTCTGTATAGATAATTAAATATATATATATATATATATATATATATATATAATTATAGGAGCAACACAACTAATGAAAAGAATTTCAAAAGCAAGTATACCCGGTGAACCGAGTGCAAGAGAAATATAAACAATTGCACTTAAAGAGACAGTTAGAATCTTTAAAATATCTCTAGGCCGGAGTGTCTGAAATAGCCTGTGAATGTCTGGCATCCGGTAGGATGACCCATCTCCAGCTAAAACAGATACATAAGAAAAATAATATATATATATATATATATATATATATATATATATATATATATATATATATATAAACACGGATACATACGCACGCATATCTAAACTCACACATACGGACAACACACACAGACATATATATATATATATATATATATATATATATATATATATATATATAAACACTCACGCGCATCCATATACATGTAAATATCTGAACTTTTCATATTTCCTCGTGCTATTGTTGGGCGAGCATTTCATAGACACTGACTCTTATTTACCGAAAAGAAATATCTATTGGATCGAATAATTCTCGATGTTATCTTTCTTTTTAAAAACTCGTTCACATCAGTTCAAATGTATTGATTTATTTCATCATATTTATTTATTTATATATTTAATACAGCGTTCGGCATTCGTGGACTCCATCCAAATTAATTTCTATTCTTCGGTTCGAGAGCCAACCGGAAGTAAGTAAATGCATTGCATGTCGGGAGACGTAAAAAAGATAACTTAACTTGTATTTTTTTTCATATTCTTTGCAAAAAACATCATCATTATTGTTTATAAGCGTATGTATTATATTTTAAATATTACTAGCGCTATTCATATAGTCCGTGTTCTGTAAATTAAAATCACTATGTAGCATGAATTTATGAATGCTGGTATACAGACGTATATATATATATATATATATATATGTGTGTGTGTGTGTGTGTGTATGTGTGTGGGTGTGTATGTATATAACTTGTTCTCTAACCCTTAATATTAATTAATTTATTTATATATATAATAAGTAATATATAATATTTTTTATAAAGATCGACACGTACGGATATTGTACCTCATTTTATTCAAAACTTGTTTGGATTTGACCCGGTTCCGATTTTGAACATTTGCAAATGTGTGTATATATATATATATATATATATATATATATATATATATATATATATATGTGTGTGTGTGTGTATGTATATTTATATATATATATATATATATGTATTTATATATATATATATACATGTATTTATATATATGTATATATGTATTTATATATATATATATATATATATATATATATATATATATATATATATTTATATATATATATATAGTAAGCTATGAAATATAGTTATGGCAATTAAGTTACACAGAGGCTCCCGTGTTTCATCCCCGGGGAATCTTCAGGCTAAAATGCATGGAGTTATTTTTGCAGGGTGTTTTTATATACACGGCTAGCTAGTTAACTAATCAGATTCTTTGTTGTTCTCTCAGCCAATCGTTGGGCTTCCCGTGAACAAAGGTCTTGTTGGTGTTACTTCCTATATCATGTTCTATTGTTCTGTTTACTATAGATTTGCCTATATCCTGCACTGGCTAAGCAAATGCTGAAAATTGATACATAGAAAATGATATCATCTTATAAAATGTTATGTGAATACATGAAATACTTATATATATATATATATACATATATATATAGGCATATATATATATATATATATATATATATATATATATATATATATATATTGTTATTTTAAAAATATATTTATGTTATGTAAACAACGCAGAAAGTGTCATGTTTATATTCCCAAATGATATCAAGAATCTGATGAATGTTTCTACGTAAGTTTCTTGCCATGAATATTTTTTCATACTGATGACGAATGGCCATGCCACTAAGAAACACAAACGAGGATCTCTACAAGACCAAATCATCTTATAAAATTTTATGTGGATACATGAAATACTTATATATATATATATATATATATATATATATATATATATATATATATATATATATATATATATATATATATATATATATATGGGAAGAGAAGGATGAAGGTAATCCGACGTGATGGGAAAATGAAAAAGGAAAACCAAAAAAATGGATGTTTTTTTATGTTTACATCAACGTTTCCTCTTTATTTATAAGACTTCATCATTTTTCTCCATATTATCATCCTGATGAAGTCTTATAAATAAAGACGAAACGTTGATGTACACATAAAAAAACATCCATTTTTTTGGTTTTCCTTTTTCATTTTCCCATATATATATATATATATATATATATATATATATATATATATATATATATATATGTATATCTCTACCAGACAAAAAGTTCCACCGATCAAATATAGAACCAACATAATTTAAATCGTCCCAAGGAATCAACGAAAAAATTGAAAATTAGTTCATTTTTTTTAATCACACATTTTTACTGGTTTCTCTTTTTCTTTTTTTAATCTCGTTTTTCATTTACGATGTTGATGAATCTGTGAATGTAAATTCCTACAAAAACGGTTATTGAGATGATTAGTTATTCGTTACAAAAGAGCTTTTCTTGTTGTTGTTCTTTTATTTTAGCGATGTTACAAAAACACACAAGCTTATAAATCAGCGATCGGTCGTGAAAACAAAAAGCGATATTTGAAAACTGCGTCCATTCAAATCACGCGCTTAGCGAAGAAAAATGTTTTTTTAAAAGACTTAAGCGTATGTAGTTAAATTTAAAAGTGGGCGTGTAAAAAGTAAGGTCTGAATTGAAAATTGCTACATAAGTTTGAAATTATATATACCACAATTTTGGTTTGGTTTGGTTGTTTTGTTCTACGGCATATCAACCCTTTTTGTGTTATTTTAAGCCGAATCGGATCATTTCTGTAAAATTTGTTTTTTTGTTTTATGGCATATCAACCCTTTTTGGGTTATTTAATGCTGAATCCGCTCAGTTTGGTGATGGTTCGTATGCTTCTAGTTCTTTATATGTTTAAGTATTTATTCATGGCGTTTTGTTAAGTGAAAGGGGAGAAGGGAAAGAGAGGGGAGAGGGGAGAGAAAAGGGGAACGAGGGACATTGTTGTTTTTTGTTTTGGATTTCGCAGAACATGATTGAGTTTTGCAAAGAGAAAAACACAATAACACATCAATATTTGGTGCATTTTGTAGTCAGGAAGTAAATAACTTCAGACTGCCTGATTTGGTAGCGCTAATAGGTTCTATTTTAACCATAGATAGGACCCTTACATGCACTACCACTCCGGGTCAGAGTGGACCTGGGAGCAAGTGCAATTAAGGGGAACTCCACATTCCCCACAGCTCCCAAAATAAGGGGCCTCACCACTGGATGTTTTTTAAGGTCATACCCAGGACCTGCGCAAAATTTTCTGCAGTTTTGTCGAACGTGAAACTCGTACTAACGAACGCTTTATTTGCCTTCGATCTTCGATAAAAGTGTAATTTATCTTCGGTCTTCGGATGGTGATATGATATCGTTGGTATTTTATTGGCGCCAGACATCTATAGAACGGAAATATGTCACAAACTCTTATCACAGCTTCAGAAATAGTTTCCCATAACGAGTCATATTTATAAGAGTACTTCAAAAGGTGTCTTTCAGTTTGAACAAAGGTGATACAATAATATTGTCGGGTCTGCGTTCGCGTCGAATAATAGATATAATCAAGTATATTTTAAAATTACATTAACCAAAGTGTTTATATAATTATGTTTCAGATTAAACAAAAGTGATACAATAATTTCGTGGGGGTCTGCGTTCGCGCAAGGAATCTAAAGAATAGAAATATTTTAAAGCACGGCAGCCACATACAACTTTAGAATTTCCACGGACCCCGCTTGTAGTAAAACAATGTGGACATGTTTTTTTTGTTTTTTTTTTTATAGCGAGAAATCCGGAATTTCAATCGAAGTCGAGATTTGAAAAAAAAAAAAAAAAAAAATTAAAAAGCAAAATTAAAAATAAAATCTTACTAAAAGAACAAAACAAACAAAAACTTTTAGAAAAACAAAAAAAGAATAAAGAAAAGTAAAAAAAAAATAAATAACGATTAATTTTGTTAATCCTAAGGTTTAAATCTAATAAATCCCCATCCGTAATTTACATTGTATCCATCAAGCTAATTAAAAACATACAAAAGAAATCAATTATAAAAACGATGACTCTCTTCCCGAATTAGCAGACTGATAATTCTGTTATTTTAGGAAAAAAACTTAGAAATACGAAAAAACAGATTCCCCTTCCTGTTTTGGCTTTTTAGCGTGGCAAATAGTTTATATATATATATATATATGTGCATATGCATCTGTTTGTCAAATTGAGTGTGTGTTTATGTTGCTCATATATATATATATATGTATATATATATATATATATATATATATATATATATATAATGAGATTTAAATTTAATTACAGTTTTCGAAGCGCCTTTGAAATGTAAGAATCAGTTAACATGACGCGAGATTTTGAAACAAAATATTTATTAAACCATTGTTTTTTTTTTTATCAAAATTTTCGGTTTTATAAACCTTCTTCATTGGGACAGACTATATTTTCCTTTTTTTTTCTTTTCTTCTTTTTTTTTTTTTTCTTCTTTTGTTATAATGAAATAATTCCAGGAGGAGATCCGGGTATGAGAGTTCAATGTTATAAACATAGCAATAATAAAATTAAGTATAATAACACAGAATTACATAATCATCGATGCAATAATTTATTTCAACCTTGTGGCTTTTTCAAACATCCGATCCAGACGATTACATTTTTGAAACTTATATATATATATATATATATATATATATATATATATATATATATATATATATATATATATATATATATATATAAGTATGTGAATGTATATAAAAAATAATGTGAAAAAAAGTTTATATTGTGTTATAACTTTTTATTTTTTATTTTTTTATTTATTTATTTTTTTATATATATATTTTGACGAGTAGGAATATGAATTGTTCTTTCTGTAAAGAAAAATAGGTTTTTTCTTGTTGATGATAGGAGAACAAAATTTTCGACTGATGCCTTCAGTCTTCGTCAGTGTTTTCTCCCCTCTCAACTATTTGCTCCCATACCCCTTCTTAAATTCCCTCATTTTCTCAAAACGCTCTCTAAGACCATAACTTTCGCCCATCCACCAAAATCACAGCCCCCTCCCTCTCTACCCATCCTCCTTTCCCTGCATACACCCCCATACACAAACATTCCAACTTACTTTTCCCCTTCAATCTTGACCGCAGCCATCTGGTCAAACACCTCCCTCCCCCCTCTTCCTCCACTCCCTCTCTGCCATCCACTTTACCCCTGCTCATCCCCCACCTCTTTCTATTACCACCAGCCACAGTAGTCCTTGCTCACCCCATCCTTCCATTTTTTCCCCACTCATTTTCTTCAACATTCATTTCTATTTCTCCAACAAGTACGGAAGTCCACCCAGTAGTGGCCATTACTTCATTTTATTTTTCCTCTCAATATGTCTACCCTACATGTATCTGTACTTGCATGACATTTTTCTCTATTTTATCATCCTGATGAAGTCTTATAAATAAAGACGAAACGTTGATGTACACATAAAACACATCCATTTTTTTGGTTTTCCTTTTTCATTTTCCCATATATATATGTATGTATACTGGCAAAACCGACCCGCCCTCCGGGCAGCAATTAATTGTGAGGAGGGCGTTAATTAAAAAAAAATGTTTTTACTTAGAGAATTACATAATTGTAATACACTTTGGTAAATTCGTAGATTAACACCCTCAGCTAAATTACGCCCCGCCCTCTTAAGAATGAGATTCTTTCTTTTAGGGTCTAGATTGTTAGGGCAGTTAAAATAGTTTAACACTAACCCTGAGTTTGACTGAACTGCCCTAAAACTGTCCCGAAAAAATGCCCCCATTTTAAATGAGAAAATAATTGTTTTGTTTTCTTCTCTTCATCAAATTAAAAGAGCTAGTCATTTTTTTTAGGGGGGGGGGGATAATTAAGCGGGGGATCAAGCGAAATAACCGCACTCTTCCTCCTACTCCTCCTTTCTCTTCTCGCTTCTGCTTCTTTAGAAAGCCAAGACAACTACACTCCATCCCAATCTCCCTTTCCTTTCTCGCTTCTGCCTCGCCGGTAAGGTCGTCACTTAAGGTGTTTAGAAATTTTCTGATTTATTTAATTACTTTAATTTAATTTATTACTGTTTATATAGACGAAACTATTGCATATAGATAGACAACAAAATCTAATGCAATTCCAAAATAATAATACTAAACATTAATTAATTATGAACGGTTTAAAAAATAGTTATGCTAATTAGTCAGTCAAAGGGTTCTCTCTTTATCTTTTATATTCAATATATATATATATATATATATATATATATTCACCAAATCTACACCTCCCAACAACAGACGCAAAAATAGGGGTAGAAAAATTATCTGGTTCACACCCCCATATAACAACATGGTTAAAACCAAACTCGGTAAAAGATTCTTAGACTTAATTAATCTACACTTCCCTCCCAACAATATACTGCATAACATTTTTAATAAAAACACCCTCAAATTAAGCTATAGCTGTGGTGAAAATTTAGAAAAAATAATAAAAAAACATAACAACAAAATTCTAAATGAAAAAACTACCGCAACGAAAACAGCAAATACCAAGGCCTGTAACTGCACAAACAAAAAAGAATGCCCATTACAACATAATTGCCAAATCACCCAATCAGTATATCAAGCAACCATCTCTACTAAAGAAAACCCAACCCTGAAAAAATTCTATATAGGTATGTCTGGTAATACCTTCAAAGAAAGATATACTGGACATAAGTGTTCTTTTAATAACCCTACATATAAAAAAAGAACCTCACTTTCTATATATTACTGGGAACTACACAACAATAACCTATCACCAACAGTAACCTGGAACACAATTAGAAAAACTAGCACCTGTGGTTCCCTAAACTCACCTTGCTACCTTTGCCTAACAGAAAAACTTGAAATAATTAAATTTAGTTATGGGGGCAAACTCCTAAACAAAAAACAAGAAACATCAATTAACTGTAGGTATATATATATATATATATATATATATATATATATATAAGTGCAGATTAGTCGTCCGAGGCTATAGCAATGCGATGTGGATGCCGTAAGATGGAAAAGTGAAAAGAAATAAACGCAGGGACAAAGTGAAACTCAAAACGATTTATTAATAATTTCACGAAAACTGCTTAAATACCAAATAGTAAATACTGTCCGGTAAGTAACAGTTAGGCAAAGGGTAATCTTAAATTTTCGAAAGAAAAACTTTCATTATCAGAAGACAACAATAAAAGACCGAATGGGTCGAAGAAAAACAGGAAAAACCGGTGTCAGATCATCGAAATATATATATATATAAAAATATTATGTTCTATTATTGATTTAAATAACAGTAAGCCGTTTTGATTATAACATATTAGTGATAAATTAAAAAAAAACGTTCGCTTTTATTCATTTAGATATATATATATATATATATGGATGTCAAATGTGGACACCTTATCCATGCCTGACTTTGTTTTCTTGTCCTCTCTCTCTCCCCGCCCGATCCCTATCACCTCCTACACCTTCATAGCACACGCCCCACACAATTCTTCGCCTCCCGTCTTTTCTTCTCAAGGCTAAATAATAAGAAAAGATTCAACAAGCATATCGCTTATCTCCTCCCCATCCATAATTTAAATTAATTCTAGCTGAGACCACGTTATCCTCCCACTCTTACTACATTCATTGTAACACATCTCCCCCTTCCTAATGATCATATACTCTAACCGCTACTCACTTTGGCCTTTTGGCTTAGATCAAAGTGTAGTATCTGTTCCGATGGATACTGCATACTGGTGTTGTCTTTGCCTTCGGGTCTTGATTTACGCCGGTCAATGGGTCTGTCCTTTGAAGTTCTGGGAGGTCCACCTTCCCAGGCTTTGCCTCCCCTCTTTGGGGAGGAGTAAGTTTATTGCTTACTGTCTGAGGCGCCCCTACGGTGAATGCCGACGGGGCTGCCCAGGCAATTTTTAAACCCCACTTTCCCGACCCACATGGATCACATCTTACTTGTGGGAGTAAGATAAAAACTGGCCTTGTGCCTAACTCCTGGAGAGGAGTAAATCAATACTCACTACTGCCACCATCTTTTTGTACATCATTTTTTGATTTTTCTTGCTAAAAACGGCAAAAACATTTGTGTACTTGTGTGACATTTTTCTTGAGACAAATCATCCTGAGTAAATCTTACAATAAAGACAAAACGTTGATAAATACATAAATATTTGTTGATTTTCCTTTTTTAATTTATATATATATATATATATATATATATATATATATATATATATATATATATGTGTGTGTGTGTGTGTGTATGTGTGGGTGTGTGTGTGTGTACATAGACGTATATATATGTACGTATATATCTCCAGTTTTAAACCTTATCAAACCTTCCTTACACTAAATTTAAACAAACATACACACCACTCAAAGCAAATAACGCGTCCAAACTAGAGTGACACGTGACTTCACATTTCCGAAACAAACGACAACAGAAGCTGAAAAGAGCCTGATGGCTAAGTCCTTCTGTGTTTGAAACCGACGGTACGAATGTTGTACTAATTTTTTGTACCAAAATAAATAAATATCACCCTCTTTATTTTTTATTCTAATTCTCAATTAATCCAGAATCTGCTGGGATTATATATATATATATATACATATATATATTTAAATATTAAATTATTAATTCCTACAGACCCAGCCGTTTCAAGCTTATTGCTTTCATCAGTACAAGAAAGTAACAATTTCTGACGGTCGGGAGGCGCGAACCCGGCTCACAGAGTCAGCTTAGAATCTGCAAGCAGTCTCCTTTCGGCCAACGGAAACTGTCGCGGAATTTAAGGAAATTAAGTTCTATACGTAGCGAGAAGCGGGCACAGATAGAAGACTAGTCAACCGTGTTCAACGAACTTATTCGGAACTTTGCATTAGAGCTTATTCACAGTCTATTTTTAAATCCCTGAGAGTGTTTGACTTTAATTTCTTAAATGGGCTTAGCATATACATATATATATATATATATATATATATATATATATATATATATATATATATATATATATATATATATACATATATATATATACACATAGATCCATATATATATACACATACATAGATATATATTTATATGGATGTATATATAGACATATATATATATACAGATGTATATATATATATATATATACAGACGTATATATATAAATATATATATATATATATATATATATATATATATAGAGAGAGAGAGAGAGAGAGAGAGAGAAAGAGAGAGAGAGAGAGGGAGAGAGAGAAGGATAGAAGAAAAAAGAGTGATAAATATGCGACGATTGTCCAAATTTATTTCAAATTTCAATTGTTCAATGCAAGGTGTATTCCTTTTAAGTGCGTTTGGATTTACTTATAATTTTGAGCACTTTCTCCACACTGCTCCTACGCAAAGATTTTTTCGCGTTCTACAATTCATCGGACTTCTTTGCAACGGAAATCTACCACCCGGACAAACCACATATCTTTTTTACGGAACTTTTCTTTTTTTTACGATACTTTTCTTTTCTTTCACTGTATTTTTAAATAATATTTTTCATATTTTTCAAATATTTGAACTTTGTTTTTTTCGAAAGCCAACTTATCTATCTATATTTCTCCTCTGATGATAAAATCTCGATCTTTGAAAAGCCTTGGCTTAAGGAAAGAATAATACACACTAGTTTATTACTGAATACACCTTGCATTGAACGATGTAAATTTGAAATAAATTTGGACAATCGTCGCATATTTATCGCCCTTTTTTCTTCTATCTCTACAATTGCTCTATCTCGTATATTGAGCTAAACCTCTTCACAATAGGTTCCAGCTACTAAAAGTTTTACTTTTGGTTTATATTTGATCCTACTATATTTATATATATATATATATATATATATATATATATATATATATATATATATATATATATATATATATATATGAGAGAGAGAGACAGCAAAATCTACGTTGCATTATCTATATATTTTATCTGCCTTCTCCTTCGAAGATTTTTCTTGAAATGTTTTCAGATGTTCCCGCCTAGCTGTACCTTCTTCCTTGATACTGTCCGTCTATCGCTTCCTACAACAGAATGAAACGCGAACCATTTTGTTCGACCGATCTTGCTCTGTCATCTCCGCTACTTATTTCTTTACTCGCAGACCCCTTTTTACCCGCCATCCCGACCGCAAGCCAATCACACTCCCATCCCCTTAACCAGCTATACCACCTAGCCTCATCAGCGACAATAGTTTTAGGTCTGACAGTCAAAATTCGTTTACTTTGTTGTCGTGTTGGGTAACGGCTGGCAGCCATATTTGATGAATCCGCCATTCTTGGCTAATTTTACTTCTATCTCGTGAGTCGTCGTTACGCTTTCATTTCCCGCGCAAGTAAAGATGAAGACGAGGCTGATTAAAAATGGCTGAAAAAAATGACTATGTGACCACCTTTCTTTAGTAATATCAAGAGTATGATTATGTGTAGTTATTCAGATACGACCAGGCTTAACATTAAAATAGAATTTTGATTGCTAAAAGCATAGGCTAAATGGATTCATTCTTTAGTTGCGTTTAACTTTGTTTCTGAATATTCAGTTTCAAATCACATCTGAATCGATGCTCGCCGAGCGAGGTGTTTGAAGTAAGGCGTCGTGAATACATAGGCAAGTGCTTGTATCTAAATCCTGCATGGACAACTTAAACTCAAATATGGCCCGCGAGAAAGTTTTTTTTAGCGCGAGGTTAACTTTTTATAAGGATGATATTGTTTAGTAAATTAAATAAGATCCGAAGTTCTTTATCTAAAAAAAAACTTTAATAGGCAGTGAGTCGAAGAATGACTTCGAAAAAAAAGAGAACCACTCATCGTGACAAAACCTCAGGATTCGACGCATACAATTGTGTACTTAAACAAACACAAAAAAAACATTGTGTATTTATTAATTTTACTGATGATGCTTGAATAACGAAACACTTATTATATAAGTGAGTCGTTATTCTTTTAAGCACGGCTAACTTTTTGATGGAAATCGCTCTAGACAAGACATGAAGCCACTTGATGTAAGCAGCTAAAAAACTACAACTTCTATGTAAGAAACTAGACAACGATAAGTTTTAGATGGATAGAGTGTGACCCAGAAAGAAGCAATTCTCCCCCCTTTGTCAGAACCATCGCTCATGGAATGTGAGGACTAAAAGACAAAATAAGAGATGCGCGAGTTACAAGGCAGCACAAAGAAAACCCAAAGACCACTTTATTGGAGTATTGTTTTACTCCTCTCCAGGAGTTAGGTACAAGGCCAGTTTTTATCTTACTCCCACAAGTAAGATGTGACCCAAGGTCGGGTCGGGAAAGTGGGGTTTGAAAAGCCAGTGCCCGAATGGTGAGCATTCCTGCCATTAAAAATTGCCTGGGCAGCCCCGTCGGCATTCCCCGGTAGGGGCGCCTCAGGCAGTAAGCAACAAACTTACTCCTCTCCAAATAGGGAAGGCGAAACCTGGGAGGGTGGATCTCCTAGAACTGCACAGGACAGACCCATAGACCGGCGTAAATCAAGCCCCGAAGGCCAAGACAATACCAGTCTATGCGGTGCAATATTCATCGGAACAGATACTACATTTTGATCTTAGCCAAAAGGCCAATTGGAGCATCCTTGCAAAGAAGGGTCTGATGATTCAGGACAGACGGTAAGTTGCCAGAATGATGTCAATGCGAACCAACTGAACTGAATCACATCGGTTGACCTTGCTGATACGAAATTCCTTTTTTTAATGAAAGCATTGCAACTAAAAAGGCTCTCATAATTTCTGAAATTTCAATTACATTAATGTGTTGATGTAGGCTCTTTTGTTTGATTAAGACTTGCGAACGAACTTGAGGGTGTCACCCTTCTTCCCCGCTCCCCATCAGGCCCGACCCATTCTTACCTATAGGCCGTCAATTAATATTAAAAGCATTGATCTTCTTGAAGCGCTCAGCTGGAACCTTGTGAAACCGAAAAGGGAATTATGAATCTTGAAATGTGCGTGGGTTTACGATTGTGTTATTAATTAAAATAGAGAATATATAAATGGAGCGTGCGTCCTTGTTCTATCAAATCGAGGATAGGTAAATACGAACCGGGTTTTTGTTATTTACTCGATGGAGGTTGGCATTCATAAAAACAATCAAAATTAATGAATGAGCTTAACTCTTGTAAAAGTAGGGAACACAATGAGGAAAAGGAAAGAATGCGAAGAGAATATTTTATATAAAGAACCTAGAATAATACACTTCCCAAAATGGGTAAAATTAAGTCGTCCAACATACCCACCAACGTAAATACTCCCACCACCCGACTAGCAGAAAAATCACACCCCTTCACTCGAGATTTCTCTAGATCCCCTTAAGTAGAGTAGAAAGTGGACCGTAAGTTTACTTTCAGCATCTTCGTAACTCTCGCAACCCTTATCTTATCCTGTAGTCTTCACAATCCATGAGCGATGTTTCTGACAAAGAGGGAATAATTGCTGTTTTTTGGGTTGCAATATATCTATCTAACAATTATTGTAGACTAGTTTTTTACCGTTAAGTAGTATTTTTAGCTCCTTAAATCAAGTTGTTTCATGCCTTGTCCGGATGCATGACAGGTGCCTACTTTAGTAGCGTTTTTCCCCTGACAGCTTGACTTTGCAATTCCCACCCTGCTCTATGTTTTTCCGACCGTACCAACATGCAGTAATTTAAATGCAATGTGAACAAACATAAAGTTGCCCAGATCTTACTAAGCCCCTCTCCGAAAATCTGACGTCTTACTCTTTTGTTTCTATATGCCTTGTTTGAAGTAAATAAAAGTGTTTTAAAAGAACAGTATTGGACTAATTTTATGTTTCCTGACGAATATTAACATCAAGATATAATTATAATAAACCTTATGGCTAGAATCCATATTCGGATGATTGTGTTTAAAAATTAATAATGATCGGTTTATTAGTTCAGGAGTGAATTCTGTACATAAAAATATGTAACCCTAACTCTAATCCTAAAACATTTTAATTTTTTAAAAATAGTTCACCCCAAACAAGGTAGGCCGCCACTGTAGACGTAAAAGAACTACTGAGAAAAAGGGTGGGAGTTTTTTTTTTTGGGGGGGGGGGGTCAACCTAAATTGGGAGCTCTGCAGCGAGATGTATGTTCACATTAGTTTTAAATTTTTGCATGTCAGTACCTTCAGATAAACAGGGAGCAGGGAAGGAGTTCTAGAGTCCAGCAGCACGAGGATAAAAAAGCTTATGGAGTAGAAAGCTCTTCGCCATTTGGGGACCTCCAGAGTGAATGGATGGGATTTGGCAGAAAAAATGAAACGCAGAACGAAAACGAAAAGAAATAATAAAAAAGGAGAGATGTTAATGAAATAAAACAGAAAAAGAAACAAGGGACAGAAAGGTAAAGCGAAATATAAAAGAACAGAAAAAAAGAAATAAGAAATAAAAATAGATAGATAGAAATGTACAGCGTAAAGGAAAAAAAGAGAAATAAATGTAGAAAAGAGTAATGACTATACAAATAGAAAGAAAGAAAGAAGGAATGAAAAAGATACAGAGACATACACAAGGAAAAGAAAGAGAAAGAGATAAAATAAAGGTAGAAAAAAATGAAACGCACAACGAAAACGAAAAGAAAGGAAAAAGAAAAAAAAATAAATAGATAGAAAACACGAATGTACAACGTAAGGAAACAGAAGAAAGTGACGTAGAAAAAACAATGTCTATACAAAAGGAAAGAAAGAGATAAATAAAGAAAAAGGTACAGAAAAATACACAAGAGAAACAAAAAGAAAGAGACAAAATAATCGTAGAAAAAAATGAAACGCACAACGAAAAACGAAAAGAAAGAAAAAAAGAGGAGAGATGATAACGAGAACTGGCTAAGAAATAGAGAAAAAAAACGAAAGATAAAGAAAGAGAAAAAAGAAAAGTAAAAAAGAGGAAAGTAGTAAAGAGAAATATCCACCGAAAAGGTGAATAACAAAAAAAAGAAAAAGAATAAAGAAAAAAAAGAAAAAAAGAAAAGTAGAAACGAGAAATATCCACCGAAAAGGTGAATAATAAAAAAAGAAAAAAAATAAAGAAAAAAAGAAAAAAAAGAAAAGTAGAAACGAGAAATATCCACCGAAAAGGTGAATAATAAAAAAAAGAAAAAGAATAAAGAAAAAAAGAAAAAAAGAAAAGTAGAAACGAGAAATATCTACCGAAAAGGTGAATAATAAAATAAAGAAAAAGAATAAAGAAACAAAGAAAAAAAAGAAAAGTAGAAACGAGAAATATCCACCGAAAAGGTGAATAACAAAAAAAAAGAATAAAGAAAAAAAGAAAAAAAGAAAAAAAGAAAAGAAAACATAAAATAGAACTACAACGAAGGATACGCGAATTAGTGATTATATGATATCGTAAAATATCCGTTCTCCCATAGCTGGACAATACTGAAATCTATTGTCGTCCGCATAATCTTCGGACAACACATTGGCTATCTTAATGACCTTCTTACAATGGAGGAGACAAGAAGACTTAGATGGTGACGACATATCGTGACAAGATTAGTATATGGCTAATAGCACGTGAACACACAACTCACCGACGGTGAACGACGCTGAGCCCGGTCAGTATTTAGCTAGATCACTATTTGAGAATACCAGGCTCTGAACCCAGTAATCACTTAGTTGCATACGAAGAAGAAGGTAATACCTGGGATGGTAGCCTTCTGCGACTGAAGAGATATTACCGTAGTCCGAAGTGTGAAATAGTTATAAATTAAAGTATCTGTAAACCTTAAGTTTGAAATATTATTTGTATCGTTTAACCCATCAATTTGATTAAGAAGCTGACGAATCTAATATATAAAGTTATCTCACCGGATTTTCAAAGTCAGATTCAAATAGTATTATTTACCTCCTCTTCAGGAGGTTAGGCACAAGGCCATTTTTATCTTACTCCTACAAGATAAGATGTGACCCAAGGTCGGGTCGGGAAAGTGGGGGTTGAAAAGCCAGCGCCCGAGAAGGTGAGCACTTTGGCCATTAAACATTGCCTGGGCAGCCCCGTCGGCATTCCCCGGTAGGGGCGCCTCAGACAGTAAGCAATAAACTTACTCCTCCCCAAAGAGGGGAGGCAAAGCCTGGGAGGGTGGAACTCATAGAACTGCACAGGACAGACCCATAGACAGGCGTAAATCCAGCCCCGATGGCCAAGACAATACCAGTCTATGGGGTGAACTATCCATCGGAACAGATACTACACTTTGATCTTGGCCAAAAGACCAAGAATTTATTTAAGCCGGTGCATTCGGAACAGATACTTCTATGTGTGTTTCTATGTATTATGTACTCCTCTCCAGGAGTTAGGCACAAGGCCAGTTTTATCTTACTCCCACAAGTAAGATGTGACCCAAAGTCGGGTCGGAAAGTGGGGGTTGAAAAGCCAGCGCTCGAGAGGTGAGCACTCTGACCATCAAAAATTGCCTGGGCAGCCCCGTCGGCATTCCCCGGTAGGGGCGCCTCAAGCAGTAAGCAATTAACTTACTCCTCCCCAAAGAGGGGAGGAAAAGCCTGGGAGGGTGGACCTCCTAGAACTGCACAGGACAAACCCATAGACCGGCGTAATCAAGCCCCGAAGGCCAAGACAATACCAGTCTATGGGGTGCAGTATCCATCGGAACAGATACTACACTTTGATCTTGGCCAAAAGACCAAGAATTTATTTAGGCCGGTGCATTTGTTCCAATTTATGTTCGCTGTGATATAATTATTTGAACATTGGTCTGCGTTATAGAAAGATCATCTAAAGTATTCTGTGAACATTTACTAATGTCGATTTTCGTTTGCTAGTGTTGTATCTTGATATTGCCAAAATAATACTAGTACATTCCTAGAGGCCATTTAGCGTGATGGTTAGATTGTTTGATCAAGTCATAGCAAATACTAGAATATTAGTACTAGCTAAATACTCAGTAAAAAAGTATAAAGATCAAGGGTAAGTGGTGCAATCCAAGACAAAGAGTGGCGCCTTCCTTTAAAGATCGTTGTTATAGACGACGAAATAGAGCTTTTTGGTCGCCTTTAACAACCGTCAATCAAGTTATTTTTTTTATTGCTACGACGTATTCAAATAATTAATTTGTCCGGCCACAACGACTTCGAATATGACTCCCTTTTAAATAATCAGTTACAAATAAAACCAACGAGGACATAACTGATGTTAAATTAAATACCATAGTAGGAGTTGTCTCCCTTAAGTTTAAAATATGCAAATACATACAAATTTAGAACTAGAATTACGTCGCTGCAACGTTGGATTGGTATATCTAGAAAATTATACTACTAATTATAATGAGAAGAGAAAACGTATTTTCAGCATTTAATACATCAGTGTGCCACGGCTCCTGGTTTGGGAACTATTATTTTCAAATCTCAATGTTTTTGTCATGTATCTTGTTATTCTTTAAGTTGCCAGGAGTACAACTGAAAGTAGTTCTTTTGTTCCCTTATAGATTTGCTTTTAAAAACGTTTATTTATCGAGTTATATGTAACTGTTTTCTTTTGTATCTTATCGGATCGTTTCGCTTTTCTCTTCACTCTCCGATAGAACGAACAAAAGTGGGATAGAATCCAATAATTGGATTACTACAAAGGTCTTAAATAATAGCACTGAGTGCAGCGGAAACTACCGGAAAACCACTAATATAACAACGAGGCCAGCACAAAACTTCGGTAAAAAAGGAAGACGAAAAAACTATCTTCGTAAAATATATATCTTTGTTGTATGAAGTGTATAACTAAGTACGAGTTGCCTGATACTGTATCGTAGTGTTTTTTTTCTTAAAGAAGTTGCGAGTTAGAATTAGGGTTAGGATTAGGGTTAACATCGTGACAAATGGGTCTTTGGATGTTGTATATGGCCACTGCCGTCTTCGTCAACATACACCTGATCGTAAACACGAATCGTCCTCATTAAGCAATCCGAGTATTTAATCAAGGTTCTAACTGGAATGAGGAACCAACGCGCGTAAACTTGAAGCATAATCTTATCAAAGAAACAACGACACATCTATTACTGTTCACATGTTTATTAATATTATATCTCCCTGGCGATAATCTTGTGAACCGATATTAAATAAATACCTACTCCCTCTCCTTTAGCTGATTTTTGCGAAAAAAGGGTCCATCGACAGGAACTCAAAACACACATTCAGCTAATCCCTGCTCGATATAGGACTGTTATTTCTTCAAACATTGCCATGACTGACTCACGAAATTTCGATGGTAACTTTTCCTTACACGAGGGAATATGGCGTCTGCTTGCAGATTCTAGACTGACTATGAACCGGGTTCGCGTCTAGAATTGTTACTTTCCTGCACTGATGAGAGCAAAAAGATTTAAACGCTAGCGTACGTAGGTATTAATAATTTAATACTCATTTATAAATATTATGTATATCATGGTAAACAACTGATGATCCCTTAAATAATGTTAGAAGCAAACTAATATAATAACTGTAAAAATTAAATTGACTTACATGAATGATTTTCCACTGAACGACTTGGGACTTAAGGTTTTTTGGGGTTTTTTTTTTGTATAGTTTTAATGGTTGAGAAACTTCCGAGATATATAGTCGGAGTTTGCGCCCGTCGACCGTCGGGAATTAGCTTCCTGAACTGAAGATTGCTTAAGCATTAAACATTGATGTATGTAGGTAATAAATAATTGATATTTATATATATATATATATATATATATATATATATATATATATATATATATATATATATATATATATATATATGAAGAAGAATGGAAAGGAATTAGAGAAGCAAAAGCCAAATCAAAATTCAATTCAATTGCTCAAAGCAAGGTATATTCCGCAAAAAGGCAATTTATTCAAGTTAAATTTTCCTTAAGCCAGGCTTTTCAAAGATCAAAATCTTATCATCAGAGGAAGTCGCTGGGATAGATAAGTTGGGGCAATGGCCAATATTTAAAATTTGAAAAGAAGAAATAAAAGTTGTAGGGAAAGAAAACGCTGGGCAAAACTCTGCCCGAATGCAAGCAAATGTCCGATTGCTAAAAATATATATATATATATATATATATATATATATCATAAGTATATATATATATATATATATATATATATATATATATCATATATATATATATATATATCATATATATATATATATATATCATATATATATATATATATCATATATATATATATATATATATATATATATATATATATATATATATATATATATATATATCATAACTACGTTGACACACCGGTTCCCATTAGATAACCGAAGTTAAGCGACGTTGAGCCTGGTCATTGATAGATGGGTGACTATTTGGAAATACCAGGTTCTGTATGTGGGCATCTAGCTATGGGAAAAAAGGCGTCGTCAACCCGCAGTGCGTAGCGTGGTGACGATGGCAAACACCCTTGAGTTACAGTCATCAATATGGTGTCACAAACAAGGGGGGGGGAGTCCTCCTCCAGGTGATCAAAAATGATGATGATGATGATGATGATGATGATGAAGATGATGATGATGATGCTGCTGCTGCTGCTGCTGATGATGATGATGATGATGGTGATGATGATGATGATGATGATGATGATGATGATGATGATGATGATGATGATGATGATGATGACTCCACAACTAAATGACTACATGGGGCTGTATAACGAAATGACCCACTTACCTTTAATTGTGTCAGAAAGAAAAATGAATAGGAGAAAGAAGAGAGGCGATCGAGCAACAAACATGCTATGGCTAGCCAAGCGACGGTCTTTCGTAGAATTGGCCATTTTCCTGAATGTACTGATCAACAGGTCGCTACCTACAATTCGTCTCGGTCAGTAAAGCCCTGAAAGTATAAAAACAAACAAAGAAACATAAGTAAAATATACGCACAAATATACAACCAACACTCATTAAAAAATAGATCCACATTGTAAAGAGATGAAGATGTAGACCGGGTTTCTCGTTACTAAGAGGGCTGGGCTGTCCATGGCGCCCTTCACTGGGCCTCATGTAACTAGCATTAAGAGAAGCTTCTAAAAGCACTTCTGCGCAACTGCAGTCTGTGGGTAGTCTCTTTATATTGAATGGCCGTCCGTTCATGACGAGGAGATACACTCAACACGAATGATTCTGTTAATGTTCATTAGTATTGTCCAACACACATCGGATATTGATGAGCTCGACTTTGATGAAAAAAAAAATCACTCTAACATTTTTATTTCATGTGGCGATAAACGACAAGCCGGTGTTTCGACAGAAGGGAAGTGGCAGCATCGGACATCATCTTGCATGACAATCGGCGACAACTATAATAATGGCACACGTAGATGTGATAGGTCATCGAAACATTAAAATGACAGTTTCATGGAATTATAGCGTCAGGTGAATCGGAGGCAAATTCTCGACTTTAAAGAATGATATCTACTCATTCGAACTCATCTTGGCCTTTTGGCCAAGATCAAAGTGTAGTATCTGTTCCGATGAATACTGCACGAGACTGGTCCGGTGCAGTCCTAGGAGGTGACGCCTCCCAGGCTTTGCCTCCCCTCTTTGGGGAGGAGTAAGTTTATTGCTTACTGTCTATATATATTGTATTTTTATTTAAAGTTACACACACACACACACACATATATATATATATATATACATATATATAATATATATATATATATATATATATATATATATGTATATATATATGTGTGTGTGTGTATGTGTGTGTATGTATGTATTTATATTTAAAATTTTCATGTTTAAAATATACATTTAATGACATAAAGCAATTGTAATACGCCAATAGTTTGAGGTTAGAGCTATGGTATGGAATATTGTTATTTCATTTAAACCAATTCAAATGTTAGGGAAGAACAGATTGACACCATATATATATATTTATATATATATATATATATATATATATATATATATATATATATATATATATATATATATATATATATATGTAAGTCAGGTTTATATTATATTCCAATAACCATGTTTTTATTTTATTATTTTTATTTTTATTTTTTCAAATTTCCAAAAAACATAACATGTTTGTGAGATATATTTTTTACGGTCCGTTTCATTTGTCTTGTGCCAAACAACATTTTTATGTTAATATCGTCTCTACAACATTAGAAAATCATCAGAATAATTGGCAAAGAGTAAAAAGTTTTTGGATTAAAGTGTCTTGAAAAAACTTACACAATACAGGGTTCATTTTTGGGTGAAACCAAACAAAAAACAAAGAAAAGAGCAAACTCAATCATCGAGATGAATCTTTTAAAGAGACTGCAACGGAAAAGGGCACTGATAATATATGCTGATACATATATTGTCATTAATAATCATATATATGTATATATATATATATATATATATATATATATATATATATATATATATATATATATATATATATATATATATATATGTATATATATATGTATATATATATATGTATATATATATATGTATATATATATATATGTATATATATATATATATATATGTATATATATATATGTATATATATATATATATATATATAAATATATGTATATATATATATATATATATGTATATATATATATATATATATATATATATATATATATATATATATATATATATATATATATATATATATATAGCAAGGGCCTGCTTCGTAGAGAAAAACCGTGTAGGGAAAACACTCTTTAATTTTGATTAATCAGATAAATAAATAAATAAACTTTGAAAGGAAAACAAGTATTTTGTGGTGATGAATGATTTCTTGAACGAAATGTTTTGGTAAGTTTAAAAAAAAACACATATAAATGCTCTGTACCCTGTAATCGAGTATCATCGAGCTTATTTTTATTGGCCTAATCCCGGTCTTCACTGAATAAACAATATCTTCTAAGTGAAAAATCTAAATCTCTCTCTCTCCCTCTCTCTCTCTTTCTCTCTCTCTCTCTCTCTCTCTCTCTCTATATATATATATATATATATATATATATATATATATATACGTACATATCTTTGGGTTTGTTTGTGTAAGCAGAGATCCAACAAAGAACTCAATTATTTAATAATAAGAGCACAGTATTTATTAATGTTACGGAATATCAGATCACATAAACATAATACCGTCGGTTTCAAGCCAGTTGCGGTCTAAAATAAAAAAACAAATCAACTAACCTCAGCTGTTATCTCCAATCATGTGTGACGAGGAAACGTGTCGATTTTAGAGAAATGTACACTTTTAAGACAAAACTATTTTCGATTTATTTGTATTGTTTTATGTATTTGGAAACTGTCTATATTGTATTACCTTAATTACTTTAATCAAAATCAAATGTCCTCTTGAGAAAAACAATGATTTTTGGAGATTAGTTGTTTTTTATGACAACACACCTGCCTTGAAACCGATGATATCATGTTGATTTGATCTGATCTTTTGTAAAGCCATCAATATATATATATATATATATATATATATATATATATATATATATATATATATATATATATATATATATATATATATATATATAGTCTCGGAAGTTTTTCAACCATTAAAACTATATTTAAAATAAAAAAAAAATTAAAAAAACCAACTTATAGTCCCAAGTCTTCCAGTGGAAAATCACTCATGTAAGTCAATTTATTTTTTACGGTTATTATATTAGTTTATTTCTAACACTATTTTAAGGGATCATCAGTTGTTTACCATGAAAAACTGTTTCGGGAATTTAAAAACAAGACAGTATTTAATTTCATGGCTTCCCAGCAGAGTTGATCAGACCCCACTTCCCTTAAAAGACAAAAACATAAACATTCCTTATACTAAATCTACGTTTTGTTCCATATAAATGTTTTGCTAACTTATATTAGTTATTTAAGACACAAAAAAAAAGAAAAAAAAAATGTCTTTACCTGTGCTGTTCGTCTGTCTAATAAAATGTATCCGTTTATATATATATATATATATATATATATATATATATATATATATATATATATATATATATGGCACTAGATTAAGTGGAAGAATAAAATAAGGTGCGAATCAAATTTTATTAGAATTCAATGTTCAGGCAAAGTACTCGAAAGCCCTTAACTCATGAGTTTTTAAAGAAAATTCTTCTCCTCAGAGGACTATTACCGCAATGATACCACTGCAGGTAATAAAATTAAACTTTCAAAACATATAAAAAAATATATATCACAATACATAAAAGTATATAAAACATCAAATATATCGGCCCAAAACATACTTTAAATATATATATATATATATATATATATATATATATATATATATATATATATATGTGTGTGTGTGTGTGTGTTTAGGAGTGTGTATGTCCATTTTCCAAATCGAAGATCAGTATCTGCTTCTTATCTATATTTTGCCTTTACCCAAAAAGTGTCGGTGTGCTTCAAGTCGAAACTTATGGAAAAAACCAACTCACGTTTCAAGCGGAAGCAATTTAAATAAACAATTCAACGGTCGAGCACAATGCATATCATTGTCTCAGGCCCAATAACACCAGTAGACCTGACTGGAATGCATTCGATTCGTTAGCCTTACTTTTGTTTTATCTTTCACTCGGGAGAGTTGTGTTTTCTTTTGTCTTAACCATCGGTGTGTTAGTATATTTTATTGTTTTCATTTACAGACATCGACTCACGCAGGATGACGCACAGACACGCTGTTACACACATGAACAATCGTCGGCCTACGACTTTACAATGCAAAAGAAAGGCTGGAAAAGACACTACTCTTAAAATGAAGAACGAAGTATGTATTACGGGAAGAATCAACTACCATATGTAAGTAGAACTAAGCCGAAAAAGCCACCGGAACAGATCTACAAAATTTGAAAGTAACCGGAAATACTTTTGAAATAAGGCATAGAAAAAACATACTATCTGGAATGAGTCTAGACATACGCTTTAGTATCATTATATTTTGATTTTACTTTTTATAAGAGGACATAAAAGTGGTGCAAAAACTTTCAGTTCGGGTAATAAATTTCAACGGTTTTTTTAGTATATATATATATATATGGGAAGAGAAGGGTGAAGGTAATCCGACGTGATGGGAAAATGAAAAAGGAAAACCAAAAAATGGATGTTTTTATGTGTACATCAACGTTTCGTCTTTATTTATAAGACTTCATCAGGATGATAATATAGAGAAAAAATGTCATGCAAGCACAGATACATGTAGGGTAGACATATTGGGAGAAAAAAAAAATATATATATATATATATATATATATATATATATATATATATATATGACTTATTTGTAATTGTTGTGAAGTTGTTCCACAGTAAATAATAAATAAAGGGAGTCAAGTCAAGTGTATTAACAAAGTAAGAAAGTGACTAGCTCTTGGCTAGACAGTTACAAGACTGTGCTTTGTCTTCTGCTGTCTCGCACTATTTATAGTGACAACCGGTGTTGTTTCTCCTGTGTAAGAACGGCCGGTGTAACAGTAATATAGCAAGAAAAGTCCCAGCAGAGTGCTCGATTAATTAAGAATTAAAATTAAAAATTAAAAATTAAGAGCGTAATATTTATTTATTTTGTGTACATAAAAATGTTGGTACAGTATGTTTTACTAATTGTTCTGTACCAATATATATATATATATATATATATATATATATATATATATATATTTAATCTTTGAAAACATTAACAGAAATAATAGAACTCTTCTGTTATGTTAACTTTTTTCAATCGTTTGAATGATTTTCTTTGTGTTAAAAATAACAAAAAATGATGAAATATCCGTATGTGCCACTAACGTTTTCGATACGTCTTCGAATCATCTTCAGATGTTGATGGCAAAATTAATTTTAAAGCTGCTGAAATAGCTCATAATTGGTATTATTGGAACCTGGCACCATGTGTCAATCTCTCCTCTACCCCACAAAAACTAACGATATACACATTTTTAAAGGAATTACATGCAAACACTTTTAGAATAGGTTCAATGTAATATTCATATTTCCCAAAGATAGCTTGACCTTCTGACGAGAAGATTTTTTCTTTGAAAAGTTCGAATTTAAAGACTCGCATCTACTTTGTTACATATATTATGAAAATATGAAATTTAATATGTTCAGTCTGTTACAATATATTTGGCTATTCTCACTATCATTTAACCATACACACACACACATACATATATATATATATATATATATATATATATATATATATATTATTGTGGGGGGGGGGGGGGATTTATTCATCATTGTACCGGCTAGCGTGAAAGTGTATTATCGCACATTGTTCCGGTTTTGTGGTTTTATTGAATGTATTTGGGACCGACTACTTGCTTGTTGGCTTGGTGGAAGAAATAATGCACAAGCTACTTTTCTAAGACTTTTCTAGGACTTTCTTTTCTTATCGTTGTTCTTCCTTGCTTTTTAAGTTTGACTTTTATTTTTATTTTTATTTTTTTCCTCTTCTTTTCTCAAGTGACCTCAACTATTACAACGCCACATTGTGTTTTGTCGGCAGTTGAAACCAGTATTCCAGACATTTAATTTCCCTGATGATCTGCCAAGCAAGTAACTGCTTGGTAGTGAAACACGTGTAGGAAAAAACATTTAATTTGAATAAATAGTATTTGTAAGAAAAAATATCTTTAATGGTGATCATTGGTGTCTTGAAAGGAATGCTTTGGTAAGCCTTCATAAAATCACATATAAATGCTCTGTACTCTGTAATCGAGTATCATCGAGCTTGTTTTTTATTGGAACAACCCCGGTCTTCACTGAATGATCTATTTTATAAGTGAAAAATCTAAATCTATATATATATATATATATATATATATATATATATATATATATATATATATATATGAATCTATGTATTTCTCTCTCTACATATAATGTCTACACTGGCTTCTGAAGTCAATCAGACATCCTTTAACAATGTGTCACACACATACTACTGGCATAAAACAAACATGAAGGCACGCACACTTGTAAAATTGTACATTTTCACAATGGGAACATTTTACAAACAAAAACGTTCAACTTATCAAACAGTACAATAGACGTAAGATAAAATGATCTATGACGGGCCAAAGTATTATCTGGGCTTATAATATAACGAGCACGTTCTCTGTCTGTCATTCTTCTGTCTGTCGGTCTGTCTGTCCGTCGGCGAAGATGTGTGTATACGTAAGAGAGGGGTCGGGGAGGCGGGTAATTACTATTTAATTATTTTTAAAAAAATCAGCGTTCATAATCTTTGTATATGTTTAGAATTGGAAAACAATTAATTAATCAATTTGGATTAGATAACATTAAATAACATTAGATAACTTATAAACAAAGAAGAACGAAATTTCCAGACAAGACTGCGATTAGAACAGAGAAAGTGTGAATAATCTTACTTAAACTAATACTCGTTCTGAAATTATGCAATAGAAAACGTTGATAATTCGAAAAGTATTTATCTGGTAAGTATTTAAATTTCATATGATGGGAACTGTTATAAAAGGGCCTGATATCTATATATAACATTTTGAGAAAAAAAGAGTATTGATTTACTCCTCTCCAGGAGTTAGGCACAAGGCCAGTTTGTATCTTACTCCCACAAATAAGATGTGACCCAAGGTCGGGTCGGGAAAGTGGGGTTTAAAAATTGCCTGGGCAGCCCCGTCGGCATTCCCCGATAGAGGCGCCTCAGACAGTAAGCAATAAACTTACTCCTCCTCAAAGAGGGGAGGCAAAGCCTGGGAGAGTGAACCTCCTAGAACTGCACAGGACAGACCCATTGACCGGCGTAACCAGTATGGGGTGCAGTATCCATCGGAACAGATACTACACTTTGATCTTAGCCAAAAGGCCAAGAAAGTAAGAGCAGCCGAAATTACGTGTGAAATGTTATACTTGAATGAATATCGATCATATCAGGTGCGGGACATCATTGGCTATAATATGGGCCACGTAGCGGGTTTCTATAATGAACCATATTATAGTGTGACTTGCCCCTTCATCCGTAACCTTAAAATCAACTTGGAACGAGGTATCACCAACATCAGTCCCAGGCTGAAAACATAATCTTCGTTACGGATGATAGATCCATTATCTGATGTAGATAAGTTTGTCAGATATTTGCATGTAACTTAGCTAATTGTCTTTATCACATGTTATTTTCCACTTAAAAGCTCGTGACGCTAACAACACATAGATTAAATTCTTTAATTAAAAAATGAGTTATTCCCCTTGCTGATTTAGATTTTTCGGTAATGAATTAAAACGCTTGCCATATTATCAGTTTTCTAGGCGGTATTACACTTTTTAAAAAATAACGTGTAGTCCAATAAATTATTAAATATTATAGTGTTAATAATATTGCACAAAACCAACGGACGGAAGATCAGATAATACACTGAGTCACGTAAATAGATCTTTACCTACTTGTTTGTAAATTATCGA
>OY744548.1:2780777-2790777 GCA_963556195.1 Sepiola atlantica
TCGGCATTCCCCGGTAGGGGCACCTCAGACAGTAAGCAATAAACTTACTCCTCCCCAAAGAAGGGAGGCGAAGCCTGGGAGGGTGGAACTCCTAGAACTGCACAGGACAGACCCATAGACCGGCGTAAATCAAGCCCCGAAGGCCAAGACAATACCAGTCTATGGGGTGCAGTATCCATCAGAAAAGATACTACACTTTGATCTTAGCCAAAAGTTGACTTGAGAGTAGAGTGAAAGCGTGTAGATCCGAGAGTAGCTCTGTGAACCGGGTTCGCGTCTTATGACCGTCTGAATTATCACTTCCTAGACTGAATAGAGCAATGAGATCGATACGACGTCGTCTGTAGGTAAATATAATTTAATATTTGTTCATGAATTATTTTTCTGTTTTATTTTATTTCAGTCGAAGTTCTCAGAAATCAATGAGCCTCAACCTTGGACTAACACTTTATCTCTACATGAGATACATAGGTATTCGAATATTCTATTGATGTTCTAGTTTATTTCTCAAACGTTTTGTTTGTGAAGAAGTTCAAAACATTAATTTTACTATTTTCAATTAACCAGTCAACTATGTTATAGTGTATCTTTCTTGTGGTCTCTTGTTCTAACCGGATTCGAGGACACGAACTCATCTAGTCTGGTGGAATATTCAGCTAAGTGATGTTACTTGAGGTAACATCACTTCGAATACTATGTTATTTTGACTATTTGGTCAGGGTTTACTTGTAAAGGCAAGTATCCTCATGTCAAGTTGTCTTGACAAACCCTTGCACAGAGAGCCGAATACACTCGATGATAGTGTCTAGTAGGTAATTCAAACTCTCCTCTCTCCCTCTTTCTCTCTGTTTCTCTCTCTCTCCCCTCTCTCTCTCTCTCTCTCTCTCTCTCTCTATATATATATATATATATATATATATATATATATATATATATATATATATGTATATATATACAGGGTGTTTCAAAAGTCTTGGGAACATTACAAATGCGTATATCTCATGAACTATTCCAGGTAGAAAAATGAAACTGGTGCCATTTTAAAGCTTGCTTAATCAAGTTTTTGGTCATACTAATGATTTTCGTGTTATCTTTCCAGGTGCAGTAATGGCGTTCTCTAAACAAGACAAGGCATTTTGCGTCCTCCAATTTGCAAAGACTGAATCGTGGACATGTGTTCAGCGTGCATTTCGCAGGAAATTTAAAAAAGAAGCCCCTGAAAGGAAATCCATTGTCAGATGGCATGCTAAATTTGTGAAAGATGGGTGTTTGTGCCCAAGTAAGCGAACAGGTCGCCCTTCAACTTCAGAAGATGCAGTTGAGCAAGTTCGAACAGCCTTTCAGTGAGAAGAGCCAGCAGGGAATTCAGCTTGCTCCAGCAACTGTCTGGCGTGTCTTAAGGAAACGACTGCAAATGGTACCTTACAAGCTCAAGTTGGTCCAAAAGTTGAAGGACACTGATAAGCCACTTCGCCGTGACTTTTGCATTGCAATGCAAGAGAAGTTGGAATATAACGGCTTTGATGACCGGCTTGTTTTTAGCGATGAGGCGACCTTCCATCTGAATGGCAAAGTTAACAAGCATAACACTCGCATATGGGGTACTGAGAATCCTAATGAACTTCTTGAGCACGAGCGAGATTCACCAAAAGTGAACGTGTTTTGTGCAATTTCCAAGAAAGGTGTCTATGGACCGTTCTTCTTTGAAGAGGCAACTATCACTGGTGAATCCTATCTCAACATGCTGGAAGACTGGTTAATGGCTCAGTTGGAACAAGCAGAATCTGATGACTTCATTTTTCAACAGATGGTGCACCACCACACTGGAGTCTTAGAGTAAGGCAGTTTCTTAACACAAGGCTGCCTGGTAGATGGATTGGGAGATCTGGGCGAGGTGATGACGTTCTCATGCCCTGGCCTCCTAGGTCTCCAGATCTTACCCCGTGTGACTTTTTCCTTTGGGGCTTTGTCAAGCAACAAGTCTATGTGCCGCCCCTTCCAAGAGATATTGACGAACTAAAGGCTCGAGTAACGGCAGTTGTGGGAACCATTGACGTCAAGATGCTGGAACGCGTTTGGCAGGAAATGGACTATCGACTAGATGTCTGCCGTGTGACGAATGGTGCTCATATTGAGCAACTTTGAAGATTCCCCACAAAACTTGAAACTTTAACCTTTCCAACGGTACCAATTTCATTTTTCAACTCTTAATAGTTTTTGAGTTATTAAAAATCGTTATGTTCCCAAGACTTTTGAAACACCCTGTATATATATATATATATATTTATATATATATATATATATATATATATATATATATATATATATATATATATATATAACACGATTTGTTGTTGTTGATCATTCTTCGCTGCTTGTTGTAAATATCCGCCGATTGGCATTTGCAAAGTTAAATTCCTCCTATTTTCCAAGCTGATTTGTGGTGGTCAACGGGTAACGCTCTTGATTGTGAATTGTTAGATGCAGATATTTTTTATTAAAGTCAAAATAAAAAATAAAAACATTTAAAAAAAAATTTTAATCTTGATTTTTCTAATATTTCAAGCACTGACAGAGCTTTAGACAGATAAAAGGTATTAACCTCATTTTCTTTTTCGTAATAATCCTTCCTGGTCTTCCAGGAGTGACGTCCGATGTTGTGTGGACTAACGGTGCAAATGTCTCTTTTAAATTGAACTTAAATCGCGGATGGTCGCTGGTAAGTATAAACTTGGGAAAGTTCATATATATATATATATATATATATATATATATATATATATATATTAGAAAGGAAGGATGATAGTAATCCGACATGATGATAAGAGAAAAAGGAAAAAACCAAGAGATATTTTTATATATTCATCAACGTTTCGTCTTTATTGCAAGACTTGCTCAAGATGATAATTTGAAGAAAAATGTCATGCGAGTACATCGAAATTTTGGGTAGACATGATTAAGAGATAAAGGAATATAGTAGCCGTGGCTACTATGAGCGCTGGAGGAGAGTCGAGGCTTATAGGGGACAGTGCATTTATACGTATATTTGGAGAGTTTACCATGATATTTTTACCCTTTCTTCCAGAAAGGATTCATCATAACAAGATCTTTCATTTTATTATTATTTTTTTTGTAAAGTTTGTATAGTTTCCTACACGTGTTTCGCTACCTAGCAAGCACCTTGCTAGGCAGTTTATCAGAGGAGATACACATCTAAGATATTGACCACAACAACTGACAATACCCCACCTATATATATATATATATATATATTAATCAGCGCCTTCCATAACTGAGATAAAGAATACTTTTCATGATCATGATGAAGCAATACTTGTTGGATAGTTATCATATTATTTACCTATTGTCCTTCGTTTATCGGAAGTTTAATAGGATTTGTTTATTTTGGCTGTAGGTTTTGAATAGAATGTGTGAGGCTTGCTTTTCTTCTTTCTTTCTCATCTATTTATACACCAAGTGTGTCGTAGTCTATTACGACTGTACCGTTCACGGAGTCTCCTACATTATTCTGTCGAAAATCACTTTGCATTCGTTCGATGAAGCCGATTGTTCATCCATTGATTCGTTCAATTCATTCTTTGAAATTCGGATTTCGTTTTCTTACGTGGTCATTCATTCTTTCTTGCTTCGCTTATTTTAAAAATCCTTTCCTTTTCTTTTACATTCATTCTGTTTTGTTCTTCCAATTTGCTTCTCTTTACTTTGGCTCATGTTCTTTTTCTTCTATTTTTTTCATTAAACATAGTTCACCCCAAGCAATACAGGCCGCCACTGTAGACTGGCTACTGAGAATTAGGGTGTAAGTCCTGCGGTATACACTAAATTGGAAGTTGTGCAGCGAGATGTCTGTTTACATTACACTTCTTGTTCTCAGTTCGAATATTCTATTTTATTTCTTTTTTTCTTTCTTTCTGATTTACACCTTTTTTTTTTCACCCTCTTCGTCTCATTCTTTCTCTTCTTTTTACCATCTTCTTCTTCTTCTTCTTCTTTTTCTTCTTCTCCGTAATTTACACTTCTTTTTTCTTTTTTCACTATTCCCTTTTCATCAACCGTTGCCCTTTTCTATCGTCTTCGCCTTTCTTACTCATCTTTTTCCGCTTTTTCCAACTCTTTTCTTCTTTTTTGTTCATCCTTTTCATCCCTTTAATCTTTTTCATCTTTTTTTCTTTTCTTTTCATTTTCATATTCTTTTCTCTTATTCATTCTTTTCAACTTTTTCATCTTTTTTTTCTTTTTTCTTTTTTATGTAATTTTCTCTTATTAATCCTTTTGATCTTTTTTATCTTTTTTATTCATTTTTCTTTTTCATATTCTTTTCTCTTATTCATCCTTTTAATCTTTTTCATTTTTTTCTTCTTTTTTCATTTTCATATTCTTTTCTCTTATTCATCCTTTTCATATTTTTCCTCTTTTTTCTTCTGTTTTAATTTTCATATTCTTTTCTCTTATTCATCCTTTTCATCTTTTTCCTCTTTTTTCTTCTGTTTTAATTTTCATATTCTTTTCTCGTATTCATCCTTTTCAACTTTTTCATTTTTTTTCTTTTTCATGTAATTTTCTCTTATTAATCCTTTTCATCTTTTTCATCTTTTTTCTTCATTTTTCTTTTTCATATTCTATTCTCTTATTCATCCTTTTCATCTTTTTACTCTTTTTCTTCTTTTTTCATTTTCATATTCTTTTCTCTTATTAATCCTTTTCATCTTTTTCATCTTTTTTCTTTTTTCTTTTTCATATTCTTTTCTCTTATTCATCCTTTTCAACTTTTCCATCTTTTTTTCTTTTTTCCTTTTCATATTCTTTTCTCTTATTCATCCTTTTCATCTTTTCCATCATTTTTCTTTTTTCTTTTTCATATTCTTTTCTCTTATTCATCCTTTTCATCTTTTCCATCTTTTTTTCTTTTTTCTTTTTCATATTCTTTTCTCTTATTCATCCTTTTCAACTTTTTCATCATTTCTTTTTTTCATTTTCATATTCTTGTCTCTTATTCATCCTTTTCAACTTTTTCATTTTTTTTTTTCTTTTTCATATTCTTTTTTCTTTATCATCCTATTCATCTTTTTATCTTTTTTCTTCTTTTTTCTTTTTCATATTCTTTTTTTTTATACACGCTTTTCATCTTTTTCATCTTTTTTCTTCATTTTTCTTTTTCATATTATTTTCTCCTTTTTATCTTTTTCATCTTTTTCATCATTTTCTCTTTAATCATTGTCTTCTTTTTTTCTTGATTTTTCTTTCTCATATTATTTTCTCTTTTTCATCTATTTCATCTTTTTCATCTTTTTCTCTTTCATTTTGCTTTTCTTGTTGTTCAATTTTTCTTCTTCTGCTTATTTATCAGCTATTATCTCTTTCTTCAGTTTATTTCTCTTTCTGTATAATATTCTTTGCTATCATTATTTATATAGCTTCATTTTTCATCCCCTTCTTATCATTTTCATCCCTCTATCCCCCTTCCCTTCCCACCTTTTCCATCCCAAAATAAAACCATCATCGCTTCTTTTGTCATTCTTCTCATATATCCCCCCTTACAGAATCGTGATTTCTTTCTTCCAAAACGGTCATTCAAATTTTCGTTGTTTTTTTTTTTCGCTTGTACCAGAGTCCGATCGTTTATTCGTTGACGTAAATACCATTCAACAGAAAACCCAAGTCTGACTGTCTTCACTTAAATAAGCGACACGAAAAGCATTTACTAAATTTTGGACAGCGTCCAGAAACCGGACATTTATGTACGAGCAAGACCAATCCTTTCAATAATAATAAATAAAGTTTGACCAGAACCGTTTTTTCCTTCTCTATGTCTCAAGTTAGGTCAAGTATCAGACTACAGAGCTTTGACTTAACTACATTACTTCACTTGAAGAAATCAACTCGCACAGCGAGCTACAACTTTCTAGAAAGAACAGTTCAGACGACAAGTTTTCTTTCTTCCAGAGAATTACCCGAACATTTGATCGTAAATCATTTTCTCGTAACAAAAGACAGTATTTCATTTATAATCTAACCGCCAAGAATATAAACACTTTTTTTACAAATAGTTACATCTTTTGGCGTCGATTTTTACCGTGTATCTTGGCTTGGTTAGAATATAGACAACGATCGCGTCTTTATAATGTTACGAACTTAGCAATGTTATAAGTGGTGCGTTAGAAACTTTGACAAAAAGGGTTACAATGTAACATGTAGTAAGAAAAAAGAAAGATATGTGTTTAATAGTCAAGTTTTTGGCGTGGATTCTCCAACATTAATGAACTAGGTGCATCTCCAGGTGGTTTGTTATCGTCACTTCGCTCTTTTAAAACGTCTTATTATATTAGAGTAGAAAATATTCCGATGATGAAAAGGAAGACAAAAACGAAGTGTTATTTTTTATTTGATAAAGAGGTCTGACCTCGAAATACATTATATACACACTAAATAACTGTATAGAACTTGAATTAAATTAAGTAAGATTTGCGAAATGCGTTTGTGTATTCCTTCTTCAAGTTGGCGTATTTCCATTCTTTTCATTGCGATAGCCTTCTTCTTCTTCTTCTTCTTCTTCTTCTTCTTTTTCTTCTTTTTCTTCTTCTTTTTCTTTTTCTTCTTCTTCTTTTTCTTCTTCTTCTTCTTCTTCTTCTTTTTCTTCTTCTTCTTCTTTTCTTTTTCTTTTTCTTCTTCTTCTTCTTAGTTTTCTTTTTCTTCTCCTTCTTCTTCTTTTTCTTTTTCTTCTTCTTTTTCGTTTTCTTCTTCTTCTTCTTCTTCTTCTTTTTTGTTTTCTTTTTCTTCTTTTTCTTCTTATTCTCAGTTTTCTTCTTTTTCTTTTTCTTTTTCTTCTTCTTCTTCTTCTTCTTAGTTTTCTTTTTCTTCTCCTTCTTCTTCTTTTTCTTTTTCTTTTTCTTTTTCTTTTTCTTCTTCTTCTTCTTAGTTTTCTTTTTCTTCTCCTTCTTCTTCTTTTTCTTTTTCTTTTTCTTAGTCTTCTTCTTTTTCTTCTCCTTCTTCTTCTTCTTTTTCTTTTTCTTCTTCATTTTCTTTTTCTTTTTCTTCTCCTTCTTCTTCTTTTTCTTCTTCTTCTTTTTCTTTTTCTTCTTTTTCTTCTTCTTCTTCTCCTCCTTCTTCTTCTTCTTCTTTTTCTTCTTCTTCTTTTTCTTCTTATTCTCCTTCTTCTTCTTCTTCTTCTTCTTCTTCATTTTCTTTTTCTTTTTCTTTTTTTTCTTCTTCTTTTTCTTTTTCTTCTTTTTCTTCTTATTCTTCTTCTTAGTTTTCTTTTTCTTCTCCTTCTTCTTCTTTTTCTTTTCCTTTTTCTTCTTTTTCTTCTCCTTCTTCTTCTTCTTCTTCTTCTTTTTCTTCTTCTTCTTCTTCTTCTTCTTCTTCTTTTTCTTCTTCATTTTCTTTTTCTTTTTCTTCTCCTCCTTCTTCTTCTTCTTTTTCTTTTATGTTTGTATACACTATATACATATTACACACAATGCGCTAAGCAAACTACATCAGTTTTTCATTTTATGTCTAACTAGGTGAGTTTCTGGAGTGAATTCTTTGCTAACGTAGTTGGACGCGTGGCTCGATCATTTTACCGTTTCAAGTTCAGATGTTTTACTTACCTGAATCCGACTTCAGACAGAATTTGAAATTGATAAATGGTGTTAATATCTACATTCATATACTTGGAACGTAAGGCAATGTTGCATTTTTTTCTCCCCAAAATGTAGAATTATTAAAAGTACCCAAATATATCGAATGTAAATGTCCATCGTACAGCTGTAGACCGTTTCTTTCATTTCAAGGAAAGGAATATATGTCTTACTTATAGAAAAAAAAAGATAAAAAAGTTACTATTATTGCAATATTCCGGAGAATACAAAATTATTGAATTTTTCCAATTTTATTTATTTATATATTAATGTGTCCGCCCCATGCTATAAGAAGCTTCGTCTATCGGTCCAGTTTCTCTGTCTGTCACGTCTATGTTTGAAATAGAATGCCTCTTTTTGATATAAACGTGCATATTGAATAGACGCATCTCCTTTTAGATGCGTCCAAGCATATCTATAAAGGGGATATGTCTGTCAGACTGGCAGAAACACTGTAATAGAAGTAAGCTGAGTATTTCAGCTTATGTGACTTTCGATCAGTTTCAGGTGCTTCTTTTAGAATTTGGGAATATTTATGTCGGACTCGGGAACTTCTACAGAATTTCTAACTGAATCAGTTATTTAATCGACGGGTGGAGGTGGATTGTTCTTCATCAGTCATGGGGTTTTAGAAGTTTTTACTATCAGATTCTTAGATAGTATCCGGTGTCGTAAGAATTAAACCTTCAACTTTCAGGAATCTTGGCCTTTTGGTCAAGATCAAAGTGTAGTATCTGTTCCGATGGATACTGCACCCCATAGACTTGTATTGTCTTGGCCTTCGGGGCTTGATTTACGCCGGTCTATGGGATTGTCCTGTGCAGTTCTAGGAGGTCCACCCTCCCAGGCTTTGCCTCCCCTCTTTGGGGAGGAGTAAGTTAATTGCTTACTGCTTGAAGCGCCCCTACCGGGGAATGCCGACGGGGATGCCCAGGCAATTTTTGATGGTCAGAGTGCTCACCTCTCGGGCGCTGGCTTTTCAACCCCCACTTTCCGACCCGACCTTGGGCCACATCTTACTTGTGGGAGTAGGATAAAACTGGCCTTGTGCCTAACTCCTGGAGAGGAGTAAATAATACTTAGAACAGATCAGCGCCATTAACCGTGAAGTCACGGATTCCTGTTGAATTAAATAACGCGTTTAGTTTAAAATTCTGGAAAGATTCTCGAGGTCGAAAAGATGCACGTCTAGAAGGTCGGTGGTTACAGCGGCCGAAACGTTGTGAAAATTACCACGAATATAATATTTTTTTTCTTAATCATTAAAAAACAAATTATCAATCCTTATCTAAAAAATAAAAATAAAAAACATGATGTCACTTTTAAATTTAAAATATTGGTTAAAGAGAAAAGGTCTACTTCGTGACGGTTTGCGGTTTTAAAATTGGAAATTGGCAAGCGGTGTTTATATAAAAAGAACAGTTATTATATTTTTAGTCGAATGTTTTTGCTTTGAGCAATAATTAAATTATTTCACCATGCTTTTTATTATTAAAACGCAAAAAATGTTTTCTTTTGTTATAATTGGATTTTTATAAATTTCAATTACTAATAATACACATGTGTAGCAGTTACCTCCTCCTTTCAAAACATAACTACACCGGTTTGCCGGTAGGTGTCGCTTTTTCACCGACAGGTGGCGCTGAAAACGACACCAGAGTTATCTGCCCTTCTGACTATAAAAACCGTTGCAAACGGAAAATCCATCTCTTCTTCACCGACCAGCCTCGACAGAAGTATGCTGGCACCAGCGCTCTCTCTCTCTCTCTCTCTCTTCTCTAGTCGACAGAACGACGCTAATACACTAGCGTTTCGTCTCACGCTTTTCTCTTCAATCGGCATAACAACTACCAACACACGTGGGCAAACAACGGTAAGAGTTCTCAACTCGTTTTCTTTGTGTACGGCTTTCGAAGACTTTTCCTACGCCGGATTCATTTCTTCTTATACCTTTTCAAGAACTGTTTTTCCATCGACACACATGCATACATCACACACTTCACCATTCCACGTACACACACGTTCAATAAACGTTATTTGAACTACTTCATTTTTGTTTATTAATTATTACTCTGTCTTTGCATGCAACATTGCTTGATTATACGAACACGTAAATAATCGGGGGACACGACCCTCGATCTGAACATTGGGGCTGGTCGGTGAGGAAGAGATGGATTTTCCGTTGTCAACGGTTTTTATAGTCAGAAGGGCAGATAACTCTGGTGTCGTTTTCAGCGCCACCTGTCGGTGAAAAAGCGACACCTACCGGCAAACCGGTGTAGTTATGTTTTGAAAGGAGGAGGTAACTGCTACACATTAAACTGTTTTGGAGTGTTCTATATTTTAAGGCGATTATGTGT
>OY744548.1:2795777-2820777 GCA_963556195.1 Sepiola atlantica
CGGATAGACAGATAGATAGATAGAGGGATGAAAAGGAATTAGAAAAGCGACGAAGGCAGATCTTTTTTCAACTCAGTTGCTCAATGCAATGTATATTCCGCAAAAAAGACATTTATTTAATGACTGTTTTTCCTTAAGCCATGCTTTTCAAAGATCAAAATCTTATCATCAGAAGAAATTTCTGGGATAGATAACTTACCTATCCCAGAAATTTCCATCCCCTCATTATCCGTATATATATATATATATATATATATATATATATATATATATATATATATATATATATATATATAGTGTTGTCCTTGGTTAGAAAGCATTGTTTATATAACAAGATGAGGACTAAAAGGAAAAAAAAGAAAGGTATTTTTATATATCTTTATTTGAAATTTAGTAATTCTGATGAGGAAGTATATCTTCGAAAATTAAATTGGAAAAAAAGAAGTTAATAACACTAAAATACATTGTGTGGCGTTCTAATTGCTTATTATTATTTTTAATAATTAATATTATATATATATATATATATATATATATATATATATATATATTTAGAAAACCATAATAATGTGGGTGTTAAAATAAATACAATTTATTTTAATCTAAGCTTTTGAAAATTAGAATTTTCCTTTTCAAAGCAAATAGTTTTTTTCTTTTTTATTTCATTTTCATCGTCCGATGTTATGTGGACTTCCTGGTCTGTAAGAACAAATCCGGTATGTCTGTTTGCGCGGCTACGCTAGTTTTAATCAGTAGACATGGGTAGACATATTATAAACCATTGTTTCGTAAAAGTATTTTTTTTAGAAAACCAAAATCAGTGGGTAATAATTAATGTCTATCAGGACTCACTAGCAACATATTTTATACCAGTGTTTATTTACTTTTTACAATAAACAAGGAAACAAAATAAAAGAAAGGCATGCAAAGAAGAATGAAAATAAATTCACAGGTAACAGGAATTGGAACAAATACATTGATGGCATTGCCAAGGCTGCTGCAAAGAAGGGGGGGGGCTTCCTCTACCGTTCTAGTTTACTTCTCACACCTGACATTATCCTATATCTTTATAAAGCCACCATCCGCCCATGCATGGAGTATTGTTGCCACATCTGAGCTGGTGCACCAACCACTAGTCTCTCCCTCTTAGACAGGGTCCAAAAAAGAGTCGCCAACTTAATAGGTCCCTCACTATCCACCAAGCTTCAGCCCCTGTCCCATCGCCACAATGTTTTACAAGTACTTCAATGGATTGTGCTCTAGCTGCTCTAGTGCCCCCTCGACGCAAATACACTAACCCAACCCTTCAATCAGCTAAATCCCATCCATTCACTGTAAAGGTCCCCAGATGCCGGAGGGCCTTCTACTCCAATATCTTCTTTCCTCGTGCTGCTGGCATCTGGAACTCCCTCCCTGCGCCCTGTTTCCCCGAGTGAACCGCCATGCAGAAATTTAAACTAATGTAAACAGACATCTTGCTGCACATCTCACACCTTAGGATGACCCCTAAAACTTAGACCCTAGTTCTCAGTAGCCCTTTGCGTCTACAGTGGCGGCCTGCCTTGTTTGGGGTGAATTTTTTTTTTTAAATAAATATATAAATAAATAAATAATATACTAAAGATTTTTTAAATAATTACACACTCTCTCTCTTCATTTTTTCTTGAATTAAATAAACTTATGATATTTTGACCGCCCTTTTCTGTTAACTTGAAAAAAAGTAAAAGAACAAAACGCCGGCTGTGATTAACCTATAAGGTTACCCGCCCTTTTCTTTTAAAACTATGACTCTCTCACATCCCGTAACGATCTATTCTTTCTTTTGCCGTTTTTCGCACATAATCAGCATATTGTGTTCCCGCCCGTTTCCATTCCTTTTTTTTCTAGTCGGATTTATGAAAAATGCGATCAAGCGGAAACACCATTGTATACTTTTATAATAACCAGGATAAGCCGAGCAATTTGACTTGACATTTTTACATTAAAGTGTAATATATGGAGAAGGGGAACGCTACTTTATTCGCTGTTTTCGTAATACATGCATCAGTTTTGTTAATAAGAAAAAATAAATCAAAAGAGTTGGTTCAATGGAACGCATACATAGTTATTATAAAATCACTTGTGCTACATTCACATATTTCTTTGTTAAATAAACTATTATATTATGACAACGGCGAGAACTCAGTGAAGTTTTACGGTCAGTAAACAAGCTATGTTTCCAAAATTTCTTAGATGAGGGTGGTATAACTTGTTGTAGTGACGGCGCGGAAGAAAACAGTCGTCGCACGCAGGCGCGAACCCACGCTAATTAAATTACGGACAGCGATATCCGCATCACGAGAGGGTTTGATTATGAAAATTAGGTGCGGTTAACAGTGAAGAAGGGTAGATATAAAAACGGTTTTTTGATTTGACTGTGTGAGGTTTGTGGTGAACATCGCGTTGTTCACATGCGTGTCAATAGAGAGGAAAGGAAAGCAAAAGAAAATGAAAGAAAGAACGGTATTTTCAATGAACGAAGGAACAATTCGGCGTCATTTTATCAGACTCAGCAGGTCTTTGCTACGATAGAGGCGCGTTCACTTGTATTATTTGAACTACTTTTCTTATATTGGATGTTATTGTCACAATGATTTTGTCGATTTTACCACCGAGCTTCTTCAGGTGCATCTTGTCAAACTAGGAAATCCTTACGGAATTTTGAAATTAAATCGTTATTTAATTCACGGGGCTAGAATTATATCGTTTTGTTAGCTCTGATCCGGTGAAATTCTTTAAGTAATTCTTATTATAGTCTTAGTTCCTAGTATCGCCTGTAGTGAGGATTGAAGGAAATACTTAACAATTCTACCCGGTCATGGCTGACGTGAAGAGAACAATCTACCCCTGTTGATTAAATAAAAGGGTTTATATTTCTGAATTTTTTAGATGAAGATTCATAATTTGTATAATTTTGGTTATTCGGACTACATTTCTAATCTTGAGTATTATCATCACATCGTTTCGCCCGCTGTAACCTCCGGCCTTCTTCAGCTGTATCTCTTCGAACTTGGGAACATTTCTGTCGAACTCGGGAATCTGGACCGAATTTAACACAATTACTGAAGACTTCTCCCGGTCATGGCTGACGGAACAAGAGCATGCTACCAACGTGGATTAAATAAAGGGTTCTGTTCGAGATCCCGTCCAGATTCCCGAGTTCGAAGAGATACATCTGAAAAAAGGCCAGAGGTTACGGCGGCCGAAACGTTGTGATGATAACACTCTAGATGAGAAATGTAGTCCGAATAACAAAAATTATACATAAAGGGTTTAGTTCGAAATTTCAGTACAGATTCCCGAGTTCCGACCTGACATATAAGAAGAAGGTCGGAGTTTACGTCGGCCGAAAATTTGTGAAATTAATATCCAAGCTGAGAGCAGTAATGTAAATAATACACTTTTATACTATAAAGAAACAACTATTTACCGTTGAAAAACCAGTGGATTCTTAGCTTTTTATTCGTTTTTTACTGTCAGTCACCACAAACAAAGTGCGTTGCCACTTGGACTTAACGGCCTACTATTACGGACGATGCCTACAGGAGTACTCTAAGTAGTTAGTACGGAAGCGACATGTTAGTTCGCATTACATTTAAATTTCTGCCTGTTAGTACAGTCAGGGAAGCACGGAAAAAAGGAAGGCATTCCAAAATCTAGCCGTCCGAGGGCATAACAAAATTACAGTAGAAAGCTTACCGGCATCTGGTGACTTCTACACTGAAGAGGTGGGATTTTGCTGCTTGCCGGCTTAGTTGAGGCTATGTACGTCAAGGGGAAAGAAGTGCTGCAAGTTCGTCGTAGCACATTCCATTAAAGTACTTATAAAACAAGCACAGGTGTGCAACATTGCGGCGATGAGACAGGGGTGGAGCTTGGTGGACAGTGCGGGACCAATTAGATTGGAGATTAATGTTTTACCCTGTCTAATACTAATAGACTAGTGTTTGGTGCACCAACCCAGATGTGACAACACTACTCTATGCATGGGCGAATGGTGGCTTTGTAGCTGGCTACTCTGGTGCCCCCTCGACGTAAATTTACTAGGCCAACTCGACAATCAGCTAAATCTCACCAATTCACTGTGGAAGTCCACAGATGCCGGAAAGCCATCCACTCTAATAGCTTCTTTCCTCGTGCTGCTGGCCTCTAGAACTCCTTCCCTGCTACCTGTTTCCCCGATAGTACCGACATGCAGAGGTTTAAAACTAATGACAACAGACATCTCACTACACTGTCCCCAACTTGGGGTGACACCCAACACCTACACCTTAATTCTCAGTAACCCCTTACGTCTGCAGTGGCGGTCTGCCTTGTTTGGGGTGAGCAGAAAAATAGGGTACTGGCAGGTGTAAGTAATTTTCTAGTGTGGTAGCGGAAGCCCATCTTATCAAGATACGAAACACAAAAAAGGTATACGGTGCACATCTTAATAAAGTGCTTGTCGTGCTTACTTTTGATGTTGAAACAAATGCAGCTGATAAAAAGGTGCTTCTATAATAAAAAAGCCGAAAAAAGTTGTTCTTGTCCTTTAGTGTTGGAGAAGTAAACAAGGGGCAGATAACTCTTGCAACGAATTTTAAATACGATTTTCTCTGAAATTAGGATCATGGATCTTAACTCTTTCAAGTTCGAAGATATACTGTATTTTACATCAGATAGTGCAAAACAAATTGATTTTTTGCAAGCACACAGACTAATTTCTGGTGAAGAAACCTGCAACTGTGGCCATGAGATGCGACTTGTTCCATCAGTAATCAAAACTGATGGCTTTAATTGGCGTTGCACATGTGGCTACTGTGAAAGGAGAACGTCGATTAGACATAAAAGGGTTAGGGTTAGAGTTTAGGGTTAGGGTTTAGGTTTAGGGTTAGGGTTAGGGTTAAGGTTAGGGTTAGGGTTAGTGTTTAGGGTTAGGGTTAGGGTTAGAGTTAGGTTTAGGGTTAGGGTTAGGGTTAGGGTTAGGTTTAGGGTTAGGGTTAGGGTTAGGGTTAGGGTTAGGGTTAGGGTTAGGGTTTAGGGTTAGGGTTAGGGTTAGGTTTAGGGTTAGGGTTTAGGGTTAGGGCTTAGGGTTAGGTTTAGAAAAATATTGTTCGAAAGCTAGAGCTGTTGTGAAGAGTTATCTGCCTCTTATTTACCTCTCCAATACTAAAAGACAAGAAAAACTTTTTTCGGCTTTTTATTATACAAGCACCGATAAAAGTAATCGACTGGGCATTTAATTTTTGGCATCCATTCGAATGAGCCTTTATACACTGTACACACATCATAAAGGATCCGAAACATGACTTCCTATTTTTCCTATATAAACACTGTACACAAACTATATACAGATGAACAAATAAAAGAAATAATTTTAAAAAACTATTATATCCGGTAGGCTGGCTTGGACATGCCCTAAGATTGGCCCCAGTGAAATTTGTAAACCAACTGATCCAGTGGAACTCTGATGGATAAAGAAAAGGATACACTTAAATAAACTGGAAGCACATAATCGAGAGAGATTTGATCGCAACAGTAAAGAGCTGGAGGGAAGTTGTGGATCTGGCTTCAGACCGGAAACGACGGTTTACTTTGACTGCCTCGTTCGTCGGAAGACGCGATGTTTCTGAGTGTGCGTCTAATATCGTGTAGGATTGGCGTAGTGTAATGGATACAAACGCAGACTGTGGACTGTACGACTGTGGATTAAGTTTGAAATAGCATTTTCGTAAGTGTCATTCTAAAGTTTGAAATAGCATTTTCGTAAGTGGCATTCTTAAGTTTGAAATAGCATTTTCGTAGCTGTCATTCTTAAGTTAAAAATAGCATTTTAGTAGCTGTCATTTTTAAGTTTGAAATAGCATTTTCGTAACTGTCATTCTTAAGTTTTAAATAGCATTTTTCTAACTGTCATTATTAAGTTTGAAATAGCATTTTAGTAGCTGTCATTCTTAAGTTTAAAATAGCATTTTAGTAGCTGTCATTCTTAAGTTTGAAATAGTATTTTAGTAGCTGTCCTTATTAAGTTTGAAATAGCATTTTAGTAGCTGTCATTCTTAAGTTTAAAATAGCATTTTAGTAGCTGTCCTTATTAAGTTTGAAATAGTATTTTAGTAGCTGTCATTCTTAAGTTTGAAATAGCATTTTCGTAGCTGTCATTCTTAAGTTTGAAATAGCATTTTAGTAGCTGTCATTCTTAAGTTTAAAATAGCATTTTAATAGCTGTCATTTTTTAAGTTTGAAATAGCATTTTCGTAACTGCCATTCTTAAGTTTTAAATAGTATTTTAATTGTCATTATTAAGTTTTAGATGTCATTATTAAGTTTGAAATAGCATTTTCATAGCTATCATTCTAAAGTTCAAAATATCATTTTCGTAACTGTCATTCTTAAGTTTGAAATAGCATTTTCGTAGCTGTCATTCTTAAGTTTGAAATAGCATTTTCGTCGCTGTCATTCTTAAGTTTTAAATAGCATTTTCGTAGCTGTCATTCTTAAATTTAAATAGTATTTGTGTAACTCATTCTTAAATTTGAAATAGCATTTTCGTAACTGTCATTCTTAAGTTTGAAATAGCATTTTCGTAGCTGTCATTCTTAAATTTGAAATGGCATTTTTATAAATGTCATTCTTAAGTTTGAAATAGCATTTTCGTAACTATCATTCTTAAATCTAAATAGTATTTTCCTAACCGTCATTCTTAAGTTTAAATAGCATTTTGGTAAGTGTCATTCTTAAGTTTGAAATAGCATTTCCGTGTTCTCTCATTCTTAAGCTTGAAATAAGATTTTCCCCGATAAACGCGCCTATTAATACTCTTTGTTTTTATGTATAAGTCTTTGCTATTCTTTATTTTCTTCTTTCGTAATTGTTTTTAATTTTACATCGTTTATTATTCTTCCTTCCTGCTTTTTTATTTTATATATTTTCTTTACTTATCCTTGTCTTACATTAGGAAATCCTTTCTTCCTTTCGTTCGTCTCCGCGTTTCCATTTTCCCGCAATTTTCATGTTTTCTTTTTTGCGATAAACATCCTAATGGCCGACAAATCGCTCATGCAATTTCTTTTGATGGCGGCCATTTTCTTTTTCGTTATTGACGATATTTCCTGCCAATGTTTTATGCGTTTTATTAAATTACACACATTTAATGTAAGCCAGGTTGAATTCGCCTTCTTTCGTCAGGGTGTGTTTGTTTCATTTCTTTGTCTTATTTCAAGTTTCTCTTTCTCAAAATCAGACCTGCGGGGTAAAAGCATTTAAAGTCGCGTAAAGTGTTTTTGTCGACACCATTTATATTGAAACTATCAGACGGCGAAAAAAATGGAGCGCGATACTTGCTTTCAATCATAAGTAATTTACATTGTTCCGCAATTTTTCAGTTTAGTATTCAAAGCTTCTTATACAAATGACAACTCGTGCAGTTGTTAACTTTTAATAAAACGTACACACACACATACATATATATATATATATATATATATATATATATATATATATATATGTACATATATACATATATATTTCATATATATAATTAAGAATAATATAATATATTAGACATACTAGTGGCCAGTTGAGTCACAGAGACTACCAGTATATATTCTACTTTCATTTCATTTCCAATTGATTAATTACTGTGTAAAGCCATTGAGTCTCTAAGATATTTGGTGCTCTGTTTTTTTTAACAGGAATTTACAAAATACACATTATTTTAACGATAGGACTACTGCGATTAAGGGGCCAGATTTATTAGGAGACATCCTAAGTTTTTCGGCGAGATGTTTGTTCACATTCATTTAGATTTATGTATGTTAGTGCAGTCGGGGAAATAAGGAACAGGAGGGAATTTTAATGGTAAGCTCTTCGCGGAAAAAGGCTATTACAGTAGAAAATTGTCCGCCATCTAGGAACCTCTACAGCGAAGGAGTGGGAATTTGCTGCTTGTCAGGGGTACAGGTGCAGTACGTTCGTCGGAGCATATTCCGTGGAAGTACTCGAAAATACACACACTGGTAACAGAAAACACGTTTCTTTTCAAAATTATAGGAAAATTATAGGAAAACACGTTTCTTTTCAAAATTATAGGAAAATTATAGGAAAACACGTTTCTTTTCAAAATTATAGAAAAATTATAGGAAAACACGTTCCTTTTCAAGATTATAGGAACATTATAGGAAAACACCTTTCTTTTGAAATGATAGGAAAATTATAGGAAAACACGTTTCTTTTCAAAATTATAGGAAAATTATAGGAAAACACGTTCCTTTTCAAAATTATAGGAAAATTATAGGAAAACACGTTCCTTTTCAAAATTATAGGAAAATTATAGGAAAACACGTTCCTTTTCAAAATTATAGGAAAATTATAGGAAAACACGTTCCTTTTCAAGATTATAGGAAAATTATAGGAACACAAGTTTCTTTACAAACTTATAGGAAAATTATAGGAAAACACGTTCCTTTTCAAAATTATAGGAAAATTATAGGAAAACACGTTTCTTTTCAAAATTATAGGAAATTATAGGTAGCATGGTACGACATTTTGACCGGCTTGATTCTGTTGTTGGCATTGGTTTTCCCGATTCCTTCTAAAATCAGATACTCACAGGAGGAACCACGTAGAGATTGCATCACCCATAAGTGAAAGAGAGGAAGTAAACGAGAGAGGGGAATCAGAGAGAGAGAAAGAGAGAGAAAGAAAGAAAGAAAGAGAGTGACAGAGAGAATCTTCCCCGTACTTCATGAATTATTCGTACTAATCTTATGCTACGTCGGTATATCTTTCGAACTTACTAATATATATTAAAAAGAATGGTGTAGTTTGCTTGAATCATTGTGCGTAACATGTAATAAGTATTGTTTGAAGGCGATGACAATACGTTGGTTAGGTGACACCGGCGGTAGATGAAATGGTAAACAATCAAAATACTAACAAACTATTTTGATTGTTTACAATTTCACGTACCGCCGGTGTCACATAACAAACGTATTGTCTCCGCCTTCTACCAATACTTATTAAGATATATTTATTTTCATTTAAATCACATCACTTGAAAATAAATGAACATAATAGTTCAATAAATGTTTCGGTAATTTGTTCTTTTTTATTAAATCATTTTAATTAATTACGAACGGGACTCGTGTAAATTACACGAAATGATGTTTTCAATAACCTATACATTACTTTGTAAATGCTTTAGATTAAATTAAATGTGGCTCCAATTCACGAGTAGCATACAACGATTCAGAAGGTCGTTCCTTTTGATGTAAGCGTCACACACAAAATAACACACACGCTATCGTATTAATATGTCTTCACGGTCGTTTCCTCCCTACCTCCCTCCCCATTCGACGTAGAAAAAAATCTTAGAGTTTGGTTGGGATCGAATTATAAACCGATCGGGCCGACATCAAAAACCGACATCAAAAACCGACGTCAAAATCCTACGTCGCTAACAGTTGCGAAAATTAGGTAACTTGAATGCTTTGCCAAATCTAGGTGCAGCACAAATACGCAGATCTTTTGATGTACCCGTGACACACGAACACACACGCTATCGTATTAATATATAGACTATTAATATCAGCAAAACTATTGCATATAGTGGAAAAATAAGTTAATAAAATTAAAAATTAATAACACCAAATAGTAATTCATTTTAAACTATCTTAAAATATTTATGCAAATTAGGCATACGTCTGGTTGTGTTTTGATCTTTAACTACTACTATATATACAGTATTTAAACATATCAGATTCTATTATTGATTTAACTAACAATGTACTGGTTTGATGTTGATAAATAAAAACAACGTTCACGCTTATTCATTTAGATATACTTGCAAGAATATGCAGCCAGAAATTACATACTTTTACCGGTATATCACGTAACCCCTCTGACAAAAATGTAGAAGGTAATAACGACCACAAAAAATATACTACACTACTCCTCCCCAACAAAAAAGCCAAAAATGAGTAAACCCTGGGAGGATTGTATATGAGGAACGAACATATACTACATTACCACTATCAAAGGAGGAGGTGATGCCTGTGAGGGTTGTCTCATAACAACAGTACATATATTACATCACAACCTAAACAGAGTATAGTCCTATGACGCCAGAACAGATACTACACCTAACATTAAATAATTGTACAATAGTGTATTAATATACGTAATAATATACTTTCGGTTTCAGAGGGGCATATGCTAAATTTACGTTAGTAATAAATTATAATAGTTAGGAAAATGATAAAAAATTCTATATTAATACGCGATTCCAAAATTTCTTACTAGAAAACTGGACCCAGATTAATAAACAAAGGAGATAAAAGTAGTTTTTTTAATGGAAATTGCCCCCAAAAAGACATGAAACCATTTGGTGTAAGGAGCTAACAAAAACAAATATGATTATTGCAAAGACAAAAATGCCTATTGACCTTAGTCTTGGAAAGACCAAGTTTATAGGTAGGATGAAACAGTCAGTAGGAAGAGAGTTAAACAAGCCAGCGTTTCTTGGAAGCTGAATTACAATGAGGTATCAAAACAGCGAATTGATGAAGACCACTAGACCGACGAGTCAACCGAGCTGGAACAAAAGAAGCAGGGGATAGATCACATAATTGTAAAGAACACATGTCATAATAGTATCTATAGAAAAGACTGAGACTAGCAACATCACGTCTGTGAGAGAGGGGGTCTAGAGAAGAAGAAAGGGTAGGTCACATCAAATTACAGATACGTTTCTACACCTCATCAAGAACCCTTAAATGGGGCAGAGATTCACCAGCCCAAATATGAAAACAGTACTCCATACATGGTCTGATTGTGGATTTGTAGAGATAGAGAATAGCCTCAGGTGGGAGAAAGTGTTTGGAGCGATAGAGAGAATCGACTTCACGAGAAGCAGAAAGAGCAATGGATCTAATGTATGAACTCCAAGAAAGATTTTATGAGAGAGAAAGACCAAGAAGTTTCAGAGTCGATTTCTCCTCAAGAGCAGAGCCAGCCATGAGAATCTCAGGAAGAAAAGGGGCACGCGTACGATTGAAAGACACGAGCTGAACCGTAACTGGATAAAATGAATCAAGCAATTTGATACCCCAATCTACAACTGGACCCAGGTCAACTTCTAGATCAGCTGCATATTTCGACTGATTCGAGGGAGATGGGCGAGAAGCAACACCAGAATAGAGAGTGGTATCATCAGCATAGATGTTAATGTTTATCTGTATGTAATCTGTTTTATTTAACACTAAGAAAGCGTGCGAAAAGTTCGCTAGTTAATAGCTATTTTTAAAAAAATATATATCTAATTTTAGACTGACATTTCGGCTTTATGATTCATACAAAACTTAGAATACACACTAAATACCGTAAGAAAACATGATTTAATAACGAAATCAAAAGTACATAACATCGTCGAATCTAATTGGCTAATCAAAGAGATGTTAATTAAGTCCATTTGACAAAGAATGTCATCGCTTGCTCAAAAGGAATACGCAAGATGATCAAAAGAAAAGTGTAAACAGTTTTAATGCTGGACAATTTTAGGACGAAAAACTTCACAACGACGAAATACGTGTGTGCAGTTTATTGCTATTTTTGTATTCATGAGTACTGCTCACACCGTTTCAAAATGTGATGTCTGTGTGTGAGTTAAAATAGTGTAAACACGTATTTTCTTACATCCGGTAAATAACGTCGAGAATTCGAAAATGCCATTAGAAGTTAAAATATTGAATGAAAGCTACGTGTTCAGGATATGCCGTAATTGACAGGAAGTTCGACGTGAGACGTGGCGAAGAAGACACCAAGAGCTTTCTCTTTCCCAGGCGAGCGGATTAGATTCGGACGTCTTTTTTAAAGCTCGTTATCCTCCTCTTTGAGCGAGCGAGGAAACTTTTACGAAATATGTAACATTGATGTAAAAAATAAAGCAAAAAGAACATCAGTTCATTTGCGTGTTTTTATTGTAACCTTATAACATTACCAAGTAGAAGAGAGAAAAGGGTATGTTAGTGTATATTTATTACGACTATGACGACGGTGTAAGATAAGCAGAAAGAAGAGAAATAATGAGTGAGACATCACTACACATTGAGCAGACTACATACAAAGAGTCAACGAGGAAACAGCTTGTTTACGTAACTGTGAAGACAGGCTATCATTCGCTTCGGAGGTACAATGGTTAATTAGTTCCATTAGGCTACAGCATGAGTTCCTGCTTATTTGCCTCCCAACGTAAGCAGAGTTAGATGCCAAGTCTTTTTTTAATGTAGAAACTATTCCAGCTTCCGAAAAGGATTTAGACATTTTTAATGTCTCGGTCTTATTATGATGTTAACTAGACCTCTTTTGGGAAAAGGTCGGGTAACATATAATAGAATATATCGAGAGTCGTACACAGTTCAAACGGTGACTTGGATAACATCTCACTCCCCCGTGACGAGAGTTGCCTCTCTTTTATTCGCTTGGAGCATCTCATCCTCGTCGCCAATATTATGATGTTGACTAGACCTCTTTTGAGAAAAGGTCGGGTAACATATAATAGAATATATCGAGAGTCGTACACAGTTAAAACGGTGACTTGGATGACATCTCACCCCCGTGACGAGAGTTGCCTTTCTTTTATTCCCTTGGAGCATCTCATTCTCCAACCTCAGAAAGGGGTACTAGCTTACTCCACACCAGTCTATAAAGATGTCCCCCCTACTGATCAAGGACAGAAAAGATTCAATGTTGTATCAGAACATATACTACACATTGCTCCAAGCCAAAAAGCCCATGAGAATGTATAACACGAGTCATCAACAGTGAGCTATCAGTAGTTAATAATAGGTCATTAGTGAAGGAGAAGTCCTTTTAGACTGAGGCAATTTTTATTCTTGTTCCAATTACGAGTCTCTTTTTATATAAAGGTGGATTTTTCCCCTTTAAACACTGACCTTGTGATTCACTTTTCACACGTGGAGGGCGGTAAGTAAATAGGAACAGGTCATTTTTTTCTGGAGTCTTAGACACAGAAACCCCTCTGTAAATATCCTGTATACGCGGTTGTTTCAATCACCACTACACCTTATATAAATCCTAAACATTATGAAATATGGAATATATATTCTCGGCAACAGGGTGAGTAATCCTGGCACTATTTATTTTTTTATTAACTTTACTATTAAGAGAAGTGCCACCGAAACCCGACCATATGCTCAAATAAATCAGAAATATAAAAATGTTAAACTAGTGCTATATCTATTGCTTATACTTGCCATGGGGTGGGTATTCTACTAGTTAAATATAATAAAAGTCACAGGCCATAATGATTTTTTAGTCTCAACTAGAGACAATAATATGTTGTGTTATGATTAGTTACCTCTAGTTATTACTTATGCAAATATATTCTATGTTCTTTACCACTTCATGACGTACATTTCATACGTTATGACAATGTTCAAGTGATATTATAGCCGTTAGTTGTTTTACGACTTGGTCAGAATCAATAAAAACACTTTATTAATTATAGTTATTTCTGATTATAACAAACGCATAAAAACAGCGAACAGCTACAATCTCACTTTAAACTCACCAGAAAGCATAAAACGACTCTCGTATACGATAAGGTATATATAATATATTCATTTATATATGTGAAAGGTAAGTTTACAGGCTTAATATATAGGTATAAAATAGAAAATAGGATATTAGCACAGAGACAGAATAAATAGAACAAAAATGATTAACCCAGATACGTACTAGATTCAATATATGTTTCTTTCCTGTGAAGGAAGTTTGTCAAAAACGCAATTTTCTTTGACAGAGCCAATAGGTATACATACCGTCTGTGTTGTAATGGGAGTAAAATGTTCAATGGGATTTACACAAACTACAACATGGTTTTCATATTTTCTTATTAGGCTATTTGATTGGTTTTGTTGTTTTATTTTACGGCATATCAACCCTTTTTCGGGTCATTTATTGCCGAACCAGGTCATTTTGGTTAAAATGTTCATTCATTATATCTTAAAATATTTATTCATGGATTTTGGTTTGATTGTGTTTTTTACGGCATATCAACCATTTTTCGGGTCATTTATTGCCGAATCAGGTTATTTTGGTTAAAATGTTCATTCTTTATATCTTCAAATATGTATTCAGTGATTTTGATTTGGTTGTTTTTTTTACGGTAGATCAACCCTTTTCGGGTCATTTATTGCCGAATCAGGTCATTTTGGTTAAAATTTTTATTCTTGATATCTTAAAATATTTATTCATTCTGTTTTGTTTGGTTGTTTTGTAGAGGGATGTTTTGGTTTTTTTTAGCTTTGCAGAACATGATTGTGTTTTGCAAAGGGAAAGGAAAAACAATAACATCAATGTTTGGTGCATTTTAAGTCAGGAAGACGGTATAGTCAGACAGAATGATGTGGTAGCGCCAGATGCCTTATTTGAAATATTACCAATCTAAGCATTTGACTTTACTCTATATCCATTGTTGTCTGTTGTGGTGTGAAAATGTTCGCCAAGAAAACCGTACCATGAAATTAACATAATGAAATATATATAAAAATGTATATACATGTCTTCCATCTAAAATAATTGCTACAAATCAGTAATTAATCGAAGATTAAAGAAAAAAGCTAAACAAGCGGTCAAAGATAACATAAAATAAAAGCCAAATAATAAAAACAGAAAGGAATAAATAAAAATAGGAAAATAGAACATTTTGGCTGAAACGTTTGATTAGATAAGTGACCTGCACCAATTTTGTGCCGAACGGTGTTGCAGAAGCGAAAATGAACATACATGTGAATGTGCAAGATGTTATATTCATAAGACGACATGGAACTCATGCTTATTACTAATTAAAAGAAAGTAGAAAGTGGCCTTGGGTTTACTTTCGGCAGTCTCGTTACTCTCGCTGCTCGGATTTGGTCTTTTAATACTCACATTCCATGAGCGATGTTTCTGACAAAGAGGGAAGAATTGTTGCTTTTGGAGTCAGAATCTATTCATCTAACAACTATCGTTTGCTAGTTGAAGTAGTATTTTGTTAGCATCTAACATCGAGTGGATTCATGTCTTGTCTGAAGCGACTTCTATAAATAAAATTAAAACAAGTATTCTATTCAGTCATGTACCTACACTGATGTGCATCTGTCTCAGTTGGTTAGGAGTAGGGTTAGGTTTAGGGTTCAGGGTTCAGGGTTCAGGGTTCAGGGTTAGGGTTTAGAGTTTAGGGTTTAGGGTTTAGGGTTAGGGTTCGGGTTTAAGCTTTAGGGTTTGGGTTAGGGTGTAGAGTTTAAGTTAGGGTTAGGGTTAATGGTTTAGGGTTTAGGGTTTAGGGTTAGGTTTAGGGTTTAGGGTGTAGGGTTTAGGGTTAGTGTTTAGGGTTAGGGTGATGGTTAGGGTTAAGGTTTGTATGCAAGTATTTAGAAACTACCGAATAACCGTTGTGTAGATTCTGTAATGAAAAGGGAAGCAACCGTAACACATAATATATCAGAATTCGCTGTGCTAAAACAACATCTATGTAACAAAAAAGATGCCACAGGGTCGCTCAGATAATATACTGGAATTAATGCAAACTCTATGAATTGGACTACAATGAGAAGTTGCATGAGTATAAGTCGGGAGTGGTACAAACTTGTTTTTGATTTGCACATCAAAACTAATATGTTCCTTTAACATGCAACCCCCCCCTTCGATACCAGAGTGAAGGAAGACGAACAGAAAAAAAATGAGTATACAGATCTAAAATGGAAATTAGTTAGACTATGGAAATGTAAACAAGTTAAAGGGTTTCGCGATGTTATTGGAAACTCCCGACCTTGTGTCTAACTTTGTCTTGCTGGTGAGACAAATAAATTAGGACTTGATATGAAAAATTAACGAAGTTAAAAAAATAACGAGAGTCGTTTTTTGGAACAATTTAAGGCTAATGTTAGGGTTGCAGTTAGGGTTATGTTAGGGTTGCAGTTAGGGTTACATTTCGAGGAGACACGTCATTAAGGAGTCAGATTCCGCAATGAAACTCATTAGTTTTTCTATACCATCTTTTTCTTGTCAACTTTAAATGGAGGCTAAATGGGTGGTCGTGTAAGAAAACTTAATAGAACAAATACTACTAGAAAAAGGATTCGCCTGAAGGCACAGGGGAAATTGAATAACATCTATAAATATCTCGCTGAACCCGACTCAAGTTGAGGTAGGATTTATATTGAATAAGAACAACGCTTACCAGATAACACTAAAATCATAATACATCAGTAAATATGCCAATTATGTGAATTAGACTATTTCTGCCGATAAATTACAACCATCATCGATTTAGTCATGACCGTATTGGCCGTTTATATATATATATATATATATATATATATATATATATATATATATATATATATATATATATTTATTTATTTATTTATTTTGCACTGCGATGACGATTGGGTAATCAATTTAAAGCCATACTTTTCATTATTTTTTACAATCACTTTATTCCCGTATTTCGACGAAAGTTTATTTCTCTTCTTTCATCTTAAACTCCAAAAAATATTTTCAAATTTAATATTCATTTTTCTGACACGTGTTTCATCGCAAATCTGGACAAATGCATTTTTGTCTAATCTTGTCAATCATCAGAGAGTAGTAGTATATATGGGGGATTTATATATATATTTATATATATACAATAATATTTTTATAAATAAATATTAAATATTTAAATACCTAGAGACATCGATGTTTCATGCTTACGCAATCTTCAGTCTAGGAACTAATTCTTAACGGTCGGCGGGCGCGAACCCCGAACACAAATTGCCACTGATTCGTAGTCGGAGATCTTACCCGCAGGCCATTGCCAACCAGTTAGTAAATAGTGAGGAACTTTAACTGTAAATAGCGGAATTCGGCGACTACTCACCAAGCAAGTAAGAGTGATCTACGAAACGTCGGACCATGCATATAGCTATTTGTACTGCTTGTTATTAAAGCTCCTCGAAAAGTGCCCAGCCTCCGTATATATATATATATATATATATATATATATATATATATATATATATATAGTCTCGGAAGTTTTTCAACCATTAAAGCTATGTATAAAAAACAAACACTTTAGTCCCAAGTTCTTCGGTGGAAAATAACTTTTCTTATAAGTCAATTTACCTTTTACAGTCACTATATTAGATTGCTTCCAAGAATTTACGCTTGTCTTAACATTACTTTAAGGATCTCAAGTTGTTTTCAATGAATAACTGTATCTCTGACCAAACTTCTCCGTTGGCATTGTCCTTAATTTTACTTTAATAGCTTTGTTCAGTTCAAGAATTGTCTGGGGAGAATTTTAATATACATTATTGTTGAGATAAACCACTAATAAAGATATGACGCGTAATGGTCCGGTCAATGTAAAGCTTTACTGATGAGAGGATCCTGAAAGTGTCCCCGATTATTATTGAACTGCAATAAAAACAAGGCATACAATACTGACATTTCGTAGAGATGTCACGCACCGACTGTTTATTTGTACCAAATATGGTTGGATTACAGAAAGGACTGTTAATATAATTAACAATTACATATGTGACATATTTTTTGGATCGGGAGAGGAGTCACCGTATATTTAAATACAACCTTGTGTATGTGCCATGTTTTGCAAATCTTTCATTTTCGTATTCTGATGTGTCACTACTTAAAAAGAGTAAAGGTCACTTGAGGATAAGGATTATTGCGATTCTCAGTTGAATAGTGACCATTTTTCGAGCGGATTAACAGCAAGGTGTTGAATCGGTATAATTTAGTCATTTAATGAACAGATCGACAAGTATTTGTTAATATTACACCTGAAAACAATCATGTTGTAGTCAACTGGGAAGAACATCGCGGTATTGTGTTACAATTGGCTACTCTGGTGCCTCCTCGACGTAAATTCACTAGACTAACTCGTCAATCAACTAAATCTCATTCATTCACTGTGGAGGTCCCCAGATGCCGGAGAGCCTTCTACTCAAATAGCTTATTTGCTCGTGCTGCTGGCCTCTGGAACTCCCTCCCTGCCCCCTGTTTCCCCGACAGTACTGACATGCAGAAATTTAAAACTAATGTGAACAGACATCTCGCTGGGCAGATCCCAATTTAGGCTGACCCCCCCCCCCCAATCTTCTCTTTTCTTTTTTCTCAGTAGCCCCTTACGTATACAGTGGCGGTCTGCCTTGTTTGGGGTGAACCATGTTAAAAAAAATAATTTTTAAAAATACAATGATAGTAAGTTATTTAAAAGAAACTCTGCTCACGGAAATTTCGTGTTGCGTTAGGTATAAATAATAAGAATGAAAAGATACTACGCTAATATTTCGTTTACGAATTTCGTACATTTTTTTGAAACGGTATGAACGTGTTGCGTATTATTATGCTCTGGCGATGAATACACACGAGAACTCACGTTATTATTGCTGCAATATTAACATTTATAATTTAATGTGAAAAATATGTGCTTCATTCTCTTGAATTCGATATTTCTCCGCTGTCTAAAAATTACTGAGAAGGCCAACCTCTGCGGTAGCTTATAAAATCGACGCAAGTAAATTATCCGTAAATAACGATCGTAGAAAATTTAAACAAAAAACAAAAAGACAAAAAATCGAAAAGCGCGCCAAAAATGAAAAAAAAGTTAAATGAATGTAAAAATGGCGGCACGATTTTAAGCGTTTGCCAATTATTTCCAAATGTCAGTTGAATTACGACGATTCGTCAAAAGGACAACGAAGAGTCGTTAAAAAATGGAAGAACGATTGTTCCAATACAACATGGCGTACCAATCTCCCGCCAAAAAAATTATACCAATGATTTCTACCATTTACGAGACGTAGGATGATTATTATTGTATCTTTGCTTTAAAGAAAGACATGTCCTTCTCGAGTTTAAAATTCCAAACGGAATTTGGACTAAACGATTAATTATATAGAACATTGCGGTATTCCGTCAGAAATGTATTTGGTGCAACATTAACGAACTATTTTAAAAATATAACTATTTAGTATTATACATCTATCGTGAACAACAAATGCAAAAAGAAAACGTTAATGTACAAAATTCAAATCTATTCCTAATGGAGATTTTGTATCCGTCTGTCCGAAGCCAAAAATAAACTATTACTTCTTTCTTCTTTTCTGCAGACTCTGTCGCATGGACTTGCTGTTGCTAGTCTCAGTCTTTTCTCTAAATACTATTATAGCATGTGTTCTTCAGAATTATGTGGTCTATTGCATGCTTCTTTTGTTCCAGCTCGTTTGACTCGCTGGTCTAGTGGTCTCCATTAATTCGCTGTTTCAGGACCTCATTGCAATACAGCTTCCTATTCAAGTAGCTTTTTTCCAATAACTGCTGACTTGTGGAATTCACTTACTGCTGATTAAGGAATCTCCTGTCTTTAGAATAATCATAGTTCGTTCTTGTTAGCTCCTTACATCAGTGGCTTCATGCCTTGTCCGGAGCGATTTTCATAAAAATAATGCTCAATTACGCTTACTATACCATTTTAAATTAATGGACACTCTATCAATGCTCAGGTAAGGTGGGTAGTGTACTATGCATTTGTAAACATTACTTCCATTTAACAAATTGGAGGAGGGAGTTCTAGTGTTAGTATATATTATGTTGGGATAAAACTATATTCCACTGTATAAACTCCTCATCATTTCTGTTTTGATGAGAGCATCCCCCAGGCATTACCCCCTCCTATATGGAAAGTGTAGTATATCTTTCTTTTTCATGATTCCATACGATAAGGCATTTCATCTTCCCTTTCAGAGGAAGAGATGTAGTATCTATTATGTCGCTATGATACCATCCTCCCAGGGAGTACCCTCTCCTTTTTGTTTGGGGCAGGGTAGTGAGGTCGTATGCATGTGATTTTAATAACTCAAATATTATTTTCGTAGATCTGTAAAGTCTAAGTGTGTAAATTGCGTTTAACGTTTGGATTATTTTGATGTTCTATATATTAATACGATAGCGTGTGTGGTCGTGTGTCACGCTTACATCAAAAGCTCTGCGCATGCGTGCCGCACCTAGATTTGGAAAAGCATTCAAGTAACCTAATTTTCGAAATATGTCAAGTATTTCCGTTTGGCGCAACGGTTAGCGACATAGGATTATGTTTTCGGTTTTTGACGTCGGCCCAACTGGTTTATAGTCCAATCCCAACCAACTAACCTCTAAGATTTATTTTTCTATATCAAAGAGGGGTAGAGAGGTAGGGAGGGGACGACCGGGAAAACGCATATTAATACGATAGTGTGTGTGTTATTTTGTGTGTCACGCTTACATCAAAAGCAACGATCTTCCGAATCTTTGTCTGCTACTCATGAATTGGAGCCAAATTTAATTTTACAAAGTAAGGTTTAGTCGTCGAAATATTACCTTCACTAGACATATTGTATATAAACAAGTTTTGTAAATTGTTTCATGTATTGTTCATTTTTTAAATAAATATACAAGTCCAAATCTTATCATATTTTATTCAAACATGTATAGGTTAGGAACAAGATAATTAGTATTAAAAACATCATTTCGTGTAATTTACACGGGTCCCGCTAGTTAATAATATTTGGATTACTTGGACAACTATTCTAATCTCGTTAGTTAGTTATTCACAAGGGTTTGTTTTGTGTGACTAATTAAATTTTTAAGTGTAATTAAAAAAACATATTCAACCATTAAAACAAGAAATGCTCCATTCGCGTTATTAAATATTATAGTCAGTTTTACGAGGTAAATAGTGATTTAGAATTTAATTAATCAGTAATAACTAATAACATTATAGTCAGTTTTCAGAGATTAATAGTTAATTTAAATTTGATTAATCAGTACACACTTATAAAAGTATAGTCAGTTTTACGATGTTAATAGTGAATTAAATTTTAATTAATCAGTAATAACTAATAAAATTATAGTCAGTTTGGCGAGGTTAATAATTAATTAAAATGTAATTAATAAGAAATAACTAATTAAATAATAGTCAGTTTTACGAGGTGAATAGTTAATTCAAATCTAATTAATCAATAATAAGTAATAAAAGTATACTCAGTTTTACTAGGTTAATAGTTAATAAAAATGTAATTAATCAGTAAAAACTAATAAAATAATTGTCAGTTTAAAGATTTCAATAATTAATTTAAATTTAATTAATCAATAATAACTGATTAAAGTATAGTCAGTTTTACTAGGTTAATAGTTAATTAAAATTTAATAACACCAGGCTGCTTTATATACATATAATCAAGATATAATGATGATAATTATAATTAATTTTAATTTAATTAATCCATCATAACTATTAAAAGTATAGTCAGTTTCACTAGGTTAATAGTTAATTAAAATTTAATAACACCAGGCTGCTTTATATACATATAATCAAGATTTAATGATGATAATTATAATTAATTTTAATTTAATTAATCCATCATAACTATTAAAAGTATAGTCAGTTTAACTAGGTTAATAGTTAATTAAAATTTAATAACACCAGGCTGCTTTATATACATATAATCAAGATTTAATGATGATAATTATAATTAATTTTAATTTAATTAATCCATCATAACTATTAAAAGTATAGTCAGTTTAACTAGGTTAATAGTTAATTAAAATTTAATAACACCATATGTATATACATATAATCAAGATAGATTGATGATAAGCATTATATGTATAACCTTATTTCAATTTTGATCAAAATCCATTATATGAGTTTGATGTTAGAAAATGTCCAAAATTTAAGGCTTAAGGGGTTCAGAGTTCTTAAGAAGAAATTGTAATTCAAAGAATCTTGCTTTAAATGTACAGCTTCAGCTTAAGGGGTATTAAGAAGAAATTAAAATCCAGTGGTATCTGGCTTAATTAGTCTCTGATGAAAATAGATCAAATTTAATGCACATCTGATGGGACCTTTTACTCATATTATGCCCTCTAAAACTTCTTTTAAATAGTCCAAATGACTTAGATTTGGGGAATATTTATTAATTGATACCAAATACATATGATTGAAATTTCACAAAAATCGGAGGTATCAGAATTTTCACAAAGGGCTTTCAGACATTTTAACCCTCTTGGTATAAAACTGAATTAAACCAAATATAGCCCACATTAATACCCTTACGCCTACCAGCTGTGATAAAAATGTATAATGATTCGTTTTTTAGTTCATGAGTATATTCTATACATAAAACTATATAGATATATACACATACCTTACTTTATATACATAGAGACATTGGGTTTACTTTCGGCAGTCTCGTAAATTTCGCTTGTCTTTCTTTAGTCCTCACATTTCATGAACGATGTATCTGACAAAGGGGGAATAATTGCTGATTTTTTGGTCGAAATCTATCCATCTAACACATATCGTTGGCTAGTCTTTTTTCACTTTGAATAGTATTTTTTTCTCCTCACATGAAGTGGCTTCATGACTTGTCTGGAGCGATTTCCATGAAATAGTATATTGGCAGATGTGAGCAGTTTTCTAGCCAGGTATAGGGATCCTACCTTCTTTGAAGCAGAATTAGTAAAGATGTATTGCAATATTCTTGAGACTTCGCGCCATTGTTAGGTAAACATACTTCCAATTATTAAGTTTTGTTTTATTTATGTTTTTTTTTTTTTTTTGCAAAATCTCTTTTTCGAAATCTGTTTTTTGAAGATAGATGGAAGATCTGAAGCGCGAAGTATGTCCGTACGGCGTATGTCATAAAACAGGAAATATTTGTGAACTTTCAATGGACACCATTATCCATCAATAGTGACGTCTTCACTGGTCTTTCATTAAAGAGATTAAGTTGATATGTTAGCTTTTTCGTCATCTTTCTTCTTTCTCTCAATCAGCTACATACATTCGATTGTCAGGTTTAAAATATGGCATCGGCTATCCGCCTCCTCAATCACTTGTAAGGCCTCATTAGTTATGGTAATCTGGGAGTACAACCCCAATCCCACTCTATATCATGTCGTTGAACAGCATTCTCCCACACTTTCAGTCACATATTGAGAGACTCCTAAGATAACGCACAGAGACTTTATATATATATATATATATATATATATATATATATATATATAGATATATATAGTAACAATAATCCAGGTAAAACATCCACAGGATAGTAATCCAAAGAATTTAAACCGGGTTTATAAAAAGTGCTCAATATCAAATAAAGCTTTTATATATGATTATTTTTATTTACACAGACATGTACAAAATCTGCGACACTGGCATGTCGATGTTATCGATCAACAGTTATTATAAACTAGGAACTCATCAGGCAGAGTTAGAATCCGATCTTAACCTTAGATCATATTTGGAAAGAATGAAATGTTTGATGGACAGTATACACTAGTATAGACAGTATATGTAAAGTTTTAGCTAGTGTCTCTTTGTTAATTTGTAGGTTTGTTTGTACATGAACACCTCACATAGTTTTTGAGGTAGACCTCTTTAATCATATAAATTCGTTAACTACAGCACAGTTTACTTTGATAAGTATATTTCATTTTGATCAACGGGGTGCTACATTATCGTGCGTGTTTCCGATAGGGAGTGACATACATAACACGGATAAACAACTTTAGTTTGTTTTAATTATAACTTAGAATATACAGACACTGAATTTATAAGACTAACAATATTAACAAGCAATTATGGTATTTTAGCCAGAGTACACAGGTGTCTAAGTAGTATTATGGTTAGAGTTAGATTAGGATTAGGTTGCCGGGTGGTTCTGTCTGGCGTATAAACACTCACGTATACTTAATTTTATTTCAATTAATGAAACTTTGTGAGACGATGAGAAAGAGCTGTATAATTTGGCACAAATTACTTACGAAGGATTCGAAACGATGACAAAAAAGTGTCGAACAATTCTTTAAACCCAGTTATATAGCAAGTTTTAAAACGTAATATACTGCTGAAGTGTTTTATATAGCATCATTCAACGGACAATGGATCAGTAAAAATCTACTAAATAAATGCATTTTCAAAGTAGTCGAATAGAGTATTATTATTATGTTTATTATTGATAAACAGATTCGCAAAAATATAAAAAATTATTCGTGAAAATATGTATAGCGTAAATTATGATGTAAGCGATATAGTTAAATAGACTGACAGACAGCGAGAAAAAAACAAGACAATAAGGGACCATAATTCGAAAGAGAGTGAACTGCTTTGCTTGCCACAAAGATATCCTTCCACTCAATCACTGATGCGTACACCCAATAAAAAGATAATGTCGTGTTATGAGTTGAAAAGAGCAGGAGTACCTCATTCAATTCCGGGCCATGTTGGGCCATTTTGCTAGTCCAAAAATAATAAAAGAAAACATAGAATAACGAGTATCTGTCAACTGAACGAAAATTGACATCAAGGGAGATAATTGTGTCAGTAAAGTAGATTTGAAACGAATAAATGAACAATCAAGTTTGAAAAGAGAAACGCTGTCTTCGCCAAGAATCAAATCTGGAAGCTTTTTGTATTGTTTATTGTTAGTTTTGTTATCATTCTTGCGAATCCGAATCGGTTCTGTAATAAAACAACTCACGCAACTTGCTTTAGATCGAGATAAAGAAAAGTGGAGAAGCAATTTATAGGCGCCATTTTGTTTAGTTTATCTTGGACCACCTTTCGTTTTAATCCAGTATTTTATGTAATCTTTTTTTTTTTTTAGTTTTAAACTCTTTCTTTCTTTTAATTGTGTCGAACCCTTTTTTTTTCTTTTTTTTTTAAACTTGTTTTGCTTTTTAGATCATACGATTTTTCTGTCTCTTTCTTCGCTGCGTCTTCCATTTCACGTCTCTTTCTCTCTTTATTTCTTTATCACCGTTTTTTATCATTATTTAATTTAACCATTCGCTACGCGTCGTTTTCTCATAGATTATATCGCCTCTACGTTCTCTTTATTTTTCTATTCTTTCAATTCCCTTT
>OY744548.1:2825777-2830777 GCA_963556195.1 Sepiola atlantica
CAACAAATATTTTATATTTGTCGCTCCTCGTAAAATAAGTAGAGCACTCTAAATGGTAGTACAAACACAGCATGACGTCACTTGCTTTATATGCATCATTTCTTCTTTAATAGAAGTAGAATGCCTCGACATCAAGCCGCTTTTATATGTGTTAAATTATCATTGTTTATCGGCTATTCAAATATTGGGCGCGCGGTTAACGACGTTGGATGTAAGTTGAAAAATACTTGTAATCCAGGGTTTCGAATCGTACGACCAGTAGTGAATAGTCATATCTCTATGCTGATGAGTCCTGATTGAAAATGGACGAAACGTATACGTACATAGATAATAAACAACAACAAATATTTTATTTATATATATATATATATATATATATATATATTTATATATATATATATATTAAGTAACTAATATATATATATATATATATATTCGTCTCGTCCCACAGAAATTTATTAATACAAATTATTAAACATTTAAATGGAGACAACCTCTAATTTGATACTTTTTCCATGAGATCAATTATTTCTTGCATCTTTTCTGCTTTTATTTAATACCAGTCTAGTTTTTTTTTTCTTGTTTTCTTTTCTTGTATATTTCGTATGATCCGTATTATTATTATTATTATTATTATTATTATTATTATTATTATTATTATTATTATTATTATTATTATTATTATTATTATTATTATTATTATTATTATTATTATCATTATTATTATTATTATTATTATTTAATACTAATAGGGATTAACCTATAACCCCTGTTATTTTTTCCTCATCTTAAGCAAACGTATTTAATTGTTTTCAATGTGTGACCACAAATTCACATGGCTTGCTCTCATATATACGTATGGCCACCCCCAGAAATAAATGCATTAGATACAGGAACATTTCATGAATATCTAAGAAGTAGGCCGAAACAATTGTATCCTAATAATGAATGAAATCAGGTTCTTTGTGAACTAAGAAATGTGGTTTAAATTAAATTAAGGGGTCGATCCCTGTCATGCTGATTACGGATTATAGCCAGAAACACGTGGCCATGTCTATCTTTTTTTTGCACGCAAAAATTAATTCATAAATTAATTAAAGACATCTCTATATATTAAAAAAGGTTAGTTTATAAATTAATTAAAAAATCTATGGGTACAAAAATTGATGACACGTCCGATTAATGGCGAATATAAAAAAAATGTGGTCGTCTGAATATTCTTCAAAAAAATTATCTTGACTTAAACGTACTCTTTTGGGAATGTTACGCAAAAATCGTCAGCATAGATGAACCGCTAAGTGTTCTGATTAATTAGTTGGTCATTAGTGTAGATGTTGTAAAGGAATGGAGTCAGCACATTATCTTTGAATATTGAAATTGATTGGATATACCAGTTATATATTTTTAAAGAACACACACCAACATTTGCCATAAATTCTTGGCGTAAAACATCAACATGTGTACCTTGCATTCCAAAAATTATAACTTTCAAATAAATAAAGTATTTCGTTCCAAATTTCGAATCAAAAGGAAGAAGGTCAAAGGTTAAATCGGCCGAAATGTGGTGATAGTAATAACCAGGAGAGGAACTACGGAAATATTATGGAATATTTTCGTGTCTAATTAAAGTTAGGGAAGCTTTAATGGTTTAATGCAATGAAAAAGTGTTTTTTTTAACGCAGTACAACATTATTTAATTAACACTTGCTGATGTTTGTAAAAGGTAAAGGTCGCATAGCCTGGACGCGCACGAGTGTCGTTACCGACATCGCACACTGGCCATGGCCGTAGCGGCGGTGATTTGTTACGAATCACCGTGTCTAGGGCACAGCATATGGAAGGCGGAACCCATCCCTCTCCTTCCGCTGCCTTGAACCTTCCCTGAGTTTTAGTCAGGTACCCATTTACTGCTGGATGGACAGAGAGAGTTTTCAGACCAGAAAATTCGCATGCCGTGAGTGTGATCGAACCCGGGTCGTCCAGCCCAAAGACAAGTGCTATAACCACTCGTCCACAGGCCCTCCCTGTGATGGTTGTATGAGAATCCTAAGTTCTAATAATATCTTTACTTTTTTCAGGGCTTTGTGTCCATTCTCCTAATTAAGGTTTGATATTTTAGAAGTTTCGTAAGTATACTACGACTTCCTGCCATTTTTATATTTTCTATTTTTTGATATTTAAGAAGTTTCGTAAGTGTACTACGACTTCCTGCCATTTATATATGTTCTATTGTTTGATATTTAAGAAGTTTCGTAAGTATACTACGACTTCCTGCCATTTTTATATTTTTCATTTTTATATTTAGAAGTTTCGTAAGTATACTACGACTTCCTGCCATTTATATATTTTCTATTTTTTGATATTTAAGAAGTTTCGTAAGTATACTACGACTTCCTGCCATTTATATATTTTCTATTTTTTGATATTTAAGAAGTTTCGTAAGTATACTACGACTTCCTGCCATTTATATATTTTCTATTTTTTGATATTTAGAAGTTTCGTAAGTATACTACGACTTCCTGCCATTTATATATTTTCTATTTTTTTTATTTAAGAAGTTTCGTAAGTATACTACGACTTCCTGCCATTTTTATATTTTTCATTTTTATATTTAGAAGTTTCGTAAGTATACTACGACTTCCTGCCATTTATATATTTTCTATTTTTTGATATTTAGAAGTTTCGTAAGTATACTACGACTTCCTGCCATTTATATATTTTCTATTTTTTGATATTTAAGAAGTTTCGTAAGTATACTACGACTTCCTGCCATTTATATATTTTCTATTTTTTGATATTTAAGAAGTTTCGTAAGTATACTACGACTTCCTGCCATTTATATATTTATATTTACATTTTTAAAGTTCACATAAAAAAATATTTTCAGACGGGGTGGGGTCTACTTGATTAATACGAAGATGAAAACATTATTAAAGTTAACAACTTGATACATTTTGCTTAACACTGCTATTAATTTGCATACATAATTCCCAGGCAACGACGAATAACCCTTCTAGTAACATATAAAATAGAGTCAACAGGAAATAATGTTTGCAATAATGGCTTGTCACAATTTGACATATATTTAACAGTAATTACCCCCCAAAAGATGATTCGATCCCGGACGCCTGCTGGTTATCCTTCTAATCATTAAAAAAACAAATAAACAACGCGACAGAAAAGCTATTTTTGTTCAATTTGAGAAATGTAATTAATGTTACTAAAACATTTATTGTATACTTATATCCGTAAACTGTTATGGTTTTCCGTTAATAGCTTTCCTGGCACGATTTTAGACGCATTATAGGTTCCTGTCAATTGTAGTTTATGGTTTTCTGTCATATACACTCTTCGAATTATTCTCTTCGTTTCAAGACATTAACAGAATTTAGAGTGGAAGAATAATTGTATGCACTTTCAAAGAATTGTCTCTGTTTTTAATAATCTCTATTTAATAGGTTTATGTTCATTAAAAAAAAAACTTAATATGCGATTGTAATAAGGAAGAACATAAAATAGATATCTTAAGATGCACCCACTGCGATGAAAATGCTGTTGGAAAACAATCAATATATATATATATATATATATATATATATATATATATATATATATATATATATATATATATATATATATATATATATATAGTCTCGGAAGTTTCTCAACCATTAAAACTATATTTAAAAAAAAAAAATTTTTTTTTAAACTTATAGTCCCAAGTCTTCCAGTGGAAAATCACTCATGTAAGTTAATTTATTTTTTACAGTTATTATATTAGTTTGTTTCTAACACTATTTTAAGGGATCATCAGTTGTTTACCATGAAAAACTGTTTGTGGAATTTAATATATATATATACTTTACACTTTTACTCTGTGTGAATTTTACTGATGATTTTGTAATGTCGCAGAGACGATATTTACACGAAAATGTTGTTTGGCTCACAACAAATGAAACGGACCGTAAAAATATATCCCACAGAAATGGTTTTTATTTTGGAAATGTGAAATAATAAAAATAATCAAATACAAACATGGTAATTGGAATATAAAATGAACCTAACTTATATATATATAAATATATATATATATATATATATATATATATATATATATATATATATAAACTTTTAATATTTGAAGTAGCCGCCAACGATTAAATTATTTTCTTTACAATTACATTTTATACAGTTTAATATGTTCGCATAGTTACGACATTTAGGACTAAAATACGCGAAAGTACGCTAATTAAAAATAAACATGAAGAAACTATTATTTATTTTAGACTAATGAAAAGAAACAGTGTACTACATTTTATGATTTTTATTCCTAAATCACAGTTGTCATTAAGGAAATACGTATTTTCATTGTAAATTCAACACAAAGCCTCCGTCTGAAACGCACACAACTCGAGGCAAAGTAATCAAGTTAGTTATTATCCACCCTCATCTGACATTGATTCATTTACAACTCCCGCGTATTCGACTCCCGAAATACAATTTCTTAATTTTATTTAAACAGATTAGTTATGTTTTATAAACTTTATAGATACCTGCCTGACATTTATCAAAATATAAGTGACATTTATGATTTCTACAAATATGACTTACTAGAAAGAAGTGTTCAATTAATTACAAAACAAAGTAATGTGATTTAAAAATGTCATACTAAAAGTTTTTTTTTTACTTAGCCTGTTTGGGTCTGCGTTCGCACCGGACAGCACTACACAGAAAAGGAATGCGATATTTGAAGGCTGGGGCAGAACAGATCTTGGTTTACGCACTTTTTCTGAACAACAGCGAAATGAAGGTATATAAATAAAACGCGGAAATTATGTTGGAACAACCGACGTATGAAGTAAGTAATTAAGATATGACATTGGAATGTAAAAAAGAAAGAATGTTAAAGAAGGAGAAAGAGAAGAAGAAGAAAAAGAATAGGAAGAAGAAGAAGAAGAAGAAGAAGAGGGACAAGGAAAAAAAGAAGTGGAGAATCAGTA
>OY744548.1:2833277-2843277 GCA_963556195.1 Sepiola atlantica
GAGGAAAAGAGTAGAAAGAAAGAGACAGAAAAGAAGAAGGAAATAGAAAAAAGAAGGAGGAGACAGAGATGAAGAATCGACGAGGATGGAAAAGAAGGAGATTAATAAGATGAAAAAATGAAAAAAAGTGGAGAGAGAGGAAAATAATGGATCGCGCAAAGGCAGTATTTGTAAAAGAAAAAAAAGAAAGAGGAAACATATATAAAAGTGACGGGGAAGAAGAAGAAGAAGAAGAAGAAGAAGAAGAAGACGAAGAAGAAGAAGAAGAAGAAGAAGAAGAAGAAGAAGAAGAAGAAGAAGAAGTGATGGGGGGGGACAGAAAAGGTGATGGGGGGAAACAGGAGATGAAGAATCAGAAGAAAAAAAGAAGTAGAAGAAGAGAAATAAGAAGTTAAGGAGAAGTAAAAAAAAAAACGAAAACTGAAATAGAAAAAAATAAAGAAGACGAATAAAAAGGAAACGAATAAAAATGGCCAAAATAAGAACGAAAAAGATACTAAAAAATGAAGCGGGAGAGTAAGAAGAAAAAGAAGAAAAAGAAAAAGGAAAAAAAGGGGAGAAAAGGAAAAGAAGAAAGGAAAAAGCGGAAACGCAATTTTGTGAAATGAACCGAAAATGAAATTATTGATTTAAGCGATCATAACGATTGCATTTGTAAACAGTTTAATCAGTGCTTTCAAATATAACAAAAAGAGTAACGTTGGCCACCCCCAATCGTCGGCACAGATGATGATGATGATGATGATGATGATGATGATGATGATGATGATGATGATGATGATCCCAAACAAAAACGACAATAACCATATTAAAATAACCATTGAAAAATGAACGAATTTTATCATTGAAATTAACGATGTTTGAAACTTTTTCTCCTGGATGGAAAAAAAAACGTATTTTAAAAAAGATACACGGATGTCTACAACTATTCAGCTTAATGCAGACTAATGTTTAAACAAATATCGACAACGCAATAATAATAATAATAATAATAATAATAATAATAATAATAATAATAACAACTACTAGCGGGTCCGTGTAAATTACACGAAATGATGTTTTTAATACTAATTATCTTGCTCCTAACCTATACATGTTTGAATATAATAGATTAAATTCAATTTTGCTCCAATTCATGAGTAACATACAAAGATTCGGAAGGTCGTTGCTTCTGATGTAAGCGTGACACACAAAATAACACACGCTACTGTTTTAATATGTGTCTTCCCGATCGTCCCCTCCCTACCCCCTACCCCCTTCGATTTAGAAAAAATCTTAGAGGTTGGTTGGGATCGAACTATAAACCAGTCGGCCGATGTCAAAAAACCGACGTCAAAATCCTACGTCGCAAACCGTTGCGTCAAATAGACACACTTAAAAATATTACGAAAATTAGGTAACTTGATGCTTTTCCAAATGTGGGTGCGGCACGCATGCGCAGAGCTTTTGATGTAAGCGTGATGAACGATCACACGCTATCGTATTAATATATAGATAAGAAGAAGAAGAAGAAGAATAATAATAATAATAATAATAATAATAATAATAATAATAATAATAATAAGAAGAAGAAGAAGAAGAAGAAGAAGAAGAAGAAGAAGAAGAAGAAGAAGAAGAAGAAAAAAGTGTTAAAACGATATCTTCCGGATATGGTTTAAGAAATCCGATTGATGGAAAATTCCACGGAAAGTAAAACATTCGACTTACAATTGTGTCAGGAAATGACGGCACGAACAGGAAGTCTGAAAAGCGACGTGGCGAAAAAGAGACAGCTCTTTTTTTTTTAGCCGCTAAACTGAGAAGAGTCTGGCACATCTTTTGGAACGCTTTTACGGGTAGCGGATGATGGGAATTTGTAATTTTATCGTACTATGCGAAAATATTTAGCAATAATATTGTTGCTGTTGCCTTCTTTTTTAATTTTTCTGCATCATAGAAAAGGGAAAAGAGAAGATGGCCGTTATAATAAAAAAAAAACAGAGAGGAAAGCGAAACAATATATGTCTGCTGTTAAAACAGCAGGATGATGATAACAACATCGTCACAGTGGCTCTTTTATAGAACACGACATCACTATCTAATACACAAACTACTTACGTGCCATTCAAAACAACGAAAAATCTATGCATTGTAAGAAATCTCACACAAAATACTAAGGTTTAAAGAAGTTTAGCTATGGCTTGAAAAGTACCAGGTAGTTTACACACTATGTTACTTCTGGGCAGGGCCCTTTTCCTTAGCCGGCGAGACTCGAACGAGAGAAGACATGTTTTTTTGCGCGCTGCCTTAAAGGGTGCCGCACAGAACTGATGCAATGAACACATCTATTTATCTCATTTATCTTCTTCTCTCTAACCCTCTCTCTACCTCTCTCCTTCTCTCTCTCTTCCTTTATCTCTCTCTCTCTCTTTCTCTCTCTATCACGGGCATGCAGCGGTAAGCCCTGCCCTTTTTGAATAAACAATTTTGTAAATTAGCAACAAAAGTTTCGACGCGGTTCGTGTCCGCAAGCGAAAAGGAAACCGGGTCTCACAACGATTTTAATGGCGCCGACAGCGGCGAACGGTCAGCCAACCGTGCGCCTCATCAACACTGATTATGACGGTAAGGACGGTGGAAAGACAATCAATTCGCGTGCTTAAATGGCTTTATACACTCATCGGTTAAATAGTGATAACAACAAATGTAAATACATTCCAATCAAATAGAAACGTTCGTTTCAAAGTTAAAGTATATCATGTACAATTCCACGTGGAGTTGGAGTTTGAAATTTTTAATCATATTTAATATTTTCTGTGATGTATTCATTAACGAAATCTTAGGAAATAATTATATTTTTATTCGAATAGAGTAATATAATTTGGAGAATTTGGATTATTCAGACTACTGTTCTCATCTTTGGCCGATGTCACCTCTAACTTTCTTCACGTCCATCTTGTCGGACTCGGGAATCTTTATGTTGAACTCGGGAATCTGCATGAAATTTCGAATCGGACCCTTTATTTCATCTACGTGGGTAGCTTGACCGCTTAGGAATTTTAAGTTCTTCGTAATTGTATTCTAAGTATAATCGCACTTATGAACGAATCATTAACTCACATAAGAGTTTTACTTAGAATTGATTATCACTTAGCACTTTTATCCATTACGCCATGCGGACAATTCTAGTGTGAATTTTCGGAGCCTTACACCTCTTCTTGCTTTAGATATGTATTCTACTACTTATTACTATATATTACTATATATTAATGTACATATACCATATATATAATAAATTTATATAAATATATAATATATATATATATATATACATATAATATATTTATATATAATATATAAATATATATACATATAATATATATATATATATATATATATATATATATATATATATATACATATAATATATATATATATATATATATAAAGAGAGGCAGAGAGAGAATATAGAAAGCAAAAATTCACATACACATTGTAACTGTCAGCATTTATAATTTATTTCGACTTTCTAGTCTCTTCAGTATGCTAACTGGACAGCTACATAAGTTTCCAATATGTAGCTGTCCTGTTAGCATTACGAAGAGACTAGGAAGTCGAAATAAATTATAAATGCTGACAGTTGCAATGTGTATGTGATTTTTTTTTGTTTCTATAATCTATTTTTCCTCTGTTTTCTACATTGAACTCTCTTACTCGGATTTCTTACCAAAAATTATTCACTTGAACACTATATATATATATATATATATATATATATATATATATATATATATATATATATAGATTTAGATTTTTCACTTATAAAATAGATCATTCAGTGAAGACCGGGGTTGTTCCAATAAAAAACAAGCTCGATGATACTCGATTACAGAGTACAGAGCATTTATATGTGATTTTATGAAGGCTTACCAAAGCATTCCTTTCAAGACACCAATGATCACCATTAAAGATATTTTTTCTTACAAATACTATTTATTCAAATTAAATGTTTTTTCCTACACGTGTTTCACTACCAAGCAGTTACTTGCTTGGCAGATCATCAGGGAAATTAAATGTCTGGAATACTGGTTTCAACTGCCGACAAAACACAATGTGGCGTTGTAATAGTTGAGGTCACTTAAGAAGAGAAGAGGAAAAAAATAAAAATAAAATTCAAACTTAAAAAGCAAGGAAGAACAACGATAAGAAAAGAAAGTCCTAGAAAAGTCTTAGAAAAGTTGCTTGTGCATTATTTCTTCCACCAAGCCAACAAGCAAGTAATCGTTCCCAAATACATTCAGACTTTTCCAGGACTTTCTTTTCTTATCGTTGTTCTTCCTTGCTTTTTAAGTTTGAATTTTATTTTTATTTTTTTCCTCTTCTCTTCTTAAGTGACCTCAACTATTACAACGCCACATTGTGTTTTGTCGGCAGTTGAAACCAGTATTCCAGACATTTAATTTCCCTGATGATCTGCCAAGCAAGTAACTGCTTGGTAGTGAAACACGTGTAGGAAAAAACATTTAATTTGAATAAATAGTATTTGTAAGAAAAAATATCTTTAATGGTGATCATTGGTGTCTTGAAAGGAATGCTTTGGTAAGCCTTCATAAAATCACATATATATATATATATGTATATATATATATGACGGAACGAGGGAACGAGAGCAAGCTACCATGTGGATAAAATAAAAGGTTATGTTCAAAATGTCGTACAGAGTATCGAGTTCAGCATAAAAAATTCCCGAGTTAGACAAGATCTACCTGAAAGGTAAAAGACTACATGGAATAACACCCAAATAAGCGAAATAATTCAAATCATCAATTTTCATGTCAAAAAGTCTTAAACAAAGTAATATAATTCCGAAACAAATAGGTAAATCCGTTTCAATATTTCGCTATGCTAAATGATTTTAAAATAGAAATACTAATTAAAACATGAATTGATCAGTGTTTTTATTATATATCTTATTAAATCTTATTAAATTTTTATCAGGCATCATATTTACCCACGCAGACGACTCAATCAGGATTGATCGAACCGTGATTACTATCATAAATTTTGTGAGATTTTTTTAGATTATTTTGAATTGATTAAAACAGTACAGAATCAGAAACCGCCACTCAATAATAAACACTTACGTTTATTTATTTGTAAATATATATCCGTTTCGTCACACAAATATCTTTCTGAAAAATACGGTACAGAGAACACAAATCTATTTTCATAATTTGACGTTTTCTTTCTTTTATATTTTTTATGGGTGGCGACAATTACCCTACTTAATTTCCATGTTTAAGTTCCGCAAACGTCTTTGATGTTTTAAAAACATCCGGCGTAATTTTTTTTTCATGTCTTCTAATAATCGAATGAGGAAAATTTTTAAAAATTAAAATAAAGTAAGAAAATGAATAAAGCAAAGTGAAGTTTGGTGTTTCCTTTCTCTTTATATCATCAGAAATGATTCGTTATAGTTTAGTCCTATCTTATTGTCATGAAAAGAAAGCATTATAAATACTTGAATTGGAAATCAAATAACAAGTTAGACAACCCCCGCCGTCTAAATAAATTTGGAAAGAAATTCAAATCGAAAAATAACGGAAAATAACAAAAATCAACGTGAAGTATTTTTTCTTTAGGTCATCAGAAATGATATTTATATATGAAAAAATTACTAACGTAAATCAATGATTTGTCGAAATATTAGTGTGATCAGTGAGGACAACCTGATGTAACTTTCGAGGATACGTCCTCATCAATCAATCCGACAGCGTCTTAGCAACTTTTGAGTTCTGTCGAGATAAGGTACGCTTTTGTGTAGTTCTGGGAGACCGATTTTCTTAGTCTTTTTCTGTTTATCTTTTAAAAGGTGTGAGTGTATTGCTAATCACCCGAGGTGGTCCCTATTTATCTACTTTCCACGGAGCAGAATGTGACACAAGGTCGGAAAGTTGGAGTTTCAGCACTCTAGAGGAAGAGTACTTTGGGGAACTTTAAAAAATTGCCTGGGCAGCCCCGTCGGCATTCCCCGGTAGGGGTACGTCAGTAAGCAATAAACCTACTCCTCCCCAAAGAGGCGAGGCAAAGCCTGGGAGGGTTGACCTTCTAGAACTGCACAGGACAGACCCATAGACCGGCGTAAATCAAGACCCGAAGGCCAACACAATACCAGTCTATGGGGTGCAGTATCCATCGTAACAGATACTACACTTTGATCTTAGCCAAAAGGCCAAGGCCCGAGGGGTCCCTACGACGGTGCCGCTCAAACATTTTTAATGAACCAGAGTGCACTCGTCTTTTTTTTTTGCTGGCTCTTCAATCCCCACCTTCCGACATGTTTGTTATAATCGTCTTCCGGTAGGAAGGAAGCTAGATATGAACACTGGCGAATCATAACTTTGACGGAGATTGTACGCTAGTAAACCGAAATAAACATGGAACCTATACTAACACTTTTTCTTACTCCCTTGCCCCCCCTCTGTCTCATCTATCTAGCTTTAATTCTGGCACCATTTTATTTGTTCTCCAATCACGTGAGTTTACCAATCGCGTGTCAATCGGCTCGTCATGATCTCGCGTGAACAGATGTGCCTCGATCGCATCCGCGTGTTTCTAGAAATAGATAAACATTGAGATAAACTCATTTATAAACATTTCTTTGACCGACCAGAAATTCCTTAGCCATGTTTGTTCATGCCAAAAAAATGTATTGTCATATTGTTAACACGTTATCATATATTTTACCTACACACAGACACATATATATATATATATATATATATATATATATATATATATATATATATATATATATATAAAGAGGTGTATTAAAAGCGAACTTTTAGGAGAGGTAAAACATATTGTGAAGAGTATACAGCTCAATATCCAGGATAGAGCAGGTAGATATGAAGAAGAATGGAACGGAATTAGAGAAGCAAAAGCCAAATCAAAATTCAATTAAAATGCTCAAATATACCTTGCTCTGAGCATTTGAATTGAATTTTGATTTGGCTTTTGCTTCTCTAATTCCTTTCCATTCTTCTTCATACATATATATATATATATATACATATATATATATGTGTATATATATATATATATATATATATATATATATATATATCACCTCCTCTCAAAACTCTATATACCAGCATCTTATAAAGCATGGCATCCCGAAGAACGAATTTAGGAACATTTTAACAAATAGCACATCCATTCTGGCGGTTTCGTGTCGCAGTGTTCGCATCCCCATAATGGAAGCATTGTTTATACGCATTAATAAACAAAACATCAACCATTCCCGTTATGAGGGGGGTGAGGTGTATTGAACTGCTGTTAAAATAATTTAAAAGAGCACCCTCTTGATAGATGCACCAATTTATTTCATTTTGCAACCGCCTGACGACGACCGATGTTGGTCAAAAACGTTCGGACAAAATACGGAGATTTTTTACACTCCTTGGGTTATAACACCAAATCCGTCGTACAAAGACTAGAAAAAACGGATCAAAAGCTGAATAAGCAGAAGTTGGCACTCTTGTCGAATCAAACATGCATAAAAGAACGAATGCTGCCCAATTATACATATATATATATATATATATATATATATATATATATATATGAACTTTTAATATTTGAAGTAGCCGCCAACGATTAAATTATTTTCTTTACAATTACATTTTATACAGTTTAATATGTTCGCATAGTTACGACATTTAGAACTAAAATACGCGAAAGTACGCTAATTAAAAATAAACATGAAGAAACTATTATTTATTTTAGACTAATAAAAAGAAACAGTGTACTACATTTTATGATTTTTATTCCTAAATCACAGTTTTCACCAAGGAAATACGTATTTTCATTGTAAGTTCAACACAAAGCCTCCGTCCGAAACGCACACAATACTAGGCAAAGTAATCAAGTTAATTATTATCCACTCCCATCTGACATTAATTAATTTACAACTCCCGCGTATTTGACTCCCGAAATACAATTTCTGAATTTTATTTAAACAGATAAGTCAGGTTTTATTAACTTCATAGATACATGCGTGACATTTATCGAAATATAAGTGACATTTATAAACATTTATACAAACATATCCTGGCTACACATCCAGTAATGTTTCAACCGTAGTTTTGATAAGCTCGATTTACTCAGGCCCCAAATATTAAAGTGTATTGTATACTTACATACAACGTCGTAACGAGTTTTATACCCTTATAAGTTCAGTAGTGGTTGCAAGCGGTCGTATTGTTCCGAACGCAGTTCGTAGTCTCAACCTAGAATTACAAGTCTAACGCTCAAACCGATATATTTACGTGTAAATATTTGTATATATTTTTTATCTATATTATACATAATCATACGCTTATATATAATTGGTGGGCGTTTGTTAATTGTTTTTAAGATCTGTTTTATTGCTTTTTGTATAGCTGATTGTTGTTTACACTCGAGATGATTAATCCGAAATAGATTCATAATTAGCGAAATGAACAAATTAAGCATTGTCATAAAAAAGTCAGGAGGGAAGAATAATATTAACATATGGAATAGAGCGCACACACAGAGACATTCTAAACACCCGCCATTATAAGCGTGCCATTTACAATTCAACAACATATGCAAGTACTCCCATGCGAAAGAGCGTTATTTTTTTCGTTGTGACGGCGGTTAAATGAAGGAGAGAACGAAATTGTTCATAAGTACGAATTGACAAGTCTAATTTCCCCTAATTAACCTCATAATCAACCTTTTATAATTTTGCAAAATGAAACGACTAGCCACTTCATCAAATATAGACAAGCAGAAAAAGAGTAATTGACATTGGAAAGATGCCATCTTTTTTTTACTTTAAGAATCATTTTTATAGTCAATTTTGTTTTCTTTGTTTTTTTGCTCCTGGCATTTTACTGTTGTGTCCCCACTTCTTCGACTTTCTGATATATCATCAGTGGAATTTCTTTTAAATTCTGTTTTATTTTGAAACTAAGGAAGCATCCCGACCCGATTGAGATATTATTATAACAAGTGTGTGTGCTTAACAGCTAACAGTTATGAGTCCAACAGCCAAAGCAGAAGCAATGTCGAACCGGAACCGGAACCGGAACCTGCGCCATTTTGTTTGATATTTTTTTTCACAAGCAACTTCTTTAGTAGTTTCTTCAATATTTATTTTCTTTCACTTTTTCTTGCACATTCTCTCTATCTCTCTCTCTCTCTCTATCTCTATCTATCTCTCTCTATCTATCTATCTATCTATTTATCTATCTATCCATCTATCTATCTCATTATCTGTGTCTGTCTATCTCATTTGAATTTCAAACATTAATTATCCTTGGAATTAGTTCTTGTCTTTTAAGACAACATGTTAAATTACCGGCCGAAAAAAATAACCACACCTAATAAAAATATAACTATTAGAATGCTAAGCAAGCTTATCCAGTGTTACGCACTACGAATTAGGTTTAAGACAACAATTTCTGAACAAACGTCGAATCAGAAACTATGGCAATTTAACCTCTCGGTAGCTTATTTGTTATAGAATATTTCTTTATCGTTTCCCCCGCTTCCTTCTCAGTGATCTCATCAACGACCGCCATTTTCCGAGACACAATCCTTACAGGAAACATAAAAGACTGTAATTATAAGTGTTGTTATAAGTTAAATATTTCGGACAGCCCGCACCCTTTAATTAAAAATATATGTTTGGATACAAAATCAATTGAAATGAAACATCTATGAATAATTAGACTTTGATACATTTTAGAATAGTTTTATTTTCCCTTATTGTACCAGTAATTTTTTTCTTTAATATAAATAACACGTATACTTACTGTTAAGTAGAATTTATAGAAATAATACAGCGCAGTGGCGTGAATATATATATATATATATATATATATATATATATATATATATATATATATATACACATATGTATATATATATATACACATATGTATATATATATACATATGTATATATATATACATATGTATATATATATATA
>OY744548.1:2850777-2895777 GCA_963556195.1 Sepiola atlantica
TCCTGAAAGGAATGCTTTGGTAAGCCTTCATAAAATCACACATATATATATATATATATATATATATATATATATATATATATATATATATATATATATATATATATATATCGCCCGGGGTTTCGAATCACGCGACCAGTAGTGAATAGTTATATCTCTATGTTGATGAGTCCCGATTAAAACGGACAAAACGTACATAGATAATAAACAAAAAAAAATTATTTGTAGTCCCTAGAAAACCATCTGGAGATGGGCACTGTAAGTGTAGTATTAACACAGCATGACGTCGCTAGCTATAAATGCATCGTTCTTTTAATTAAGTTGAACGCTTTTATGACGTCAAGCCGCCGAAATAAGTGTTAAAATTATCACTGTTTATTTAATGGTTCTACGTGTCGGGATTTGAGTTGTAAAATACACGTAGCCCGGGGTTTCGAATCACGCGATCAGTAGGGAATAGTTATATCTCTATGCTGATGAGTCCCGATTAAAAAGGACGAAACGTATACGTACATAGATAATAAACAAAAAACAAACCTCTCTCTCTCTCTCTCTCTCTCTCTATATATATATATATATATATATATATATATATATATATATATATTAAATTCCCGAAACAGTTCTCATGGTAAAAAACTGATGATCCTTAAATAATGTTAAAACCAAACTAATATAATAACTGTAAAAATTAAATTGACGTACATGAGTGATTTTCCACTGAACTTTTTTTTTAATGGTTGAGAAACTTCCGAGACTATATATATATATATATATATATATATATATATATATATATATATATATATATATATATACTTATATTTATATATATATATATATATATATATATAAACTTATATTTATATTATACTAAAGGTGTGTGAATCAACATGATTTTACCTAGAGTTTGTTTTCCTAGTATTTGTATCACCCAAAATACATGTTAAAATATTCCTCATTGCTTTCATTATGTGTTTTAAAGAAAGTTTCTATTATAATTGTTCTATTTAACCGCAGATTGCAATTGACTAAGTTACGGATTTGTTATTAAGAATATGACTATCATTTTCACTCTCTCTAAATGTATGTTGATCGATAACCTGCTATCATTTTAAGCGATATCTTTTGATCATGATTCCGTCACACACACGCATAAACTCTTTCTCTTTCTCTACTCTCCTCTCTCTTTCTCTCTCTCACTCTCTCTCTCCCTCTCTCTCTCTATATATATATATACATATATATATACACATATATATATATATATATATATATATATATATATATATATATATATATATATATATATCACTCTCTCTCTCTTTCTCTTTCTGTGCGTGTTTATAAACAGTGGACAGAAATAAATAAAGAAAATAGTAATCTATATTGAAAGAGGCTATTACATATAATGTGACGGAAGTAGTAATATTACTTAACCTGTAGCTCTAGAGCGATATAGAAAGAGAGAAAGAGAAATATAGACGAGGGGATATAGACATAGAGTTAGCGAGAGAGAGAGAGACAGAGAGACAGAGACAGAGAGACAGAGAGAGTACGAGATAGCGAATATTCTAAAACATAATTTTAAAAATAAGATAAAATTGAAACGAATTTTAAAAAATCCTATTTAAAAAAAGAATATTGTAAATACGACTATTTTTAATGACTTTACTCGACAACGCATGCAAAACCGGATGAATACAGCTAGTGCTCCTTTAGATGTGTTCGAGCCTTAACTTATTTCTATATCAAATAATGAAGTATAAAATAGCCTTAGAATACTTAAGCTGAAAATATGATTTTTTACAATGAAAAAAAAAAACAATTAAAAAATACTGATCATTTTGGTAGGTTCATGCCTGAATTTAAAATTTCCAAATCTAAAATAAAACATATGGAACTGAATTCTTGGAGACTTCTGTCCTCAAAACTGTACGTGTTTTGGGATAAATTAAACGCGGAATTTTATATTGGAAAATCAACAAAGAGCGAAGAAATTTCCAAGACAAAATAGTTGGTTCTATTCTATCGCTCCGGAAAGTACCTGACTCTTGATGCAAACCATCTACCGTCATAAGAGCCAGAATGGAATATTTATCCAAAGATAAAAATGATACAATAATTCAATCCTCATCTCAAAAATCCCGAAACAGCATATGGAAGACTTACATCAAATCCATTACTACGGTTTACGAAAAATGGTTGGATCAGAAAGTACCTCACCCCCGACGCAATTATCTACTAGTTGTTAGGACATCTAACGAAAACGGATTTACCTCCCTTGAACTATTCGGGAGTTAAGAGTTATCGCACTTGAAAACGGTGGGCTGCCGAGAGAGAAAAATAAACAAAGTTCACGGCATCAGACACTTAATATGTTAATCGCGTCCAGCGGCAAATTAATTCATTAATTTATTCTGTGTTCAGTTTTAATAAATCTGTTAAACGTTTCTCTTGATAGTTCATCCATTTATTTACAAGTTATTATTTATTATAACCTAAATTACGAGGTTATAAAACTAGTATAAGAACCAGATACATCCTCCTAAGAAGTTTTAAAATAGTTAATTCATAATATTTACTTTTCAATTAGCAGACGACAAAAAGGGGAATGCAAAAGTTTGTTATTATTGTTTCTGTGTGTTCGCCTACCTTGGCTGAATCGCTGACTGCTATTTAGATAGTGTTGACTTGTTTGAGTTGCAGCCAGACACAATAAGCCTTTTAAACACTATCTCTGAAATGTTTATCAACTTTTGGAAAATACAGATCTCTTTTAAAGATTCTGAGCATATCCTCTACCTACATAAGAGCCAGATTTGTCGCAAGATAGAATACTTCTGTTATATTTTGGGCGTTACTGCTCAGAGCAATCTTTCTTTGTCTTGAGAGAATACAGAACCGACTGTGTATTCTGTTCAGTGGACGATTACCTCTTCTTGTCCCTGCAGCCTCTGTGAAACAGAAGAGATGTTGCTAGCCTATATTTATTGTATCGTTATGTTCATAGAAGGTGTTCGACTGAACCTTAATCGCTGGTCCATTCCGAATTTAACAAAATCACAAGAACTAGTCTCAGTAGCTAAACCCAAACATACATTCCATGAACAAAGTTTCTTTCCCAGAACATCCCATCTGTTGTACAATATAACACAAATCTGCTTCCCAACTGACTACAGCATGGTCGTCTTCAAGTCTAATCTATACAAATACTTTTCGGGTCGTTCTCTTGGAAAATCAAGTCCTCTTAACTAACCTGGTGATACCAGATCAGGCTGCCCTGTGGCTCCCTGAGACGAAATTCACCTACATTGACGTTTTTTTTTTCTTTTTTTTTTTTTGTAAAACTTAATTATGTTCTACAAAACCAAAAACAAAAACAACAGCCCCTCTCCCTTTCTCCCTCCCCTTTTTTATTTTATTTTTAGAACTTGAAGCATAAATCTTTTACTATAATGACCAGATTCGGCATTAAATAACCCAAAAAGGGTTGATATGCCGTAAAACAAAACTACCAAACCAAAAACGATGATTAAACATTTGAAGATGTAAAGAACTTGAAGCATAAAAACTTTTACTATAATGACCAGATTCGGCATTAAATAACCCAAAAAGGGTTGATATGCCGTAAAACAAAACTACCACTACCTCTTAACTAACTCTTTGCCTATTGAATGAACTTATTTTTATACTTTTTAGACGGTGACGAATCAATTCGTTACCGTTATCCTTGAGTGGCCCTCGGGCCTTTATAAGTGTTTATCCTCAGTAATAAAAATAAAACCTTCGATATAAACCCGTTCTCTTTGATATCATCATTTCAAGATCTCTTCGTCATGGGGTCAAAAATTCAACGGGGTTTGATGTACTTTGTGTTATCCGAGCTATGGAGAGAATGGTGTGTATTTATTCATTTTGCAGGTGAGGTAGGGCTCTCAATTTCAAACATGGTGCCAATGAACAAAGGAAAAGTGTGCGACTTTTACTAAACGTCAAAAACCGGTGAATCCGTGACTGTAAAAAGATATGATTTAGCCGTAAAACAAGGGGAGATAATACAGACCGTAAAGGGAAGCAACTCGAAAGTCGTGTAATATCGAAAATAATATCGCGTGAGTATTTAACTCAAATTTTAGTAGTAATATTCATTAAATCGATTTAATAAAAAAAAGTTTTACATTCAAAATTATGTTTAAATTCAAATGATAACTTTCGGTCAGTTTACGCATGCGTGCGTAGATTACTTTGGTTGGGATAATTTATTTTTAGAATAAATACTGCATTGCGAGCAATGATCAAAATGTTTTCTTGCAATACTTACATATATACTTTCATGTTCAAACTAAATTGGACGATGACGTCACCAACTATTAGATTTGCAAGAAAAATAAACATGAAAACACTCTCATCTTTTAAATTACAAAAATAGATCATCATTCATTTTTCATTTCTTCTAAATAAATAAATGCAAACATTTTGCCATTATTCCGAACTATATTTACATAAAAGGACTTTATTTAAAAACAAAATGCGTTGTTGTTGATAATAATGATCATGATAATAATTTGCAATAAAAAAGAAAAGCCCCCTCCTCTCATATTTTTAAATTAAAAAATATAGATGAATCATTTTTCAAAATACTAATTATGTCTTTTTCTGTTTTTAATAATAAATGCAAAACACATAAAGTCACCATTTAAAATTACTCAGGAATATAAATGAAGTCCCGCTTTTTCGTTGATCTCTTTTTTTTTCTTGTTCGTTTATGCATTTTTATGCTCATACAAAATAAAATACTTCGACTTTGAATATCGAAAAGACAATATAATATAATATTTGTGTTGTTGTTTATTTTGAATTCAGAATATGCGACTATGCTCATCCGCGGTAAATTTACGCAACTTTTAAATATATCAAGTAACACCATGAGAATTATCTTTTTGTTGTTTTTCACTAATAAAAGAAATGAATCTAAAGAATGGTACAGCTCGATTAATTGCTGCTCGTATGGCGGTTAGTGTTTTTGCGAGTATATATATATATATATATATATATATATATATATATATATATATATATATATATATATATATGTTGCATTAAATTAACGAAAATTGAATTATCGTTTAATAATAAATATTGTGATAATATAAAGCTTAATATATTGAATAGAGCAATCAATTCTAGAGATGAAAGATGAGAATAAAAAAATTGTAAAGATACAATATTTAAAAATACAATATTTAAAGATACAATATTTATTAGAACATCAAAAGTTCAGAGCAAAGAGCTTCACATCCTTAATCCATGGATTTTCAAACACTTTATACAAATCACGTGCGCATTCACGTTCTCATATTTGAAAGTGGGAAACAACAGCTAACCCCTTTGGCCCGGCTCGAACAATAAAAGCCGGTAGGAAAAAAATAATACAAATCCGATGACTCAGGATACACCGATGATGCCAAGATTTTGGCGAAATATCTGTATCACTTTAAACTAACAAAAAAAAATACTAGTTTTTAATAAAAAACGAAAAAAAAATCGGTTTCGATTTATTATTTTTCTTTTAAAAAAAAAATTGATATCGCATTTTTAATGCTTCAAAAGGTATTTATTTTACCTATTCCTTATTAAATATATATATATATATATATATATATATATATATATATATATATATATATATATATATATATATATATATATATATATATATATATATATCCCCGAAACAGTCGTTCTGGTAGTAAACTGCTGAGTCCTCACTAACTAATTAATACAATGAAAACTTAAAAAATATTTTTGTAAATTTAATATTTTTAATTTTTCCTCTTTTTATCACTTTTCTATTCAATTTAGTTTCATGTTGTGTCTATATCTACATTGTTTTTTTGTTTTACAAAGATGATGGCAACATTGTTTTTCTCTATGCTATTATACATATTTTGTTTCTTCGGGTTCCATTATTGACTCTTTTCATGGTGCGATGGTTGTTTCATTAACTTATATCGATATTATTAGTCCACCAACACCTCCAATCTAAGATAAATGAAGGCAAAGAGATGAAGATGTATGGATGACAAATCTATTTCATCTTCGATTGTTCAATGCTAGGTGTATTCGATAAAATGTTAATCCTTGTAAAGCCTGGCTTAAGGAAAGAAAAATAAACATCGAGTATACCTTGCCTTGGACAATCAAAGATGAAATGGATTTGTCATCCATACATCTTCATCTCTCTTCCTTCATTTATTTTTATAATTGGTCTATCTCGTATATTGAGCTTAAACTATTTCACTATATGTTCAGTTCTCTAAAAGTATACTTTTAGTTTCATATTTTATTATATATATATATATATATATATATATATATATATATATACATATATATATATACATAATATATATATATTTCAATATTGCGTTGAGAATCCGAATAAAAGAACACAATATCCCTTTAAACAGAGCAAAACAGAATTATTAAAAGGAAAATAAGTTTTTTCCTTTTAATAATTATTTCTCTCTCTTTCTCTCTCTATCACTCTCTCTCTCTCTCTCTCTCTATATATATATATATATATATATTATATATATATATTAGTATTTGATGTATCCACATAAACATTTATAAGGAGATATAATTTGTTATGCATCAATTCTCAGTATTTACTTCAACAGTGCTCGATACTTAAGTAAAGCAAGCTAGTAAGCTATGAACATATATTTATGACACTTAAGTTACACAGAGGCACCCACATTTCATCACCGGGGGGAATCATCAGGCTTAAATGCATGGAGTTATTTTTGCCGGGTGTTTTTATATACACGGCCAGCTTGTTAACCAATCAGATTCTTTGTTCTCTCAGCCAATCGTTGGGCTTCTTACGAACAAATCTGTGGTTAGTGTTACTTTCTATATCCTGTTCTATTATTCTGTTTTCTATAGTTTGGCTTATATCAACGATTGGCTGAGAGAACAACAAAGAATCTGATTGGTTAACTAGCTAGCCATGTATATAAAAAAAAACACCCGGCAAAAATAACTCCATACATTTTAGCCTGAAGATCCACCCTGCGGATGAAACGCGGGAGCCTCTGTGTAGCTTAATTGCCATACATATATTTTCATAGCTTACTATATATACATATATATATATATATATATATATATATATATATATATATAGTAAGCAATGAAAATATATTCATGGCAATTAAGCTACATATATATATATATATATATATATATATATATAAATTGATGAATAGGATAAATAGAGTAAACAATAAATAAACTACTCCAAATAATAGAGTAAAGTGTCTGACGATAGTCGATGACGACTCGAAGGCTCCCTTTTCATTGTCTACTACACCGATGTAGGGGAGTGCACCACAACCTTTACATGCTTACTCCACCAATAATTCTAGGATTTTAGCAAGGGTGCGTTAAGTACAATGTTTAATATCTTCAGTGTGACGCGACCTAAGAACCAACTCCGGCCTGCTGATCAATTAGCGACCACGCTTACGATTATGCTAAATGTTTAAACAAACAGCAACAGATTGCCTACTGATGGTGATCGCAAAGATCGAAAACGCTCGAAATGTACCATACAACAACCTTGGATTTTTATCTACACACTTTAACCTCCGATACGCGGAAGATTGCTCACAGAGTCGAGAAAATATTTTATTCAGAATACAACATGGAAAACACTGTAGGTTTTAATTAAACTTTTCTGGATACATATGAGGGTGAAGTTAAAGACAATCTGAAAATTATTAGGATGAACGTAGATGACTGAGAAGCGATCGACTTTTCGGTAGAAGATATAAGACAAAGTGAATTGAAACGTTTTTTTCCTAGAAGTGATCAGTGTCGATATTTCCAGACACATTTTTTTAGCCCAAACATCTGTGGTGTTCTTTTGGCAAGTTAGGGTTAGGGTTGTCTGTAAATGGCTAGTCTACATCAGGTCCCATGGCGTCAGAAAACTATGCAGCTCTCATACAGGAGTAAAAATAGATATGTAAAAACGAAAGTCAATGTCTTTATATATTATATATGTGCAAGACTTTTAAAAATTAAATCCGGGCTGCTGAGTCATCTGCGTTCCAACGACCGGACATTGCAATCTTTTATGTATGGCGGCCTTCTGTAAAGATTTGGCAATTATCCTATATACTTATATTCAAACTGCTCAATATCTTTACTTTTTTCCTTCAAACATTTATCTTTATAAAGAATTTTCGTAGATAGACATACGTTTCCATGTAATATTTTTAGTAATATACAATAAATATACACTCGAATACACTCTAACTAAATACAATCGCATTTCGGACTTTTTTTTTTATTTTCATCATTTTCAATGTTTAAATCATTCTCATTAAATCTGGCTACGGATGGTCGAAAACATATTTCTGTTTTGTTCAGTGATACAAACACGCTTTTTTCTGGTTCGCAATAACAATTTCAATGTATTTTACGACAAAAACATGCAATTTTAAAGAAAAAAAAGTATTTCAAACGCTTTTGAAGAATATTCGATGTTCCAAAAATAGCAATAATGTTAATCGGTTCGAAAAAATACGTGTCTGCAAATTTTATGTCGCAGTTAAATATTATTTTGTTTATTCATCCTTGGCCTTTTGGCTAAGATCAAAGTGTAGTATCTGTTCCAATAGATACTGCACCCCATAGACTGGTATTGTCTTGGCCTTCGGGACTTAATTTCCGCCGGTCTATGGGTCTGTCCTGTGCAGTTCTAGGAGGTCCACCCTCCCAGGCTTTACCTCCCCTCTTTGAGGAGGAGTAAGTTAATTGCTTACTGCCTGAGGCGCCCCTACCGGGGAATGCCGACGGGGCTGCCCAGGCAATTTTTAATGGCCAGAGTGCTCACCTTCTCGAGCGCTGGCTTTTCAAATCCCACTTTCCGACCTTGTGTCACATATTCCTATTGTGGGTAGGGGTTAAATAACGCCTTTTGGCTAAGATCAAAGTGTAGGATCTGTTCCGATGGATACTGCCCCCCATAGACTGGTATTGTCTTGGCCCCCGGGGCTTGATTTACGCCGGTCTATGGGTCTGTCCTGTGCAGTTCTAGGAGGTCCACCCTCCCAGGCTTCGCCTCCCCTCTTTGGGGAGGAGTAAGTTAATTGCTTACTGCTTGAGGCGCCCCTACCGGAGAATGCCGACGAGACTGCACAGGCAATTTTTAATGGCCAGAGTGCTCACCTCTCGGGCGCTGGCTTTTCAAACCCCTACTTTCTCGACCCTACCTTGGGTCACATCTTACTTGTGGGAGTAAGATAAAACTGGCCTTGTGCCTAACTCCTGGAGAGGAGTAAATAAATAATCATCCTGTTTCTGAATTTTTGAGATGAGGAGTGATAATTTGTATAATTTGGATTATTCAGACTAGCATTCTAATCGTGAGTGTTATTCTTCAGGTGTATCTTTTCGGACTCGGGAATATTTCTGTCAAACTCGGGAATCTGTACTGAATTTCGAACGGAACCCTTTATTTAATATACGGGGGTAGTTTGTTCTTGTTCCGTCAGCCATGACTGGGAGAAGTCTTCAGTAATTTGAAATTCTTAGTATCACCACACGGAGCATTGTACCTTCAAATGACCATCACTTAGAACTGAATTTGACTTAGTACTGTATCCACTGCGCTACGGAACTTAAAAATATACACTAAATAGATTTAGGATGTGAATGGCAATATATAGTTTATATTTTATATTTTATGTACTGATACATTTCGTTACTACTGTCTGTAAACTGTATCTTTGTTATTTATGCATGTTTTTTTAATCCGGACACACCGTTTCATGTTTGATAATTACATTTATATTTTAGTGTAACATAGTCGTTGTATATTTTAATAAACCTATATAAATATTTTGATTAACCTTTATAAATATTTTAATTAACCTATATAAATATTTTAATAAACCTATATAAATATTTTGATTAACCTATATAAATATTTTAATAAACCTATATAAATATTTTAATAAACCTATATAAATATTTTGATTAACCTATATAAATATTGTAATAAACCTATATAAATATTTTGATAAACCTATATAAATATTTTGATAAACCTATATACATATTTTGATAAACCTATATAAATATTTTAATAAACCTATACAAAACACAAAGTAAATACGTTGGAAAAAACTCAACATATCTGTCTATGAGATGAAATCAGCGAATAGAAACGAGAAAATATGTTTTCTGTTAAGACAACTCCCAACGTATATGTATATATAGTTAAAATAAAAACGATACTTTTTTTTTTTTGCCTTTTAACCTAATTCACCCGAAACAAGGGAAGCTGCCATGTAATGGACGACTTACAATTAAGTGGAAATTGTTTTCGGGGCCTTCCTAAATAAGGAGCTGTGCGGCGAGATACTTGATCACATTAGTTTTAAATTGCTGCATGTCGGTACTGTCGGGGAAACAGTTAGTAGGGAGGGAGTTCCAAAGGCCAGCATCTCGAGGAAATAAGCGATTGGAGTATAAGGCTCTCCGGCATCTGGAGACCTCCACAATGAATGGATGGGATTCAGCTGATTGTCGGGTTGGTCGAGTGTATTTACCTTCCGAGGGCACCAGAGCAGCAAGTTCATCGGAGCACATTCCATTAAAAGTGCTTGTAAAACAAGCACATGGATGCAACATTCCGGCGATCGGACAGGGGCTCGAACTTCATTTATAGTGAGGAACCTATTACATTAGCGACTCTTTTTGGGAACCTTATCTAAGAGAGAGAGACTTCAATGGAAAGTTGGCGATACATATTTAAATAAACCTATAGACACCGCAGTTTCATGAGAGAAATGCACTAAGGTATCTGTATCTTCAAATGGAATAAAAATTATACTCATTTAAAGTAAAAAATACATTTCCAGAGAGAAATATTCAAAAGTTGCTTATATACATTTAAAATAAAAATTATACTATTATAAATTAAAACTTAAATACTTAAAACGAAAATATGGGCGCATTTGTAGATACGAACATAGCTCAACCGATATATCGGTTTTAAGAAATAAAAATCGAACCAATCTAGTAAGTGTCTGTATTTCTGAGATTAGGTGGTTTCATTATAGATTTCAGTGTTCTGATTGACTTCGTCATCTTGACTGCCATTATCACAACGTTTCGGAAGTTCTGTTCTCCGGCCTTCATCAGGTGTTCTGTATCGAACTCGGGAACTGGACTCTCGAACCCAACCCCTTTATTGTCACGGGGTACCACGAGCATGGTACCCCCGTGACAATAAATGGATTGAGTTCAAGAGTCAAGACAGACGGTTCCCGAGTCTGATACAGGAAAACTGATGAAGGCTGGGGGGCAGAACGTTCGAAACGTTGTGATCATGACAGCCAAGATGAGGAAGTCAATCTGAACGCTCAAATCCATAATCGAACATATCAGCATATAAAAATTAAAATGAACTCGATACGTATATAAAATCGATATTACCAACAAAAATAATAGTCACAAAATGAAAGTAAACAATCAAAGATATCCCTTCAGTAAACAAACGTAAATAAAAATCCACCCTTGCTGTATGTTAAGCTTCTCTGGGATGCTGCCAATGGTACGTGCACTTCTTTTTCGGGTTGATAAATAATGGAAATTAAACTCGAGGAATGTCTTTCTTAACTTCTAAAAATTGTATTCACCTGAAGTGGTGCTCTTAATTGAGGCACTAAAAATTGAAATTCTTTCTTTCTTTTTTTTAAACTTAAATCTTCATTTAAAACCGCGACTTCCTAAAAGAGTTAATTAACAGGCACAACGTAGATTGAGATATAAAAAGAAACCCTTTGTTGTGGACGAAAAAAATTGGACGAACACTATAATTAACTTTTCATCACTCAATCTTTTTCTATCGTTTTCAGGTATATAATAACAGCGTCTGTCACGTGGCCTGTGGTGAGACTTACTGACTACCGACTAGATGGTTGTTTATTCGTTCCCATACTTAGAATAGCTGTTAGTCTAGCCACAATGAAGAGCTGTGATACAGCGAAACAGCCTGTCTGTTGATATCTATATAAGCCATTCCCTCCTCGTATTGAGCAATGCTTGTAATAATATAGCGCGCCTTTACTGTGTAAATAAACAAATAGAGCACTGTAAAGTAACGGTCAATGTTTATATACAAACCATTAGATGTTATTTACCAACAACGCCTGATAGTGCGGGCGACTGACTATAGACGAGATGGTTGTTGGTTCGATCCCTGCCTTGGGAAGGGTGCGGGTCTCGCCAAACTGAAGAGATGAGATACAGCGGGACACTCTCCCTGTGGATGACTATATATATATATTCGCCGGCTCACACCAACAGAAGCTGGCTTTCCAATTACATCGGAATTTCAACCACACCGATGAGGCTAATTTTATTAGCGAAATATCTGTATAACTATAAACTACATACATAATGTTAGTTTATAAAAAAAGGAAAAAAAATCGTTTTCGATTTTGTCTTTTCTTTTTTATAAAATACATATTGCATCTATAACAAGCTTTGATGGTATTTAATTTACCACACTTCTTTTTTACTATATATATATATATATATATATATATATATATATTAGTAGTAGTATTATCATTTGATGTATACGTATGAAATGTATCGATTGGTTAGTACTTACTTCAACAATGTTCAATACATGAGTAGAGCTAGGTAGTAAGTAGGGAATGCTTACGAAAACACACACACACATATATATAGTCTAAAGAAGCTTTGAGTTATTTTAAACAAAAACACAAAAAAAAAAAAGGAAAATGCAGTTTAAATTCCCAGAGAAACTAACTAAATCCAAAATAGTGTAGACTTAACATTTGTTGGAAAATTCATAAAAAAATAAAATATATAATAGTAAGTAAATAAAATAAAAAGGGGGATTAAGTATCAAACAGTGAAACAAAAGCAGCAGACCTTAACGTAAGCATCTAATATTAACACGGAGATCTTCAGCTGTTTACCATGTAACTGTTTCGGAGATTTAAAAAACAGGACAGTTATATGCATGGTTCTCGAATGGTACAGATAAAACTACCATTTCCCCAATAATCAAGTGTCGAAATAATTCAGCTTAAAATGTTACTTATATATACATAAATAAATAATAATAATAAAATAATAATAATAATAATAATAATAATAATAATAATAATAATAATATACTACCCTTAAGACTACCGTGTGATATTGTAATTTGCATATCAAATAAAATTATTTATAACAATAGTTATACTAGTAATAATAATAATAATAATAATAATAATAATAATAATAATAATAATAATAATAATAACAATAAAATACTATCTAAACACTACACCTACGAACCATTCTACGATATGGTAGCTAGAAATAAAATTATATAGGAATTAAGGTTGCATTAGAAAAAAAAAAAGGCTTTAGTACCTATAGTATATATATATATATATATATATATATATATATATATATATATATATATATATATATGTATATATATATATATGTATATATATATATATATATATATATATATATATATATATATATATATATATCTTTAAAGGGAAGTGGAGTCTGATCAACTCTGCTGGGAAGCCATGAAATTAAATACTGTCTTGTTTTGAAATTCCCAAAACTGTTTTTCATGGAAAACAACTGATGATCCCTTAAATAATGTTAGAAGCAAACTAATATAATAACTGTAAAAATTAAATTGACTTACATGAGTGATTTTCCACTGAACGACTTGGGACTTAAGTTGTTTTTTTTAATTTGTTTTATATAATTTTAATGGTTGAGAAACTTCCGAGACTATATATATATATATATATATATATATATATATATATATATATATATATATATACGTATTTATATGTAACTTTTAAAGAATTGGCGTGGCGCGTTTGTCCTTGAAAAAGTTGATGAAAACCTTTTGTGATCTTGGATTCGTTTCAAGTTGGCAAAGATTCCGAGAATTGTGGGTGGAAGGACACTATAAATCACTAATCCTACGAATATATACACATGCATATCTAAAAACATAAAACATACACACATATGTACATAGATAGATAATCACTTCGACACTATATATAAATACATAAATAAACACAGACATATATATATTTATAGTCACATCATACTTATATATATAATTACATACATAAACACACACAATTATATAAAGTCACATCAACATCCATACGTATATGCATTGATATATGTACGTATACGTACATAAATACACACACATAGTTATATATAAGTATAGTGACATTTATACATATATACATTAATACTTGTATGCATACTTAGATAGGTCTATCTATCTATCTATCTATCTATCTATCTATCTATCTATATATATATATATATATATATATCATTTTATCTATCTATCTATCTATCTATCTATCTATCTATCTATCTATCTATCTATCTCTCTCTCTCTCTCTCTCTATCTATCTCTCCTTCTCTCTCTCTATCTCTCTCTCTCTCTCTCTATATATATATATATATATATATATTAACACATTTATACGTGTATTCAAAATACATGTATACATAGTTATCCAAAACGCACCTATTTATATGAATATATATATATATATATATACATATATATATATATATATATATATATATATATATATATATATATATATATATATATAGTACATGTATTGTATTAGTTTCTGTAAATGTAAATCCGTAGAAACTCAAGTGTTTATAAACAGTGCTCAATAACAAGTAGAGCTGTTTATAAGTATAAATTTTTATTTATACAAACATTATTGGTTACATATGTGCATACATGTTTCGGTAGCACTTTTCCCAGAAAGTCAACCTTATCAGACCAAGAATTTTCTTGGTCTGATGAGGTTGACTTTCTGGGAAAAGTGCAACCGAAACATGTATGCACATATGTAACCAATAATGTTTGTATAAATAAAAATTTATAGTTATATATATATATATATATATATATATATATATATATATATATATATATATATATGTACATATATATATGTATATATATATACGTATGATCTAGATTTTACAATATGCATTGTGCTTTTAAAACCAACGTAGGTATTAGCTTTATATATATATATATATATATATATATATATATATATATATATATATATATATATATGTATGTATGTATATATACCTATTCAGATTTTAAAAAATATACGTAGTTACATAAAGACACACAGGTTTTTAAATATATAAGTCATTTCCATACTGATAGTCATGAATACATTTATACATACTTAGATAAACGTACTTACATACTTACATAAATACATGTATACACACTTACGTAAACATACGCACATACGTATATATATATATATATATATATATATATATATATATATACATATATATATATATACATATATATATATATATATATATTCCAATATTTATACAAGTATACAGACATTCATGTATACAGCGTTACCAAAAATACATATATATATATACGTGTGTATATATATATATATTTATATATATATATATATATATATATATATATATATACATATATACACAAGTCTATTCATGTATACATTCACTGAGGTGTATACAGATGCATACGCACACATACATATATATATATATATATATATATATATTAAGATTCAAAAATACTATTTTTAATCTTTATTTTTCTTATTTTATCTTATTTTCGCTTTAAGATATTCCCAACTTCCTTCTTCTGATTTCATTCTTAAGCTTACTTTCATAATTCCAAAACCAGATGGATGGTGAAGGGGGGACGGCACATTCTTCTTTTGTAAAGTTTTTTTGAATTTCCAATCATACCACGCACACAGATCCCTTTCATTCTGGTGCCAAATATGCCCTGACTTTAAGCCTTCTGCGATTTTTCATTGAAGACTTTTTCTCCGTTCGAAATTTAAAAAAAAGATTTTTTTAAAGATTAAAAAAAAAAACAATAAAAACATTCAGGCATTTCAACGCTTTTCAATTAAACGCGTTTACAGGAAAGAGTAAAGAAAAAGCATTTTCAAATTTTATTTCTGTTTTTTTTTAATTTAAAAAAAAATTATTTCAAAATTAAATTATAGTCAAGGAGCGTGAGTTTTCGTTTCGGGACGTGATTGGTCAGCAACCGGTGCAGATTAATTAACAATTCGACCAATCTACGCACTGGAAATGTACCGGAAAGTCATATCACAAATCTATTACTATCATTCAATAATAAAATATGTTCCTTGTTAAGAAATATCGGAAAGTCATATCACAAATCTATTACTACGATTCAATAAAAAAATATGTTCCTTGTTAAGAAATATCGGAAAGTCATATCACAAATCTATTACTATGATTCAATAAAAAAAAATATTTTCCTTGTTAAGAAATATCGGAAAGTCATATCACAAATCTGTGACTATTATTCAATAAAAAAAATATGTTCCTTGTTAAAAATATCGGAAAGTCATATCACAAATCTATTACTACGATTCAATAAAAAAATATTTTCCTTATTAAGAAATATCGGAAAGTCATATCACAAATCTATTACTACGATTCAATAAAAAAATATGTTCTTTGTTAAGAAATATCGGAAAGTCATATCACAAATCTATTACTATGATTAACTAAAAAATATTTTCCTTGTTAAGAAATATCGGAAAGTCATATCACAAATCTATTACTACGATTCAATAAAAAAAATATGTTCCTTGTTAAGAAATATCGGAAAGTCATATCACAAATCTATTACTATGATTCAATAAAAAAAAATATTTCTTGTTATAAATATCGGAAAGTCATATCACAAATCTATTACTATGATTCAATAAAAAAATATGTTCCTTGTTAAGAAATATCGGAAAGTCATATCACAAATCTATTACTATGATTCGATAAAAAATATATTCCTTGTTAAGAAATATCGGAAAGTCATATCACAAATCTATTACTATGATTCAATAAAAAAATATTTTCCTTGTTAAGAAATATCGGAAAGTCATATCACAAATCTGTGACTATCATTCAATAAAAAAATATGTTCCTAGTTAAGAAATATCGGAAAGTCATATCACAAATCTATTACTATGATTCAATAAAAAAAATATTTTCCTTGTTAAAAAAAATCGGCAAGTCATATAACAAATCTATGACTATCATTCAATGAAAAATACATTTCTTGTTAAGAAATATAGGTACTGATATCGATTCTGAACCTGTTTTCGTGAGGTTCGACTCGAAAGCGTTCGGCTGTCCTACGCAAACGCCCGAGTGTTGGCGAGCCGAATGCTACCAGACGACAATTTTGATACGGTGCTGCGTCCTGTGATTGTAAGTTATATTTTCAAGAAATTTTCTAAAAGAAACAACAAAAAAAAAAAAAAACAAGCAAAACAGCGAAGTTACTGTTATCAAATAAATTGTTTTTTTTTATTTTGATACGTTGCTGCGTCCTATAATTTTTAGTTATATTTGCAAGAAATTTTTTAAACAACAAAACAAATAAAACAAGCAAAACAGAGCGAAATTACTGTTATCAAATAAATATGTTTAACCCTAACCTTAACCCTAAACCCTAACCCTTACTCTAAACCCTAACCCTAACCCTAACCCTAACCCTAACGCTAAACCCTAACCCTAACTCTAACAAAAAAAACCAAAAAAAACAAGCAAAACATTATTATCATAGGACGCAGCACTGTATAAAAATTATCGTCTGGTACAAATCGACTCGTCAACTCTCGGGCGTTTGCATAGGACAGCCGAACGCTTCCGAGTCGAATCTCACGAAAACTGGATCAGGATCGATATCAGTACCAAAATATATTTTTGAAACTAGTTAGTTAAACATCGCACGTGTTGAGATGTGTTTAATAATAAAGTTGATGAAATAACGCAACTGACAGCAAAATCCTTCCCCTTCATTCTTGAGATAAAACAGTGCTGAAAAAATTTCTATTTCATATATTTCTATAGCTTCTCTCCTTTGGAATTATCTCCCTGCTCCCTGCGTCGCCGAATGTACCAAAATGCATTTATATAGAAGTAATGTGAACAAATATATTGATGCTCAACTCCCCTACTAAAGATACCCAGCATAAACAAGTCCCATAATATTCATTCCCATTTCTTATTGCATAAAATAGATGCTAAAATAAATATATACTTGTTTATATCTGTAAATTTAGGTGACTTCCGTTTTCCCTGAGGCACCGGAAGTGCGCAGACTTATTTATTTCTGGGCCATCAATAAAAAACAATAATAAGAATCTTTAGAAGATTATCGGTAGTATTTAAAATACGTAAAATATATTGTTATATTTAATTATAAACACAGTGTTTGGCTTTCTTTTTATCATTTTATATTTCGTCGGATCATTTTACCCCCACTTTTCTTCATATATATATATATATATATATATATATATATATATATATATATATATATATATATATACACGCAAACCCCAAACACTGACGAAGACTGAAGGCTTCAGTCGAAAATTTTGTTCTCCCTACCATCAACAAGAAAAACCTATTTTTCTTTACAGAAAGAACAATTCATATTCCTACACGTCAAAATATATATATAAAAAAATAAAAAATAAAAAAATAAAAAATAAAAATTAATAAGTTATAACACAATATAAACTTTTTTTCACATTATTTTTTATATAAATTCACATACTTATATATATATATATATATATATATAGATCAAAATGGCGGGTTAGTTTGATCGCACACGTGTGAGTGTCTGCTCTAAAAAAATGTGTTTGTTCTTTTGTTTATTTTCACCTTAAAATGAAACTGATTTATGATGTGGGTGTTTTTCAAGACACTCTAATCTAAGAACTCTTATTATTTGGGAACTTTTCTCTGATGATTTTGTAGTGTTGCAGAGACGATATTGACATACAAATGTTGTTTGGCACAAAACAAATGAAACGGACCGTTAAATATATCTCACAGAAATTTGGAATTTTTGGAAATGTGAAAAAAATAAAAATAAAAGTAATAAAACAAACCATGATTATTGGAATATGATAAAAAAACTGTTCTATATATATATATATATATATATATATATATATATATATATATATATATATATATATATATATATATATATATATAAACACTCACACATATCTATACATTTATCTCTCTCTCTCTCTATATATATATATATATATATATATAGGGAGAGAGAGATAGATAGAGAGAGAGAGAGAGAGAAATAGAGACAGCGAGAGAGAGAGAGAGAGAGAGAGTGATTCGGTGTAGTTAAATGCACTCACAGGAATACGTTACGATTATCTCTGAACTCCGATTTGTTTTTTATTTCGCGAGTCGCTGATTATTTGACTTGGAATCTAACGACCTTTTTAACAAACATAAAAAGTAAGCCTATCTCAATGAAACCATGGTACGTCTCTGAAGTATGATACGTATAATTTATGAATAAATAATGTGTATATATATATACATATACATATATATATATGTAAAAATAAAAATGGAATAAAGAATAAGCAATTCAACAACTAACAAAATAACTCAAAAACTCATCTTGTAAAGTTCCACCGAGATATTTCGGTCGTGGATACGGCCATTTTCTTTATATATATATATATATATATATATAAAGAAAGAGATACATATATATATATATATATATATATATATATATATATATATATATATAATTAATATTTATAAATAAATATTAATTATTTATAACCTAGAGACATCGATGTTTCATGCTAACGCAATATTCAGTGCAAGAAGCTAATTCCCAACGGTCGGCGAGCGCGAACCCCGAACACAAATCGCCACTGATTTGTAGTCAAGACTCTTAACCCCTCGGCCATAGTGAACTAGTTATTAATTAGGGAGGAATTTAACTTTGTAAATAGCGAATCGGCGGCTAAATTTACCCAAGCAGTTTAGAGTCATCAACGAATGTATTCGGATCGTGCATTTCTCTATAAGTACTGCTTCTTATTAAAGTCACTCAGAGTGTCCGGCCTTTGGTGGAGGGGGCTTATAATAATATAATATAATATAATATAATATAATATATATTTATATATATATATATATATATATATATATATATATATATATATATATATATATATATATATATATATATATATATATATATATATATAAAGAGAGATACATATATAGAAAGAAGATATATGGTTTTAACTAGATGTATAGCGAATATCTGATCGATCCATATGTCTACTTGAAAACCTTCAACTACTAAACAACTCCATTTCTAAGTCATATATCCGCAGTCTCATCTTCCTCTGTCAACTCGCTGTTTCCTTACTTAAAACACATTTTTATCAGTCATATTTATTTTTCATGTCTTTTGATTTGCGATCGAATCGCCTTCCCCCAGACCGCCGTCTCTTCTCTCAAAGGAAATTTGATTTCATCTGAAATTACGCTTGGTCAAATAAAAGATCACTCTTCGCCACGTATGATCATTAAACTAACGAAATCATCACAAATTCGATCGGTAATCGATTTCCATCGCCATCCCGAAGTAATCGAACTTCGTGACACTTATTATTTATACTATGTCTATAACACCTTGACATTCACACACACACACACACACACACACACACACACACACACACACACACACATATATATATATATATATATATATATATATATATATATATATATATATATATATATATATATATATATAGGATCAAAATAAACCAAAGTGATAACTTATAGTATATGGAACCTATTGTGAAAAGGATTAGCTCAATATACGAGATAGAGCAATAGTAGAGATAGAAGAAAAAAGAGTTATAAATATGCGACGATTGTCTAAATTTATTTCAAATTTCAATTGTTCAATGCAAGGTGTAATCAGTAATAAACTAGTGTTTATTTTTCTCCTCTGATGATAAGATTTCGATCTTTGAAAAGCCTTGGCTTAAGGAAAGAAAAATAAACACTAGTTTATTATTGATTACACTTTGCATTGAACAATTGAAATTTGAAATAAATTTAGACAATCGTCGCATATTTATCACTCTTTTTTCTTCTATCTCTCTCTCTCTCTCTCTCTCTCTCTCTCTATCTATATATATATATATATATATATATATATATATATATATATATATATATATGGTAAGCTATGAAAATATATTTATGGCAATTAATCTACACAGAGGCTCCCGCGTTTCATCTCAGGGGGATCTTCAGACTATATATATTAAAGATAAATGAAAGAAGAGAGATAAATATGTACGAATGACAAATCTATTTCAACTTCCATTGTTCAATGCAACGTGTACTCGGTAAAAACATGTTTATTTTTCTTTCCTTAAGACAAGGCTTTTTAAAGATTAAAATCTTATCATGAGAGGAATTACATACAGGGATAAGTTATTTTATTTCATATATATCTATTAAGATATATATATATATATATATATATATATATATATATATATATATATATATTAAGATATATATTTGTATATATATATATATATATATATATATATAAACTAAAAAGGAGAAATACTAGTTTTTTCCCCTTTAAAATTAAAAAAAATACTCATGCTCTGTTTAAATGTGCATTGAGCTTTCTTACTCGAGTTCCCATCGAAATCATTAAAACCTGCACACACTATATATATATATATATATATATATATATATATATATATATATATATATATATATATATATATATATATATATATATATGGTAAATGAAATCGGAAAACCAAAAAATCTTGAAATAAAGACGAAACGTTGATGAATACATGAATAATATTGTTGGTTTTCCTTTTCAATTTACATGTTGGAATATTATTTTAATTTTTTTATCACATATCACATATATTTGTATACGTTACACCCTCTTGGGCATCGTCAATGTAGAGATGATTATTCATACTGGTCGCCGAACTCAAACCTAAAAATTGAGGCATGTTTCAAACACAAATTCCAACGTCTTAACCCATACAACCGCTATCAACAACACAATAAATAAACAAGATTTTAAACTTATTACAAAAGTATTATAAAAATAGTACCTAAGTTTTACCCCAACCCTAACCTTTACGCAAAATCAAACCCTAACGCAAACCAAAACCAAAACCCTAATAGAAAAACCTTACCCTAACCATAACCCTAAAACATAACCCTAACCATAACCATCACCCTAGCCCTAAAACATAGCCCTAAACCCTAAACCGAGCCTTAACCCTAGCCCTAAACCCTAACCCGAACCCTAACCTAAGCTCTAAACCATAACCCGAACCCTAACCCTAGCCCTAACCGCTAGTCCTAAACCCTAACCCTAACCATAACCATAACCATAACCGTAACCCTAACGCAAACCCACCCCTGAACCCAAACCCAAACCTAACCCTAACCCTTACCCTAAACCTTAACTCAATGTCCGCACCTATATTATATTGCGCCTCTAATTTAAGTGGACATTAGACGAAATCTCACCGCTCTAGCTTTACATACTCTCAATTACTTAACTCGTATTATATATATATATATATATATATATATATATATATATATGTGCATGCATGTATGTGTGTGTGTATATACTCTATAGATGGTTTTACCGAACGCCTTATTTTTTTAAAATACCAACATGACTAATGCTACTTCGTTTCAGACTCACTATTTGAATTAGGAACCGCCACAACAACACCGCGATGCAAAACCACAAAAGATACGGACGTGAAAAAGAAGAAACAAATAATATGACATAATTAAATTATTTTTATATTTTTAAACCATCAATACTTACATTAGAATGACTTATCTCATATATATATATATATATATATATATATATATATATATATATATATATATATATATATATATATATATACTTATTAATGCCAATATATGTATTAGCATGTATATGTATTATTTTTAAGCCATCAATGCTTACATCAGAATGACTTATCTCATATATATATATATATATACATATATATACATATATATATATATATATATATATATATATATATATATATATATATATACATATATATAAGTATAAAGTTTTATTTATACAAACATTATTGGTTACATATACGTCATCAGACCAAGAATTTCGTTTCTCGAAAATTCTTGGTCTGATGAGGTTGACTTTCTAGGAAAAGTGCAACCGAAACATGTATGCACATATGTAACCAATAATGTTTGTATAAATAAAACTTTACTCTACTTGTTATTGAGCACTTTTTATAAACACTTGAGTTTCTACGGATTTACATTTACAGAAACTAATACAATACATGTACTATATATATATATATATATATATATATATATATATATATATATATATATATATATATATATATGAGATACTTATTAATGCCAATATATGTATTAGCACTTCGTACATAATTCATAATCGTATTCTAACGCACTGAGGATTGACCCTTTAACTTTTAACTAGAAGACTGTCGCTTAAGATTGATTACTATTAGCAAATTATCCGTTACGCCAGGGGTCATTGTTGAGGAAACGATAGTAAGCTATCCTCTTGGATTTAAATAAAAAAGGCTTCCGTTCGAACCTGCGTACAGATTCCCGAGTTCTACAAGATACACCTGAAGAAGCCCGGTAATTACATCGGCCGAAACGTTGTAACAATAATTTCTAAAAAAAAAATCAAACTAATACATACATATCAGATTAAAATATATATTTTTTGGCAAGAAGGCGCACACGATGTGTTCTTCTTTTATTACGAAAAGTCTAAACGTTGAAGATCATTGTCTGTCTTCTTTGATGATGAGGTTTTCATGTGAGATTGAATTTGAGATATCGAATTGATTTTTTTTTCTCATTCGTTGGAAATGGATTTAGCAAATCACAAAAAATAACTGTTGCTATCTTGCGTGTGTTACACAGTGAACAGGAAGTGGGTAGGAAGCAGAGAAAGCTAACAAATATTTATCATGATCGCGTTATCTAAAGAAAGGATTCAGATTTGTGGATGAATATATATATATATATATATATATATATATATATATTTAATTTTATTCCATTAGTTGCGACAAAACAAGTTTTGTTTCATTGGTGCAAAAAGCGACCAATTCATCGGGCGGGCGAAGGAATTCCAATGGCATAAATTTTAACTTTAACGGGAGATTGAAAATTGAAAATACATTGGAGGGGGAGGGGGACAGAGTTGGGGCTTTGTCTATAACGGTGACATGGGACATGAGAGGGGAGGGGGAGGACCCCAACACGTCGTGTTTCAAATTATTACGTGGGAGGTTTTTCACGTGTCTGTGCTGTGATGATCTCAATTTCGGCCGCGGTGGGAGGAAGGGAGATGGAGCGACGGCCAGAGTGAGTTAAATTTAAAATGAGAATAAAATTATGATTTTAACCGTCATTCTTATTTTATTTTAATTCTAATAAGTAATTATCATGTGGATAAAAATGTTTGATAATTTTAATTTATGGTATTAATTGCTACTTTTGCATTTTATTCATTTTATTTTAATGTTTTGTTTATTATTTGTAGTGAATTTTGTTGTGATTATATATTTTTTCTTTTTTTTTTAAATTGTGATTATATTATACCGAGATCAATACTAGTGGAATTTCAAAAAAATATATATTTTGCTCTGAATTTTCATTGAGCACTCTCATAAACCCGGTTTCAACTTCCTTCGGATTCATACCCCCTGGATATTTGTAACAAGTTAATTATATATATATATAAATATATATATATATATATATATATATATATATATATATATATATATATATATAAATATATATATACATATATAAATATACATATATATATGTATATATATGTATATATATATATATGTATATATATATGATTATTTTTATTTACACAGACATGTACAAAATCTGCGACACATATATACATATATATATACATATATATATACATATATACACACATATATATATATACATATATATATATATATATATATATATATATATATATATATATATATATATATATATATTAGTGATGGGACAATTCCAATATTTTTCCCGATTCCGATACAATTACCGATAAATAATTCTGGTTTTTCCTTTATTATTTTTTATCACGTTGGAATATTATTTCTATATTTCCATGATATAAATAAATATAGACATACCTCTCTCTCTCTTTCTCTCTCTCTCTCTTTCTCTCTCTCTCTTTCTCTCTCTCTCTAACTCTCTTTTTCTTTCTCTCTCTCTCTCTATATATATACAGAAAAAGTAAAATGAAACAAAAAAGATGTGTATATATATATATATATATATATATATATATATATATATATAGTGAATGCTTTTATTCAATAAAAACATTCAAAATACAGCTCTATATTTTTTAATGGAGCACTCTTTTATAAACCCGGTTTGATTCCCTTTGGATTTCTACCCTGTGGATTTTTACCCTACCTGGATTACTATATATATATATATATATATATATATATATATATATATATATATATATATGATTATTTTTATTTACACAGACATATACAAATTCTGCGACACTGGCATGTCAATGTTCTCGATCAACAGTTATTATAAACTGAGATCTCATCAGGCAGAGTTAGAATCCGATCTTAACCTTAGATCATATTGGGAAAGAACCAGATGCCTGATTAAATCTCAGTATACAAAAGCTGTTGGTCGATAACATCGACATGCCAGGATCGCACATTTTGTACATGTCTGTGTAAATAAAAATAATCATATATAAAAGCTCTATTTGATATTGAGCACTTTTTATGAAACCGCTTTAAATTCTTTGGATTACTACCCTGTGGGTGTTTTACCTGGATTATATACATCGATGCTGTAGGTAATATATATATATATATATATATATATATATATATATATATATATATATATATATATATATATATATATACGAGGCCTATCTCAAAGGTATCCGGCCACTGGCCAAAAAATATTTCAAAAACTAGACGGAGTTTGGACTCTAATCCCCTTCAAAGTAAGCTACCTGTGCTTGCACACACTTAGCCCACCGATCAATCCATTGCCGAAAATACCCCTGGAAGTTTTCTTTTGAAATGGTGTTCATCTCCGCCGTCACGTTCCGCATTATCTCTTTTTTCGCACCCTCTAAACAACAGCTGCACTCCGAGCAGTTTGGGGCTTGCCAGAACGCTGGTCACTCTCAGCTGATGTGCGGCAATTTTTAAAATCGGTTGAACTACTCCTTAATTTGTGTTACACCCATCGCATCTTCTCCGAACACCAGTTGGATCTAACGCGACGGCGTGGATGAACACCGTTTCAAAAAGAAGACTTCCAGAGGTGTCTCCACCAGTAGATAGAGCGGTGAGCTAAGTGTGTGCAAGCACAGGGGGCCTACTCTGAAGAGGATTAGGGCCCCAACCCCGTCACGTATTTGAAATATTTTTTCTGTCCCAATATGAGAGTGAGGAAGGTATGTCAAAATGTTTTCAAAATGTTTATTAATCGACGTTTCTGAATAAATTAATCAAATTCAATTCGTACCAACATCATCACGTGACTGAGGAGGACTCATGCGAGTCGACTTGCAATCGTGGCGAGTTCCTGTGTACACGAGAACTTATCAGATCGATTGTGCTCCAATTGGAAAGAATAGATCAGAGATAGTATAAACGAAGCTTTAATTTATATCTGATAAAGATTGTACATATATATATATATATATATATATATATATATATATATATATATATTTATATATATATATATATATATATATATATATATATATATATATATATATATATATATATATACTCGTGCTAGTCAAAAAAATAGAACATATGTATAAAACTGTAAAAATCATTCCGTTTGAGATAATTTCGGCTTTTAAATTGTGTAGGCGAAATATTCTATATGTAAATAACAATTACAACTATTTTTAATCATTTGTCATATTTGCATATGTCAGACTTTATTGTCACATAGTAGTTTATTGTCACATTGGGAAATTCAACGTTTCAATTTAATAGAACATTATTCGTTGAGTAATCTTAAACTAAAAAAAATTCTGTGTTCAAAAAGATTTTGCAAGTAATTTAATCATAATCTCTCATTCTTATTGAGGACAATCTGTGAGATGTAATTGGTGCTAAAATATTCCTATCATGCTAAACTAACTGAAATAGTTGTTTTACGATAGAAACGTTTTTTTCATATCAATTGCAATGTCAGTTTTTCGATATTTCGCGTTTCAAAATAATAGAACAAGACAGCTAAGAAAACAAAATAGTTTTTTATTAACTTAAATATAAATAAAAATTAATGAATATTTAGTAGCAGCACCTTTTGCCTTGATAACAGCATCAATTCGCCGGGGCATGGAATCAACAAGCTTCTCGCAATACTGTGTAGACACCGAATCCCATGTGTTCTGTATTGCAATCTTCATGGCTGCAAGGGTAGTAGGTTTTTCTTTGCGAAGCTTCCTTTTCATCTGATCCCAGAAGGCTTCAATAACGTTCAAATCTGGCGAGGTCGCCGGCCATTCAAGAACAGGGATCGATCGTTCTCGGAGCCAGGAAGTTGTGGACTTGGCAGAGTGTGCCGGTGTCAAGTCATGTTGAAAAATGATGTCTGTGGCGTCACTGTCAAACTGATTATCCAGCACTTGTAGTAAATTAGCTTCCAGGATATCTTGGTACACTGTTGCGTTTACATTTCCTTTGATGAAGCAAACATTACCAACACCCTTAGCACTCATACAGCCCCAAACCATGCAAGCCTGCGGGAACTTCACAGACTTCTTAACGCATTCTTGGTTATACCGTTCCATGGATTTTCGCCAAACACGTGACCCTTGGTTGCCGAAGGAGATACAACATCGAGACTAATCTGAAAAGATCACACGCCGCCATTCGTATGTAGTCCAGGTTTGATGATCTGTTTTTTGTTAAGGAGCGGTTTGGTGGCAGGTATACGATTTTGGTATCCCAGTTGCCGGAGCCTTCGGTAGGTAGTGCTTCGTGAAACGTTGGCACCAGAAGCCTGTTTCCACTCTTTAGTAATGTGGCTTGTTGACTAGAATCGACTTTTCTTTGCCACCTTGTCCAGTGGTCGGTCTTGTCTTTCAGTGGTGCTTTTCTTTCGTCCGCATTTCTTGCGATTGCTGTTGGAAACACACTTAACATCTTTCTGGAGCACTTTGGTCACTACCGATCTTAAACATCCGACCTTGGTTGCGATTTCCATGTGCGTCTTTCCTACTTCCCGCAAATCGAAGATTCGCTGCTTCTCAGGCAAAGATATGTCTTTAGAGCGACCCATAATGAGAGATTATGATTAAATTACTTGCAAAATCTGACAATTGATTAAAAATAGTTGTAATTGTTATTTACATATAGAATATTTCGCCTACACAATTTAAAAGCCGAAAATTATCTCAAACGGAATGATTTTTACAGTTTTATACACATGTTCTATTTTTTGGACCAGCACGAGTATATATATACATCAGTGGCGATTTGTGATCGGAGTTCGCGCCCGCCGACCGTGTGAATTAGCTTCTCTGCACGGAAGATTGCATCGATGTCTGTAGGTAATAAATAACTAATATTTATTTATAAAATATTATTGTATGGCCCCCTTTACTAAGGCTGGGCACTCTGAGTGAGTTTAATAACAAGCAGTACTACTAGCTTCATTGCGAGATCCAACACTGTTTGTTGTTGTTGTTGATCACTCTTCGCTGCTTGCTGTAACTACCAGCCAACTTGTAATTTATTAAGTTAAATTTCTCCTAACTTCCAAGCTAATTAGTGGTGGCCAACGAGTAAATCTCTGGACTGCACATTTTGACTTGCCCCCCCCCCCCAACTTTACGGTCATCAATAATTAAGTTGATATGCATGTGTTTAACCCCCCCCCCCCCCACTTTTTTAGGAGAAGCCCCCCTCCCACTTTCAGAACTGTCCCACCGGCCCTGTATGAAACGTATGTATGGCTAAGTATCTGAAATTCAGTAATATATAGATAATATACGGATGGATTGATGGCATGATGGATTAATGGATAAATATAACTGCAGTCTGGGAAAATTGTATTTAGGAAAATTTAATTTGAAGAGCTTGGAGTTGGTAAATAGAAATCACCTCGTCTCCGTTTCTTCCTGTAGATCAAGGACAGGTATTCTAAGGCATCAAAAGCTTTTCGTTGCTACTAAAACCGTATGAAGAACAGCCAGTTCCAACGTGCTGCCAACTCCGAAACTGGAATTGGTGGCATTCCAAGAGAGCCGAAGTTCCAAACTCTTCGACTCACGACAAACCTGCACACGCAGGGCATAAAAGTTGGAAGGTCGTAGCGAATGTATCGTTTCGGATTTTAGTTTTAAATTAGAACTAGCATATTCCCAGCTGCTTCCCATGAGCAATGTTTTCTTATTTAATTGTTACATATTACTTACATTATTCTTCTTCAAAATATTTACATGTTTTAAGTTATGCACACACAACATATATATATATATATATATATATATATATATATGAGAGAGAGAGACATTTACACCGTTAGTCCACACAACATCGGACGTCACTTCTAGAAGACCAGGAAGGATTATTACGAAAAAAAAAGGTTAATACCTTTTATTTGTCTAAAGCTCTGTCGAGGCGTGTTATATCAAGCGAAATATTAGATAAGAAAGTCAAGATGAAGATGAAAAAAAATGTTTTTATTTTTTATTTTGATTTTAATAAAAATATCTGCATCTAACACATGTTTTTTTTAAAGGTATTTTGCCTCTTTCTTTAAGTTTATATGTATATATATATATATATACATATTATAATCCTTGCAGTGATGATTGAAAGATCGAAACGCTAGCGTATATAGGTAAAAATAATTTAATATTATTTATTTAAAATTAATATTGTTATAAGCCCCTTTAATAAGATTAAAGTTGAGCCCTGTTCGGGGAAGTTAAAATAGACTGACACGTAGCTATAAGGCATATTCCGACAACGTTCGTAGAATCTCTAAATCAGTCTTTCTTAATATGCCGCCATTCGCATAAATAGAACTTAAATTCCATTCTTGAATGTGGTAATGTCCCGTGGCCTAATGGTTACTTACGGAGTCTAGGTTGACTCTGTGGCAGGGGTTAGAACCGTGTGACCGTCCGAGATTATCATCCCTGCACTGATGAGAGCGAAAGCTCGAAGCGCTAGCGTATGTAGGTAAAAATAATTTAATATTATTTATTCAAAATTTACATATATATATATGCAAACATTGTTAAAAAATAACAGAATTCGTCTGTTTAATTTTACATTTTTAAATTTTTTCTGATCTTTTTTTTTGTATTAAAATCAATATCATTAATAAATGTTCCACAGGTTTCACGAACGTTTTCGATTCTTCGTCGAATCATCCTTAGGTTTCCAAAGAAAATTAACAAAAAAGCTGGAGAAAGAAGAGAATTTGATAAAGGACGGCGGGGAAACGCGCAGGAAAGTCGTTCACAATTTAAATTTAGCAACGCCGGATGGCATCACAGAACAAAATCGCATTACGTAAAGCATTTTTAAATGTTACCACTGGTTTCATATGTGATGTTATTAATTTTAGAAGGATTTTATTCCTCGAAAACTCAGATTAAAATACATTTTATTTATTTTAACACCGTTATGGTTTTTCAAAAAAAAATAATACTATTACGAAACAATTGTTTAAAAAATACGTCTACACACTATTTGTAATTTGAGGTTGTTGTGTGTTTATGTAGATAGCTTACAGTATTTTAATTTTTTTTAATTGGTTTCTGGGTGTATAATTTTAGTGTTATTAACTAGAATGGGTCTTAAATCAGAAGGAGAGCAGTTATATTTTTGTAGTTGTTAGTAAATTGAGCTAGAGATTACAAGATGCATGGCAGATGGAACGAGAGCATCCTACCCCCGTGGATTTAATAAAGGTTTCCGTTCGAAATTCCGTCCAGATTCTTGAGTTCGACAAAACGATTCTCGAGTTCGACAGATAGATTCGAGAGTTAGACAAGGTACACCTGAAAAAGGTCGGAGGTTACATCGGCCAAAACGTTGTGATAAAAAACACCCAAGATGAGAACAGTAGTCTAAATATACCAAATTCTACAAATTATGTAATCATTTATGATTATAACAAGTGTCCCTTTAATTTACGTAATTACACATTAGTACATTATTTTAATTAATAGAAAGTATCCCTTAATTTATATATTTGATTAATGTAATTACACATTATAAAATTATTTAATTAATATAATTAAACATAATAAAATTACTTATAATAATTACAGGTATCCCGTCAATTCACGAGTTTATTTAAACGTGATTAAACATTATTAATGGAAAGCATTCCTTTAATTAACGTATTAATTAATGTAATTAAACATTATAAAATTATTTATAATAATGACAGGTCTCCCTTTAATTTATGAGTTTATTTAAACGTAATTAAACATTATTAAGTCAATTAATTAATGGAAAGCATTCCTTTAATTAACGTATGTAATTAATGTAATTAAACATTATAATATTATTTATGATAATAGAAAGTATCCCTTTAATTCACGAGTTTATTTAAACGTAATTAAACAGTATTAAACCATTTAATTAATGGAAAGCATTCGTGTAATTAACGTATTTAATTAATTTAATTAAACATTATAAAATTATTTATAATAATAACAGGTTTCCCTTTTAATTTACGCGTTTGATTTAAACGTAATAAAACATTATTAGGTCAATTAATTAATGGAAAGCATTCCTGTAATTAACGTATTTAATTAATGTAATTTAATATTATTAAATTATTTATGATAATAAAAAGTATCCCTTCAATTCACGAGTTCATTTTAACGTAATTAAACATTATTAAACTATTTAATTAATAGAAATCATTCCTTTAATTAACTATTTAATTAACGTAATTAAACATTATGAAATTATTTATGATAATAACAGGTCTCCCTTCAATTCACGAGTTCATTTAAAAGTAATTGAACATGATTACATTTTTTTAATTAATTAGAAGTATCTGTTTAAGTTACGTTTTCATTATAACGTTATTGAATATTAATAAATTATTTAATTATCTTTAATTATAATCTTATTTTGTCAACGGAAGGGGTCTTTAGGGAGAACCCTTGATTTAAAGAAAGAAATGTATACGCCATGCACAAAGGAATCGCGTGTATCAACCCGGCGAACCGGGATTCACGAGAGTTCACGAGATGATATGGACTGTGGAATATGACAGGAACAAAACGCTTTTTTTAATTAACTTCTTGCTTAAAAATTAGAAATAAAGAACTGATATTATGAATAGGAAGCCTAGGAGCCTGCGTGTTAAGACACATGCAGGCTACTCTTTGATTAACATGAAGAGAACACGAATTTAGATTCGGCTATTTTTAAAACAATCGAATTAAATAATTGAACCGTATCCAAAAAGTTAAAACACGTGTGTTTTTGTTTTGTTTTTTAATATAAAGGTGAGTCAGATATATCGTTGAATTTGTACATGTGTGTGATTGCGGCGTGTATGTCACGTGACTCCACAATTTGAAGCTGGAGAAGGTACCGACTTTTACCGGAAGTTAGAGGTAGTTTGCGTATTGTTTCTTTCACGTTTGATGCCATAGCTACACAGATACCGGTACACTGTAATCTAATGCAGCAACTACGTCGTAGATATCAGTATTTAACGTAATAACAAGTAGGGCACTTCTGTCGTATATATGAAGCAGCTGCCGATTAAGAAATCGAAATTGAAGAGTTCCGTTTTTTTTCTCCAAGTACCATTCATTCAGAATTCACCGGAAGTTGAATTTAGTATTTAGAAAATGGAGTTAAATTAGATTAATCTTCGAGACATTTGTAATTTAATGAACCAGCCGCAAAAACAATAGATTTTTTACAGGCACACCGCCTGATTTCTTAATGTTAGGGTTAGGGTTTAGGATTAGGGTTTAGGGTTAGGGTTAGGGGTTTTTATTTAATTTTTTTTACTTCATATAATAAAAAAAAGAAATTGTTAATTGTTACCCAAAAACAAACCAGTAGTGCATTTTTTTATGTTGTAAAAAAATCACTTCCGGTTGAATTACCTCCCTTTATTTTCAGTAGAAGGACAGAAAATCTGCTGCTTCATATATACTACAGAAGTGCCTAAGTAGTTTACGCAAAATAATGTTAACGAATAGAAAGCGAGATTTTGTCGAATCTGAAATTCAAGGCCAGCTCGTTTTGACAGGTTGTGATTTAGTGAATTCGGTAAAAGATTATAAAAATAAGCATTTCTTAAAATAAACATGTTTCTTTTGTTGTTTAGAAGAGAATGCGTAAAAATAAAACATATATTTTAGCTGATCTGGCAACGGGAGAGGTTTGCTAAATCCATGCAAGATGTGGGCGTACTGTGCTTTGCTCCTCACGGGGGCTCCGTTATGAGGATAGACAAGTGGGTGTGAAAGTAAGCAATGAAATGTAAACATCGTGCATTTTTTTCGTTGCATAATTAATGTTTCACCTACTGAAGTAAACAACCCTCCAAATGTTAGACGAGCTTGTACCGAATAATGAAAGCCAAGAAAGCGCCGATTTTTAGTTTCGTTTTATACGTGCCATCTTGAAGAGTTACAGGCGAGTCTAAACTCCGACGATAATGGCTACCTGACATATAGCAATAAGAAGCAATGTCATACAAAACCAATTCATTCTTTTCTAGCCCGAACTTGAACCCATACCGCTTCCTATCATTTACAAACCAAACGCTCGTTGTTGCTCCTTTTCTGGAAGTAATAAGATCTTTCATATATAAAAATCAAGACAACTGTCGAGTCAAGACCCCTTCAACGATGTGATCTTCGCATGGTTTAATCTGTAAGTAATATATCCGCAATTCTGTTACTGCTCGTAATTGATATTTTAGCGTATCTATCCGACGTTCACCGAGATACAGTGAGGTCATTTTAGATTTTTATTTTTATTTGTTTTCACATTGGTTTAATTATACAGAAAAAGAAATAAAATTTAAGTTAAGTAAAGAAATTGACAACATCTTTGAAGCACGCATTAGAATGTATTAAAGTGAAATATTTTGGAAATCAACAATCGTTCAAAAATTAAATAAATAAATTTTTCATTTAAATTACACGATTGTTGATTTTCCAAATATTTCACTTTAATACATTCTAATGCGTGCTTCAAAGATGTTGTCAATTTCCTTACTTAAAAAAGCGCCAATCTGCGCATAACCTCGCCAGGACTACACTTATCCTAACGTCTTTAAGAACTTGACGTCTTTTTCTGCTTATATCGTGATTCGACCCCTCGGGGTTAATACCATCAAAATGAGGAGGAAGAAAAGAAAAAAAAAACATAAGACAGTCTCGCCTGACAAAGTTGTTCTACAACTAAAGCTTGCAAAAAAATTTTTTAATAAATGAATTTTTCATTTAAATTCCACGATTGTTGATTTCCAAAATATTTCACGTCATTACAATTTTAGTTATTATAATGACAACTCTTTTTATATTCTTCAGAAAATAAAAAAGTTAGTTATCCGCCTTGCTGATTTAGATTTTCTGAAGTAAACACCCAAATGTAAGACCAGCTTCTACGAATGAAGAAAACAAGAAAGCGCTGATTTTCAGTTATTTTTTATACGTGGCATATTGAAGAGTTACAGACGACTTTCATCTACGAAAATAATGTCTACGTGACACATACCAATAAGAAGCAATGCCACGCATAACCATTTGAAGTGCATTCAAACATTTATTTGAACGACATGTAGTAGCTAGTATAGCAGCAAGTCCTGGGAACATATACCAGAAGAAAAAAATGTTTGAAATAAGGCATACACCATCAACTCTGGCTATACAACCCCTACAACTACATACATACAAAACAAAGCTGTTAACCCTGACATAGTGATATGGGACAAGAAGTGTAGGCTTAAACAGAGCTGAGAGAAATCAGATAATTAAACGCCAGGGTATTATGTACATGAAAAGAAACTGGAATCCATCATTTCAGTTATCATAGATGCTGACGGGTTAATTAAAAAGAATTTCAAAAACTACCTGGCGATTATAACCAGTAAAACATGTGGAAAAGAGACCCGAACAATTGCGGTTACAAGTACGGTTATAATTCTTAAAAAGATCTCTCGGTTGGAGTCTCTTAAATTGCTGATGAAGGTCTGGCACACGGTAGGATGCCCCATCCACAACAAAGGTTGAGAAAATTGATGAGATTAATTTCATACAAATATTGCAATGGTCATTGCACTACAAAGTTTCTAAAGTTATATATCATCCCAAATCTATGCGGAACCCCCTTAGTAAAAAAGGGGTCACGTGCTATTTAAGAAAGAATGAGGAGTGGCTACATTAGAATAATTCTGCATAATTAATGAAACACATGTCGTACAAGATGTGAATGGCCAAGCGAACAAATTATAGTTTTCATATATTTTACTAAAAGGGACTGATTACAACCCCTTAAAAAAGTCAGAGTGTGTTATATATTTTGTAGGAGGGGCCAATATCAGATGTGTGGTTTAAATCGGGAGGAAAATCAGAATGACGAACTTACTTGGAAGAGTAACACGTCTGGCCGAATCTGACTGAAATAGAAATGTTACATAAGCAAAAAGGGATCACTATTCTTCAACGTAATAAATAACGGCTCCACAACTAAATAGATATGATGTTTTATTCACGGGAACACAGGAAAAAAATGAAGCTAGTGCAATGACTGATTCACGTCGGTTAGATGAAGTGGTATTATCCTGGAGTTCAATATCACACCAGCTAATGATTGAGTTTTGTTGAGAACGGGAAAAGACGTGCCCTGTCGGCTATACGAAAATCTGAGAATTTACAATTCACTTAGTGGTAAGTGTTCCCGCCAGAACGAGATTCATCGCGTATGAATTTCTTTGCACGCAGACGTGCCATACGACCACTCATAAAAGAGGCAATTATTACATAATCGTCAAGCCTAATTACAATCTCACTACCGGTCACGTAGAACGATACAAAATAGTTCGTTCATGTAACTGCTACATGTATTATTTTAATAAAAAAGAATCTACACTTACTCTTAGAAATGAAGATACACATGTCTACCTTAGGTGAAAGAAAGAAGTGCAATCCATTGTGGGGAAGTGGTTGCGAAGACAAAAATGTACGGAATAGGAATATAGGTTCTCAGTGGATTTGCAGTGAGAAAGAATGCCGGAAAATATGTATAGGATAACAATAAATGAAATGAAAATAATGAGCAAGGAAAGATGCAAGAGAAATGTGGGAAAGAAGCCAACATTTTCTTTTTCAATGCAGACGTGTTTCAAAATTCGTAACGCACACCCCGTTTCAATGTATATAAATAAACCTGTGAACCGTACGAAGGTGTAGTTGTATCAAGTCAACGCACGTTCGCAGTTCTATGATAGTGATTGCTGTTTAAATAGCGACTCTAGAACGGCTACGACGGACACCTATGAACGAAGACGACACGACGACAAGAAAGAACCAATAACTATAAAACGAAGATATTGAGATCATCATCATCGTCTTCATAATCAAACAAGAATCGAATAAGGACACGGACGCAACTCTCACTTGTCTTCCCGTGCTATGTAACATTAGTATCCGTGCGAGAGAGGGCGTTTAAGCATGCATTTAAATAGATTTGCTTCAAGCATCAAACAATTAGATGTTATTGAACGATTCCGTTTTATACCGAGCACTTTGCTGAGCTTATAACTAATTCGTTTTCGGAAATGCTATGACAGTCGTCTGAAATTTAAATTAGCAGCCGGAATATGCCTCCAACTATTAACATCTCAACATGACTATATCTGCAAGTTTAATAGTCTCGCAATAGCGTGTGCGTTTTGTACAACTCGGTTATAATTATCTAATTAGCTATTAGCTCGGATCGAAGCGGATGAAAGCTGGGCGAAATCTACTGCGTGGTTTGGAGTGGGCTGGGATACTATCGAGGCGGTTTTGCTCGCGCTCTCGTAAGCGCTCTGTGGGATCAACATGATTCCGATTGAACTCCAATCCTGGGTGTCTTTAAAAGCGAACATCACGCGAAAAACGCACGGACTTTGAAGATTATGAGACGAGGAAGTCAGGTAATTGGTGTGCGAGGAAGGGGCAGATCACGTGGCTGCGTGTCAAAGGGGAGATCTCGTGAGAGGAATCAGAAGTTGTGCTATCTTGGCCGAGGTTAGAAGGATATCTCGGATACGAAGGTTCGGTAAGCGGGCAACGATCGAAGGGACAGGGTTGCGAACACCAACGTAAAGAAAGGACGACCAAAAAAAAAAAAGAAAAAAGATAGCGATTGAGGGAGAGAAAAGTATAACGGACAAAACATACAGAAAAAGAAAGATTCAAAGAATTAAAACAAGAAAAAGAAATGTGACATGAAATTACAGGTGGCATTAGCATAGAAATATGGTGGAATGGGAAATTGACATCATAGTACGGTCAAATTATAAATAAATAAACGCGAGACAGTTAACATAAGCGTTGCATACTGATAGAAAATATATATCTAATGCACAGTTGTTCATACAATAGCCAGCCATTGTTTTTCATGAAAAATACATTTTATTAAATAAAGAAAGTATAGAGAATCTCTGAATATAAAAACATGCAACGAATTTATATGCATTTCAAATTGTAATAAAACTTGTACTTATGTCTCAGTAATTTTAAGACTTGAACAGTTCGAATGCAAAACGCGATAAACGCCATTTAAAAAAATTACAAAGCTAGCACAATAAAAACTGTTACATTTCAACACTCGACCACACCATCAAATTATGTTTTACATAATATGATACCGGAATAATTAATGGTTACTTTCAATTAAAATAAGCTTATATTCGAAGTCTATATTTAATATATTCGTTCTTTTATTCATTAAGGTCTCAATTTTAAGAAATTGGATTTATCGCGTTTTGCATTCGAACGCTTCACTTGTAGTTAAACTTGCAATTGTACTTAAACATGCAAGTTCAAAGCATTTACGTTCTCTCGTAAGTTACATGTTCTAATTCGCTAATGTGTAGTAATTCGGTGTTTTACCACAGAAATGCGTTAAATAAGTAAATATAATATAAACAATAGTTTAGAAACAACTCGAAGTGTATACGTAGTTGTCGTATATACATATATATATATATATATATATACACATACATGCATATACATATATACATATATATGCATATACATATAAACATATATATATACATATACAGATATATATACGTATATATACATATATATATATATATATATATATATAGACAGATGTACATATACGTACATACATCACTCTATATATATACATATATATATATATATACATATACACATATCTACATGTATGTATATATGTATATTTCAGCAGCAAGTCATTTATTATACACGCGTCATTGAACGATACGTGTATAATATATATATATATATGTATATACATATATATATATATATATATATATATATATATATATATATGTGTGTGTGTGTGTTTTTGTGTGTGTGCATTTATATATATATATGTATATATATATATATATATATGTATATACATATATATGTGTGTGTGTGTGTGCATTTATATATATATATATATATATATAAGTAAAATGGTTCATTTAGATTCCACTTTACATTTCGTACTTCCACCTAACAATTTTACAAACAGAATAGTAAATCAACCCCCAACCTCCTAATTTTAAGACATGCTGACTTTCTAAATTATGAGGTTATTATATCAGCCCGGACCGAAGACTGAATGAGTACCTTTTTTTAATTAATTTTAATAAAAATTCTCTGGTTTTTCGTTATAGGTTATACTTACAGCACACACACAGTTTGAATTATCTCCCCTTTAAACTGACTCTTTAAAAATAAAGATAGAAATATCATCTGTGCTCAATAATACCGAAACACTGCTATTTTGTTCTGAATTTACCAAGCTCTCTTTTACTGGAGTCAAATTTATCATAGAACATTTTCAAAGCGTATTATATCCCCCGAGAAAATTAGATTTCATCCTTAAATATATATGTTGACATTTTATTGATCAAACTTATTTCGCCTCAAATAATTAAAAAAAATCTTTCTGTCATTGTTTGTTATTGCGTGTGTTATTACTGTACACATTTTCATTGGATAGTTACTGTATCGAATTGAATAGCAATGTATATTCTGTTTAAAGGATTCATAAAAATCGCATAATTTCTACCCTGTTCTGAACCGAATAATAATATTGACATTTTTGAAACATACGTACACAAATATAAAATATGGTAAGTGTTTAATTTTTCTGATCACGATTTAAAAATATCTATCATGTCATATTTTTAATTCTACTCACTTATAATATATATATATATATATATATATATATATATATATATATATATATATATATATATATGTGTGTGTGTGTGTGCGTGTGTGTATGTGTGTGTGTGTGTGTGTGTGTGTATATATAGTTATTTTATGCGTACACTGATACTATTATGAAATGATATCATATGTTGGGTATAGATTTTCAGTATTTACTTCAACACGCTCCATACACTAGTATGGCTTGTTAATAAGGTATCACAATATATGTATTGCAATTAAGATACACCGATGCGTCCGCGTTTAAACGCTTGTAGAGATTTCCGAAGAAAAAGTGCCTCACTAACTCTGACGATTCGCTGCGGGGATGAAACACAGACGCCTTTGTGTAACTAGCTGCCATAAGTATATTTCTATACTTTAGTATATATATATATATATATATATATATATATATATATATATATATATATATATATATATATATATTAATGATATGCACGTAAAAAATTAATTAATAAATAAAAATATATGTAAAATTACGAAAACATTCAAAATATAATTACACGTCCTATGAAAAAGACCTAATGCATTATTTTTTTACCGCTTAGGAAGTGAAAAATACTAAGAGAACAGATACGTATCGATTAGCAGTAAGATAATAACAACAAACTACGTACAAACAGTTCGTATATATATATGTATATATATATATATATATATATAATAAAGAATGGTAGTTTGCTTGAAGCCTTGCTAGGAATAGTAGTAGTATGTTTAAAAAGGCGGAGGGCAATGCAAAGTTCCGGGTAGGTTGTATGCTGGAAAAAACAAAAATAATATTTTACATAACAGCAAGTTTGGTGTTGGCTATGTGTGTGTTGTCCGGATGATTATTAAAAATGATTCCTTTAATATTTCGGGAAATCACTTCCCTTTGTAAAAAATACTAAACACCAAAGGAAAAATCCGTCTGTGTAGAGAATTCACCAAAATGGATGCCATAGAGTAATCCCATTTCTGTTCATTGGTCCCCCGATTTATAAAATCGGGGGACTTATGTTTTGAGGCATGTCCGTCCGTCCGTCTGGATTTTTCTCCTAAACCATCCATTGAATTTCCTTGAAATTTTGCATGAAGTTGTAACTTTGGTCAGGTTAGAAAGTGACATTCTCCGATTTAAAAAAAAAAATCTGGTTAGTCCCCCAGGAAGTCAAAAGACTCTGAAATGGCAAAGAATGACATTTTTTGCCCCATAACTTTTAATCAATCTATTCAATTTCTCTGAAACTTAGCCAAAATGTGGAGGCAAGTGTTCCCAATCGAAAATAAGTATCGCTGATCTTGGAAAAAATCTGTTTCGCGACCCCAGGTAGTCAAACCCCCCAAAATAGCAAAAAATGACCCTTTTCTCCCATAACGTTTGATCCATCCATTCAATTTTTCTGAAACTTGGCCATGGATGTAAAATGAGCATCCTTGACCTCAGAAACATAATGGTTCGCGCTTCCAGAGGCTCAAAGGAGGGTCAAAAATGCTCGAAATTGCCCAAATTTGTTGCATTTTACACTCGCCACATCGAGTCACATACAGAGGGGGACCACGCACGCGCGGCTTGTTATTTTTGTTCTTTTCAGCTTACAACCTACCCGGCACTTTGCATTGCCCTCAGCCTTTTTAAACATACTACTATATGTATGTATGTATGTATATATATATATATATATATATATATATATATATATATATATGAAAATAAGAAAGTGGAAAAAGACGATGAAGAGTTTGTTATTGTTTCCTAAATCATATTCCCCAGTTCATATACTGCATCTTTCTTGTAACGCATTTTCCGGCAGATTGGAGCCATGATAATTATTGCAAGTCGCAAAGAACAGAATATCGTAACTCTGGTGTTCGCTAAAAGAGGCGAAATTATTTTGACTATGACTATAATAATAGCGTCTAATGGTAATAATTTCTCAAATAATTGCATTAATAGTAGAAAATCGCTTTTCATATGGGAATAACTGATTTTCTTTATTTAGTAATTCGTGCGCATCTTTTTTTTTTTAGTGATAATCTTCGTCGCTGCACTGGTAAAAAGGAAATGCATTTCATATCGACTAATGGCTATCATACAGAATTAATATTTGATTTGATCAAATTTGAATTTTCTTCTTTTAATTCACTTTTTCTTAATACTCATATTTTTTTAAGTTTAATTTTGAGCGGTATTTTGCAACGTAGTACACAATCCGTCCTTACGTTTTTTTGTTGTTTTTAGAAAGTCAACGTTTTTATTTTATTGTTAAAGAATTTTGTTCTCTATGTAAAAGAAAGAAATGTGTGTTAATATGTTTTTTTCTTATAATTTTTATTTAAGAAAAATACTTCATACAAAACAATGCTAGTAGGAGGATTACGAATTTTTTGTAAGAAGTAATTTTTTTTACATGAAAAAAAAATGCTAAAGTGAATGTATGTAGGAGGTAGTAGTAATTATATATATATATATATATATATATATATGTACATCTATCTATCTATATCTATATATATACATAAATATATATATATATATATATATATATATATATATATATATATATATAGAGAGAGAGAGAGAGAGAGAGAGAGAGAGAGAGAGAGAGAGAGAGAGAATGGTTGTTTGCTTGAGGCATTGCTGGGAATAGTAGTAGTATGTTTTTAAAAGGCTGTGGGCAATGCAAATTCCGGGTAAGATGTAAGCTGGAAGGAACAAAAATAATAAATCGAATTCAAAATGTGACTTACTATTAATTCTTTCTTAAAATCTTACATAACAGCAAGTTTAGTGTTAGCTGTTTGTGTGATGGCCGGATGATTATAAAAAAAACATTTATTTAATATTTCGGGAAAAGAAACTTCCATTTATCAAAAATAATAAACAACAGAGGAAAATTCCGTCCGTGCAGAGAATCTGCGAAAATGGATGCCAGAAGACATATATATATATATATATATATATATATACATCGACCTATCAATAATGGAATGGAAAATAATACGACAGGTCAGTACATGGAGAAATTTTGACGACCTGTGTAGATTATGTCTGAATCAAAAATGTGTAAGTCCTAAACTTTAAAGACCCCTAAAATCTATTAAACTATAGAAGTGAGATAGCAAACAGCTGCCTGCACAGAAATACATCAACCTTAGGCTAACAATACATGTTTGAATAAATAAATAAACAAATAAGTCAAAAAAACTAAACCAAAACCTAACAATTAAAAAACTAAAATCTAAAATAGAAATACAAGGAACCACGTGTTAAAATAAGTTCACCCATTATATTGGCAAAACGAAGAAACAGAATATAGGTCACCCTATAGAAAACAGAAAAATAGAACAGGATATAAGAAGTAACACTGACCGGACTTTTGTTCGTAGGAAACGCAACGATAGGGTTAGAGAACAGCAAAGAATCTGATTGATTAACTAACTAGCCGTGTATATAAATACATCCGGCAAAAATAACTCCATGCATTTTAGCCTGAGATGAAACGCGGGAGCCTCTGTGTAGCTTAATTGCCATAAATATATTTTCATGGCGTACGACCTAGCTCTACTTACGTATCGAGCACTGTTGACGTAAATACTGAAAATTGATACATAAAAAATGATATCCCCTTATAAAATTGTATGTGGATACATGAAATAGTAATAATTATATATATATATATATATATATATATATATATATATATATATATATATATATATATATATATAGGACAGTTTTTATTATATTCCAATAACCATCGTTTGTTTTATTACTTTTATTTTTATTGTTTCATATTTCCAAAAATTTTTAATTTTTGTGAGATATATTTAACGGTCCGTTTCATTTGTCTTATGCCAAACAACATGTGTATGTCAATATCGTCTCTGCAACACTACAACATAATCAGAAAAAAAGTTTACAAATAATAAAAGAGTTCTTGGATTAGAGTGTTTTAGAAACACCTACACTATACATCAGTTTCATTTTAGGGTGAAAACAAACAGAAAACAGACAAAAAATTGAGAGCAAAACACTGTCACGTGTGAGATCCAACTAATCCACCATTTTGAATTTTTTTGTTCAAAGCTAGTATCTCCTAAAAAATGAGTGCGAACAATTTTAAAATTTTAGTTCGGTAATATTTCCTAAAATATTTAATATGTACTATAATTTATTCATAAGTTATAAGTTATAAGTTTCAGATACTTTATGTTTTACTAAAGTTACATCAATGTTTATTTAGGTCGTTAGGGTGCGAAACTCATTTAAGCAGAGCATTATAGAGCTAGTCTCATTGTGTCAACCGTCCATTCAATCAACTTTTAAAAAAATGTCTTCTACATACGTGCTTTTTATGGAATGTATATAGTATTTATTAATAAAACCTTTCCAAGAATATTAAGATAAGCTTAACTTCCCAGAATTCATCACTCAAGTAGTACGTTACTAATTAAAATGCGAAACTAAGGGGGGTTTAACTCACGGTGAAATATACCCTCAAGTTAGCACAGCCCCACGATTTCGAACCATCGAAGGGGCATTAAATATCAATTTATTTATTTAATTTCTTAAATTATTCTAAGGATTCAAAAGTAGTTATACGGGCATCTGTACCTAAAAAGTAAGCTTTACTATCAAGTGAATTGCTAGAACAAATCTACGCATGTAAACATTAGAGTCTCAGTTTAATGCATACACCTAATAATTTAGTCGTGTTTCCCTACTTTTTATGTATCAATAAGCTTATCAATATACATTCACAAATATGCTTAGTATCCATCAATAAATTCATACCACCCACCCATATATACACACACAACACACACACACACACACATATATATATATATATATATATATATATATATATATATATTATTACTTCATGTATGAACATAAAATATTATAAGGAGATATAATTTTTTATGTGTCAGTTTTCAGTATTTACTTCAACAGTGCTCGATACGTAAGTAGAGCTAGGTAGTAAGCAATGAAAATATATATGGCAATCAAGCTACACAGAGGCTCCCGTGTTTCATCCCCGGGGGGAATCGTCAGGCTAATGCATTTATATTTTTTCATTGCTTACTATATATATATATATATATATATATATATATATATATATATATATATATATATACGCACACACACATAGAAATATTAGTTCGGTATAACATGTACGATAAAAAAACAAGTATTTCTTTTTCTTCTAAAAACTAAAATTAAGTGCAAATAGGTTGATTAAGAATAATGTCAAATCCCATTTCACTCTACACAATTAACGTGACTAAAATACGAATTAGTTCATCCTTGTTAATTTTTCTACGCTGAAGCTTGGTGTTTCCTAAAAAGACTAAAGAATTAAGTGCAAATAGGTTGTTTAAGAATCATGTCAAAT
>OY744548.1:2905777-2953277 GCA_963556195.1 Sepiola atlantica
TGTTAGATAAATATACAATCGCTTGGTTAAACGCGTAACTCAGATACAGCTGGCCGTATGAAAGGTTCTTCCCCCTGATTATCTGGATAAAGCAACTATAGTAAAAAAAAAACTGGATCATGCTGCCGTGTCTATCGTGACGCTTGCAGACAGCGAATCGAACATACATTAAGCCGAAGGTCCGCGAGCTTTAAACCAAGTTTGTGTGACTACAGAGTGGCCCCACTTCAACACAGTGAGGACCACCGAGAGAGTGTTGCTACAAATAAATAACAACGGAACACCGACTTATCTATTGAAATTTACAGACAGAGTGACGCCATTAACGCAAAAGTTATGGCTAGCGAATTCGGGAGAATGAGTAAGAAAGCAAATATCTTAACTTTTTTGTTAATTTAAACTGAGGGAAAACCGGGAACATCTGGTTTACGGTGGAAAGTAAACATATCTGGAGGGAAATGGCGTTTAGGGGCGAGCGGCAACGGAGTGAGGTGAAGAAGGATTACATTTCGTCTTAGCGGAGATCCTGGATTTTATACACAAGGGGCTTAGCTTAGATGTAAAATGCACACGACGGTACCTCAACAACACGCCCACATAAACCCATGTTTGAGCATTCGCATTTATATAAGGTCAGTATGTGCGTGTCGTTATTTATTATTATGTAAATTATAAACAATTGCATAATAAAACAATACAAAAACAAACGAAAATCATCATCTCTATAAGCAAAGGTATTTTACTTCACCCACCACTAAAACAACCTATACGACCTCCACAAAAGATATCTAAATAGTTACATGATGACCCAACCATCAACACAATATACTAGAAACCACCTATATGTGCAAAACGACAGCCTTTGAAACTACATTGTCAACAAACATCCACCAAAATACGCAAAATCCTCGCAACCCAAGGAAACAAAAAAAAACAAACCTAGATGCAAATTATACCAACACATCAACAACACGTATACACCTCCACACACAAACGTCCAACTTAAACAACACATATACACTCCACACACAAACATCCAACTAAAACAACACATATACACCTCCACACACCAATATCCAACTTAAACAACACATATACACCTCCACACACCAACATCCAACTTAAACAACACATATACACCTCCACACACCAACATCCAACTTAAACAACACATATACACCTCCACACACAAACATCCAACTTAAACAACACATATACACCTCCACACACAAACATCCAACTTAAACAACACATATACACCTCCACACACAAACATCCAACGTAAAAAACACATATACACCTCCACACACCAACATCCAACTTAAACAACACATATACACCGCCACACACAAACATCCAACTTAAACAACACATATACACTCCACACACAAACATCTAACTTAAACAACACATATACACCTCCACACACCAACATCCAACTTAAACAACACATATACACCTCCACACACCAACATCCAACTTAAACAACACATATACACCTCCACTCACCAACATCCAACTTAAACAACACATATACACCTCCACACACAAACATCCAACTTAAACAACACATATACACCTCCACACACAAACATCCAACTTAAACAACACATATACACCTCCACACACCTACATCTCACTTAAACAACACATATACACCTCCACACACCAACATCCAACGTAAACAACACATATACACCTCCACACACCAACATCCAACGTAAACAACACATATACACCTCCACACACCAACATCCAACTTAAACAACACATATACACCGCCACACACAAACATCCAACTTAAACAACACATATACACTCCACACACCAACATCCAACTTAAACAACACATATACACCTCCACACACAAACATCCAACGTAAACAACACATATACACTCCACACACCAACATCCAACTTAAACAACACATATACACCTCCACACACAAACATCCAACGTAAATAACACATATACACCTCTACACACCAACATCCAACTTAAACAACACATATACACCTCCACACACCAACATCCAACTTAAACAACACATATACACCGCCACACACAAACATCCAACTTAAACAACACATATACACCTCCACACACAAACATCCAACTTAAACAACACATATACACCTCCACACACATTCAAGGTAAACAACACATCTCATCTGCGGTAGTCGGAATGTGATTTAATTCTGCATTAATTGCATAAAAGGTAATTACGTAAAGAAAACAATCATAAAATAGTATCAAACAAAAATGCACAGACTACACAGTTATCATGTATTACAATCTCCTAAACTACACCATAGACAACATCAAATGTATCCTCATAGCCTCTAATTTGTACACATAGCAACAGTTTATATAATCTTCACGGACATTTTAGTGAATAAAAAACCGACGAAAAGAACGTCGTAGCTTTGGCTCTGCGTGCTGAGTTTCGTGTAGGTCTCCAATAACGTAAGTATCGATAGGTGACCAATCTAACTCATTTTTTACTAGAAGGAATCTCTCTTTATATTTTTAGGTTTGGTTTGGTAGTTTTGTTTTACGGCATATCAACCCTTTTTGGGTTATTTAATGCCGAATCTGGTCATTATAGTAAAAGTTTTTATGCTTCAAGTTCTTTATATCTTCAAATGTTTAATCATCGTTTTTGGTTTGGTAGTTTTGTTTTACGGCATATCAACCCTTTTTGGGTTATTTAATGCCGAATCTGGTCATTATAGTAAAAGTTTTTATGCTTCAAGTTCTTTATATCTTCAAATGTTTAATCATCGTTTTTGGTTTGGTAGTTTTGTTTTACGGCATATCAACCCTTTTTGGGTTATTTAATGCCGAATCTGGTCATTATAGTAAAAGATTTATGCTTCAAGTTCTAAAAATAAAATAAAAAAGGGGAGGGAGAAAGGGAGAGGGGCTGTTGTTTTTGTTTTTGGTTTTGTAGAACATAATTAAGTTTTACAAAAAAAAAAAAAAAAAAAAAAAACGTCAATGTAGGTGAATTTCGTCTCAGGGAGCCACAGGGCAGCCTGATCTGGTATCACCAGTTTATATTTTTAAAATGATTATATATATATACATATATATACATATACATATATATATATATATATACATATATATACACATAAATATACATATTTATATATATATATATATATATATATATATATATATATATATATATATATATATATATTATATATGTATGTTGTTTTATCAAGCAAAATATTAGCTAAACAAAATCAAAATGAAAATTAAAAAAAGAATGGTATTTTGAAATATTTTATTTTTATTTTAATAAATTACCTGCATCTAACACATAGTTTCTTTGAAGGCATTTTGCCTTTATCTTTATATATATATATATATATATATATATATATATATATATATATACATGTATATATTTACATATATGTAAATACAAATATATATATAGATATACATATATACATATATATATATACATATATATACATGTGTATATATATATATACATATATTTATACATGTGTATATATACATATATATATATATATATATATATATATATATATATATATACATATATATACATTGTGTGTATTTAGGCAGCATTTTTTCATTAATGCATGTGTTGTTGAAGACGACTGAACTCTTCTGTTTAGTGATTCCTTTTTTATTTTTTCACATTCGTCGAATGATCTTTTTGACGTGGAGATTGAATGAATTGATGAAGGATCCATGTGTTTGACTAACGTTTTCAATTCTCTCCGGAATCATCTTCAGGTCTTTAATGGCAAAAATAAATACAACGCGAGTGAAAGAATTGAATTTCTTAAAAAAATACGCCGGCAAACCGTTCGCGTAAAATACGGACGTCTACATTTTAAAATGTGACAATTGAAACAGTTCTTCGTTTATTTATTAATTTTATTTATTCTTCTTATTATTTGTAATTTAAAATAATGGCTGATTTAATTTTGTCTCGTCTAATAATTATGGAGAAGGAAAATGGGGGAGATAGGCAGTAAGTAATTTTAATAAGATGTCCCTATTTTTTAATTGAATTAGGCGACACCGGTTGATATCACTGAACTAGACTAAGCATTTTAAAATAGTTTTACTTGTCTCGTATGAAATGTTATTGATTTTAGGTTGCTGCGTTTTTATGTATACGGCCTTAAGTATTTTTAATTTTTTTAAATTAGTTTCGGAATGTATTATTTTTGGGTTCATTAGTAATATCTATTAATGCGAAAGGTTTGCCGGCGTATTTTTTAAGAAATTCCATTCCTTCACTCGCTGTGTATTCATTTTTGCCATTAAAGGCCTGAAGATGATTCCGGAGAGAATCGAAAACGTTAGTCAAACACACGGATCCTTCATCAATTCATTCCATCTACACCGAACTAACGCATTGTTTTTTTGCTAAGTATTCTTCTATATTAAAACACAAAATTAATACACACACAAATATTTATGTATATATATATATATATATATATATATATATATAATAATGGTAATAATCGAGGTGAAAAATATCCACAGGGTGGTAATCCAGAGAATTTTAACCGGGTTTATAAAAAGTGCTCAATATCAAAATAGAGCTTTATATATGATAATTTTATTTACACAGACATGTACAAAATCTGCGACACTGGCATGTCGATGTTATCGATCAACAGTTACTATAAACTGTGATCTCATCAGGCAGAGTTAGAATCCGATCTAAACCTCAGATCATATTTGGAAATATGATCTGAGGTTAAGATCGGATTCTAACTCTGCCTGATGAGATCACAGTTTATAGTAACTGTTGATCGATAACATCGACATGCAGTGTCGCAGATTTTGTACATGTCTGTGTAAATAAAATTATCATATATATATATATATATATATATATATATATATATATATATATATAATGTATATATATATATATAGATGGAGTGAGTATTAAATGTTCATTGCTATAATTATCTTGTCACCAAGAATAAACTTTACGGAATCTTCTTTTGACGGGCAAATTGTTACATTTAATCACATATTTTTAGTTTTTCGTAATTTTCCGGCGTTTTTTCATTCCTACTTTCTTCTATTCCATAAGAATATTTTTTCAATTTCTGTTTTTTTTTTACTCCGTTGAAACCGGGAATAATTTTGGCCACTTTGTTTTGCAAATGACTCGATATTTTATTCGAGCACTTATTTTTTTTTTAAATTTTCTTCTCAACGAAAATGCGCAGAAAATCGCATTTGTTGTAATCCATTAGTCGGACACCATTTTCGAAATGTCGAATTTATGATTAAATTGAAATTTGACGATCAGGATGAGGAAAAAGAAATGGAAAAGGATGATTTCCGATCATCATCATCATCATCATAATCATCATCATTATTATTATTATTATTATTATTATTATTATTATTATTATTGTGATAATCATCATTATAATAATCATCATTATCATCATTATTATTATTAATCTTATTTTCATCATCATCATCATCATCATCATAATCATCATCATCATCATCATCATCATAATCATCATCATCATCATCATCATCATCATCATCATCATCATCATCATCGCCCCTCTTCCTCCTCCTCCTCCTCATAATCATCCTGATCATTCTTATTATAATAATAATAATAATAATAAGAATAATAATAATAATAATAATAATAAGATATGATAATAATCAACAAGAAAGAAAAATCCTGCAAAATCGTGGACTTTGCCGTTCCAGCAGACCACAGAGTGAAGATCAAAGAGACGGAAAAGAGAAGCAAATATACTGTACTTGCCAGAGAATTGAAAGGAATATGGAACATGAAGAAAGTCAGTATAACACCAATAATCATAGGAGCACTAGGTACAGTCCCCAAAAACATGGAGAAAAGACTAGGAGAAATAGGAATCAAAGGGATAACTGAGACCATACAAAGGACAGTAATGATCAAAACAGCTACAATCCTGAGAAATGTCCTCGAATGCGGAAACCAACCCACATAAGCAACGAATGGAGAACAAACACATGGAAGCACAAAACAACAGAACCGGGGAAAATACAACCGCACGAGAGAGGCGCAAGCATAGGCTGACGCCACGAAAATTATGGACAGAGGATCAAGGAGGGAAAGCGCAAACCAGACCTCCACTGGAAGAGTGCGGACAGCTCTGGGACCGTTGGGAGGCTTGTTGCCACTCGGGCCCCAAAGGGGACCAATGGCCCTTATCAGCGGGAAATCGTTGGTAGGTGGCTGTTCCGATTACCGCAAGGGCATCAGCGGTGATGAACGAAAAGAGGTGGAGCATACTGGAGGCCTGAGGAGACTTGTTGTCACTCAGACTCCAGGGAATACCACAGGTTGTCGGCAGTGGGTGACCACTGACGATGACCAGTGTGATAACTCCTAGTGAGTAAATAATAATAATAATAATAATAATAATAATAATAATAATAATAATAATTATTATTATTATTATTATGATTATTATTATGATTATTATTATTATTATTATATTAATTATTTTATTCTTTTTGCGTTTTCATTTTCATTTTCTTGTATTTCTCCTTCTTTTCTAAATTCTTTTTTTTAATGTGTTAGTTCACCGAGTCCTGCTGAGGATGATCGAAGTCATCATTATCCATGATTGTCATCACATTACTCCTGGCTCTACAAGCATGAAGGTCTTTCTGTGGTCTTGGATCAACTCAAAATTTTCCAAATTTAATGGCTGTCCAGAACTTTACCCCTTGGCAGTAGTTTTATTTTAACGTTAATAGATAAGGTTGGCAATTATCTCAAGTAGTCTTTCTTGAATGGCCCCAGTGATCTCTCTTTCTCTCTCTCTCTCTCTCTCTCTCTCACACACTCTCTCTCTCTCTATCTCTCTCTATCTCTCTCTCTCTCTCCCCCTCTCTCTCTCTCTGGATATATATATAAATATATATATATATATATATATATATATATATATATATATATATATATATATATATATATATATATATTAATAATATTTTTATATTTTTCAAATATTTGAAAGTTGGCATTTTCTACAGCCAACTTATCTATCTGTATTTCTCCTCTGATGATAAGATTTCAATCTTTGAAAAGCCTTGGCTTAAGGAAAGAACAATAAACACTGGTTTATTACAGAATATACCTAGCATTGAAATAAATTTAGACATTCGAACATGTTTATCACTCTTATTTCTTCTATCTTTATATATATATATATATATATATATGGTACGTCAATGAAAATTAATAAGACCTGCAAATGGAAGCAAATCGATATCTTTAGTTGTTCAAAACAAGGAGCAGTTTAGTTAATAAAAACATTTATTTTTCTTCTCTTTCATTCCTTAACCCAGGCTTTTCAAAGATTAAAATCTTATTTCACAATAGGTCCAACTCTCTAAAAGTGTACCTTTTAGTTATAATTTACATATATATATATATATATATATATATATATATATATATATATATTATGTCCCAATAGAGGGGAACAGGAGTTTAGGTGTCCCTAGACGTCTGTCGGTCAGTTTTCGTTTTCTGCAATCTGACAGTTAATCGACCTCTTTGGCGTCTGGCGTTTGGTTTAGTTTTCTGTGGTCTGACAGTGAGTTGATTTTTAGTGGTCATCGGAAACAAATGTTCTGTAAGTGTTCGCTAATTCTGGTCTTAGATGTTGAAAAAAATGTATAGAAGATGTTGGTTATGATTTGAGTAGTTTTTTCATCCGCATATGTTGGAAAAATGCACTTTAGATGGATTTTTCCGGAGTAGCACGTGTTTCTACCAGAATAATTAATTACTTTCCTTTGCAAGGGTTCTGCATTCTTATCAGATTTGTACCCGAAGGTTGAAGTCATTAGCTGAAGTACAACTTTACTCGGCACGTGCTTATTAAAATATTACAACATTGCAATACATTAGCACTCGTGTGCTATATATATATATATATATATATATATATATATATATATATATATATCAGTATTTCATGTATCCACAAAAAAATGTTATAAGGAGATATAATTTTTATGGATCAATTTTCAGTATTTACTTCAACAGTGCTCGATACATGAGTAGAGCAAGGTAATACGTTATGAAAATATATTAATGGCAATCAAGCTACACACAGAGACACACACAGACACACACACACACATAAATATATATATATATATATATATATATATATATATATATGTATTCATATATTATTACACATACATGTACAAAATCTGCGACACTGGTATTTCGATGTTATTGACCAACAGCTATTATAAACTGAGATCTCATCAGGTAGAGTTAAAATCCGATCTTAACCTTAGATCATATATATATATATATATATATATATATATATATATATATATATATATATATATATATATATATATATATATATATATATATATATATATGATCGATAAATACATATATATACATATATATATATATAATGTCTTCATTGATTTCATCGATTGATTTGATTGAATAGTTAAATAATATCATTCGAATGTAACTCAGGATAAAGAGAAATTTAAGAAAATCAATATTTTCAGAATTTTGATAGCAAAACTGATTCGCCCACGTTCTTAACCAACAATGAAAGGAAATTTTATAGAAGGACATTTTAAGAAATGAACTAAATTACTGAGAATTCATTGCGTTTAATATATACATACACACACACACATATATATATATATATATATACATATATATATATATATATATATAATGAAAATAAAGGTTTTTCTGAAAAGAAAACCAAGTAAGTAAGGCAATCCTTATCATATTAAAATGGTTCGATATATTTTCAGATAAGGATTTAAAACTAATCAATACTAAAAAGACTTACAATAAAACAATATAGTTATCATAAAACATTTTCGATTAAAACATTTGAATAAAGCATAACACACGTACAGATACATATATAGAGGGCCTGTCGAAACAGTTTCCGACCTTAGGGCAAAAAAGACGGTGTTAGGACCCTAATCCCCTTCAAAGTAGGCCGCTTGTGCTTTCACACACTTAGCACACCGATCCATCCACTGCCGGAAACATCTCTGGATGTCTTCTTTTGGAATGGTGTTCATCTCACCCGTCACATTCCGCATTATTTCGTTTTTCGCACCCTCTAAACCATCGAGGGGCCTGCCAGAACGCTAGTCACTCTCCATTGATGTGCGGCCATTTAGTAAATACAGAAAACAAGTACAACAGAACAACTGTCGGTTTCGATCTCAAAAGGAAGCTGACATTCTGGACTTTGGGAAGTCTGGCCCCTTCTAAATTCGAAACCGAAGGAACTGATGTCGTACTAGTTTTCCCTTTTTTTAAATCATTATAAATTTACGCTCTTCATTTTTAATTTTAGAATTTCTCAATTAATCAAGCACTCTGCGGGGTTTTTTCCTACTATCTGGCAAAGAAAGGAATACACACACATATATATGTATATATATATATATATATATATATATATATATATATATATGTATATATGTATATTTATATATATATATATATATGTATATATGTTTATGTATATATATGTATATATATTTATATATATATATATATGTATGTATATATTTTTATATATATATGTATATATTTATATATATATATATGTATGTATATATTTATATATATGTATATATTTTATATATATATATGTATGTCTATATTTATATATATATATGTATATATTTTATATATATATATATGTATATATTTATATATATATATATATGTATATATTTATATATATATATATGTATATATTTATATATATATACATATATATATGTGTATATTTATATATATATTTATATATATATATGTATATATTTATATATATATGTATATATTTATATATATATGTGTATATATTTATATATATATATGTATATTTATATATATATATGTATATATTTATATATATATATGTTTATATTTATATATATATGTATATATTTATATATATATGTATATATTTATATATTTATATATATATATGTGTATACATATATAGAGATATACATCTATATATATATATATATGTATACATATATAGAGATATACATCTATATATATATATATACATGTATATGTATACATATATATATATATATATATATATAGATATAGATATTTATACATATATATATATATATGAACATACATATATATATAATTTTCGTTGAAATAAACCATAAAGTTCTCAATCGTAAGTTCTACAAGGGCTTAGCAAAATTCTTGTCCAGATTTTCGAACTCTAAAAGGCGTTGAAGATTGGAAGGGAGCGGACAAATACAAGACGATATCTTGCCTTAGGAAAAGGTTGTCCATAATTATGAAACCTCGGTACCCCAAATGACCACTGTACTGTATAGTTTAAAATACGATATGTAATATATATATATATATATATATATATATATATATATATATATATATATATATATATATATATATATATATATATATATATAAGTGTAGGTTTGTAATCCGAGGCTGGAGCAATGTGATATAGGTACCGGAAGGTGGAGAAGGTGAACAAAAACAAACGAGAAGAGAAAACAAGAATGGACTCGCAAATCAATTTATTAATATTTAACGTAAAACAAATTAAATACAGGAACAGTAAATAAAAAAGACGTGACTGTCAGGCAAATAAAAGTTCCGGAATATGGTAATCTTAAATTTTCGAAAGAAAAACTTTCATTATCAAAAGACCAAAAATTAAAGACCGAGTGGTCGAAAAAACGAACGAAAGAGATGCACTGATGGAATCAACTGGAATCAACTGTTATTGACAAAATACCGCAGAGAAAAAGAGTAGGTCCGCAGAAAATGTTAATTATTCCTATCATAATTTAATTATATAATTATTCATTAAAAGTTATGATCTCATTAATATTTGTTTGTTTATATACTAATTATTATAATTTTATTATTTTTTATCTGATTTGATTTATAAACTTTTTTCTTTATTTATTCAATTCTTATTTTAAATTTGGGCCGTTATGAGAATACGAACGGTCAAAGGGAGGTAACTTTGAAAACAGAATATGGTTAAAATTGAAAGTTGAAAAATTGAAATCAATTGTGGAAAGAATTAACGTCATGAGAGTAGGAAGAAACCGTTGGAAATGGATGGGGGGAGGTTTAAGAGATTGAAAAAATATAAAACATATACACACATATATACATATAAAGTGTACATTTCTAAATACATATTTATTTTAAAGGTATAATATTCCTAGAATTAATTTATTTAAATGTTTATTGAATTAATTTATTTAATTATTATTATTATTGAATTAATTTTTTTAAATTTATTTCTTATATATATATATATATTTATATATATATATATATATATATATATATATATATTTTTTCCCCACTCGTCTTTTTCATTGATTTTAATAATGCTTCCTCTAAAATTAATCCTACCATTCTGTTGTACACGTAATTTACTTACATATATATATATATATATATATATATATATATATATATATATATATATTTATATACATACGCATGAGTACACGTACAGAGATACGCATGTGTATATGTAAATATAGATATATGTTTTACAAAATAATGTCATCTTTCCTCGTGTACTTGTGTATTCGGGCAAGAACGCATAAACAGGAAAATGCCTTTCTGGACATTTAACAAATGTTCTACATATATTCTTTACGAATTCAAAAGAACCCTCTCTCTCTGTCTCTGTCTCTGTCTCTGTCTCTCTATCTCTCTCTCTCTCTCTGCCTCTCTCTCACTCTCTATCTATCTCTCTTTCTCAATATATATACATATATGTATATATATATATATATATATACATACATATATGTGTATGTATATATATATATAACTACATTGAATTATAAAATAGACCATGTACTGTTATTTTTATCGTATTTTCAATGCTCACATACGCAATACACACAGACACACAGACACACACACACACACACATATATATATATATATATATATATATATATATATATATATATATATATATATATATACTGTTTACGTCTCTATATTCATCTCTGTCTTGCTCCCTCTCTCTTACATATATATATATATATATATATATGTATATATATATATATATAATGACCACTCCACTTTAACTATCAGGTGGAATCTACGAGCGAATCGTATCTGAATACATTTTGAATTCCTTTAATTGCTTCTCATACGAAATACCTGGCTTTTTAGTTTACTCTAGACACGATTCAAAATTGGTCTGTTATGCATCGCATATCTACAATAGTCGTCATTACTAAGGTCACATTAGTCGAAATGGAGAAAATGATTTTTATCGAATAGAAAAAGAAAATAAACGACTATTACAAATATGAGTCTTTTCAATCGGTTGGTTTACTGATGAAAGAAAACCCTGACAGACCAACGAAAATGATATTTCAAAATAAACATGGCATACGGTTGGGTCAGAATAAAACGACGCATATCATATTACAAACTTATGCATGATATAAAGACGAAAATGCTATTTCAACTTTACACATTAGATACAGAACCATATGATATTTCGAATTTAATCATGATAGACCGACAAAAAAAATGATATTGCAAACTTATGAATGATACAAAGACAAAAAAGTTAAATGATAGACCAAAAAAAAAATTGGTATTAAAAATGATGCGTGCCTTTTTCAATTTAGGCAAATATGCCGACGAAAATTGAATTTCAAACCAAAAGATGACAGAGCGAAAAAATGCTATTTTAAACGTAAGCGTGACGGACAGGCCGAAATGCTATTTCGAACGTAAGCGTGACGGACGGGCCGAAATGCTATTTCGAACTTAAGCGTGACGGACGGGCAGAAATGCTATTTCGAACGTAAGCGTGACGGACGGGCCGAAATGCTATTTCGAACTTAAGCGTGACGGACGGGCAGAAATGCTATTTCGAACATAAGAGTGACGGACGGGCAGAAATGCTATTCCGAACGTAAGCGTGACGAACGGACCGAAATGCTATTTCGAACTTAAGCGTGACGGACGGGTCGAAATGCTATTTCGAACTTATACGTGACGTACGGGCAGAAATGCTATTTCGAACGTAAGCGTGACGGACGGACCGAAATGCTATTTCGAACGTAAGCGTGACGGATTGACCGAAATGCTATTTCGAACATAAGCGTGACGGACAGGCCAAAATGCTATTTCGAACGTAAGCGTGACGGACGGACCGAAATGTTATTTCGAACTTATGCGTGACGGACGGGCAGAAATGCTATTTCGAACATAAGCGTGACGGACGGGCCAAAATGCTATTTCGAACATAAACGTGACGGACGGGCCAAAATGCTATTTCGAACGTAAGCGTGACAGACGGGCCAAAATACTATTTCGAACGTAAGCGTGACGGACGGACCGAATTGTTATTTCGGACTTATGCGTGACGGACGGTCAGAAATGCTATTTCGAACATAAGCGTGACGGACGGGCCAAAATTCTATGTCGAACGTAAGCGTGACAGACGGGCCAAAATGCTATTTCGAACGTAAGCGTGACGGACGGGCCTAAATTCTATTTCGAACGTAAGCGTGACGAACGCGCCGAAATGCTATTTCGAACGTAAGCGTGACGGACGGATCGAAATGCTATTTCGAACTTAAGCGTAATCTTGTTACCCTCAAGCAAAATATTCAGAGCCAGAACTTGTTCTACCACTACGGAATTTCTATTAACAGCATTTTCTTTTGAAGAACTTACAAATTGTGGAACACAATACCACAGGGATGCTACCCAGCTGACTACAACATAGTCTTTTTCAATTCCAATATCAAGAAACGTAAATAGACAGGAACAACTGAGTAAGCCTTAGTTTGTGTGTGGTGGGGGTAATGTAGCAATGACATATTTTGTATGTACTATCGTTTCTTCATATACATAGACATGTACCACTGAGTAAGTCTAAGCAGGGGGTAATGTAGCAGCCACATATTTAGATGTACTATTTGATCTATAAATTCATTTATTTATTTTGTCTTTTATTTATTTATATATTTATTTATTCATCTATGTACGCATTCTTTATTTATGCAGTTTACGGACCGGGCTATTTTTTTAGATAGGATTTTCAAGTTTAATTTAATTTTTTCGCTATCATAACATTGTTAGGTGAAAGTCCAGAATAGTTAATAAAGCCTGAACTCTTCTCGATGTAAAGAATGACTTTCTATGTAATAACTTTATTATTTCTGCCCGGTTCGTAAACTGCATAAGTACTTTATTATTTTTCAGTTGTCACGCATTTATTTATTTACTTTAAATTATGCTATTTATGTTCTAATTCATTTTCGTTAAATAACCTTAATTTCAGTTTAACAAGGATTGCCTCCCTTCTGTCTTCAATTATTAAATTATTGAATTATCTCCCCTGACGATCTTATTAACGCTGCTTCTCGAATAGCTTTCGGGCTTAGTAAGTGGTGACTTATTAGTATACACTAAAATACTTTTGGGCCTTTTGGCCCGGATCAAAGTGTAGTATCTGTTCCGATGGATACTACACCTTATAGACCGGTATCGTCTTGGCCTTCGGGGCTTGATTTACGCCGGTCTATGGGTCTGTCCTGTGTGGTTCTAGGAGGTCCACCCTCCCAGGCTTTGCCTCCCCTCTTTGGGGGGGGAGTAAGTTTATTGCTTACTGCCTGAGGCGCCCCTACCGGGGAATGCCGATAGGGCTGCCCAGGCAATTTTTAATGACCAGAGTGCTCAACTTCTCGAGTGCTGGTTTTTCTAATCCCACTTTCCCGACCTTGTGTCACATCTTACCTCGTGGGAGGTAGATAAATAACTTGGCCTTTTGGTTAAGATAAAAGTGTAGTAGCTGTTTCGATTGATACTCCACCCTATAGACCGGTACTGTCTTGGCCTTCAGGCTTTGATTCCGCTGATCTGAGGTCCTGTTCTCTGCAGTTCTAGGAGGTCCACCCTCTCAGGTTTTGAGAAGGGGTTCGTCTATTGCTAATTGCCTGAGACGCACCTACCGGGGAATGTCGACGGGGCTGCCCAGGCATTTTTAAAGGTCATAAATGCTCCACCTCTAGGCTGCTGACTTATCAAATCCTGCTTTCCGACCTTGTGTCACATCTTATCGCTGTGGGAGGTAGATAAATATATGAAAGTGTAGTATCTGTTCCGATGGATACTACACCTTATAGACCGGTATCGTCTTGGTCTTCGGGCCTTGATTCCGCCGGTCTGTGGGTTTGTCGTGTGCAGTTCTAGGAGGTCTACCCTCCCAGGCTTTGCCTCCTCTCTTTGGGGTGGAGTAAGCTTATTGCTTACTGCCTGAGGAGCCCCTACCGGGGAATGCCAGCGGGGCGGCCCAGGCATTTTTTGTAAGCCAGACTGCTCCTTTTCTCGGGCGTTGGCTTGTCAAATCACACTTTCCCGACCTTGTGTCACATCTTACCGCTGTGGGAGGAATATCAATAGCAATAGTATTTAAAAATTACGCGGCATAAATCGTATACCGAAAAAGTAAAATAAAAAAATAAAAAAATTTTTAAAGAAATTTACACGTTTTCGGAATTTTTTTTAGATGAGGATTGATAATTTGTATTATTTTGTAATTTTCGGACTACTATTCTCATCTTTGTTACATATGATTTAACCGAGCTTCATAAAAAGAAAATAATTCTTGATAGAATATATACATGTATTTGGATAAGAATGTAATGATATTCATCATATTGTCTATAGCCCCTTTAATGCTAAAACGATCCCTTTAAGAGAATTATAATTAGTCTGTCAAATTTAAAAAAATGCTTGGACGCGTCTATATCAAGATGCGGCCGTTGAACATCTTGTAGAATTTGGAATATTCGGACTACTGTTCTCATCTTGGGTGTTTTTATCACAACGATGAGAACAGTAGTCCAAATTCTACAAAATGTCAACCCTCATCTAAAAAATTCTGAAACCTAAAAAAACCCCAACTATTTGAAGACCGACCTGACGACGTATCAATGGACATAGTCTTTTAGGCAGATGCTATTCGCATGCCAAAGAAAGCAAATCTGCCATTTTTAATGGAAGCACTTACGTACTAAATAAGCTAATAACGTAGACATGTATTGTCCTCAATTTAACTCAGGAAATACTAAGTGCATACGAAAATAAAATATTGTTTTTTGTTTTACTTTAAACAAGTTTAAATGTCATTCCCTGCGCGTGTTTGTACTTGCGTCCAGGTTACTCACCGTGTTGTCGAGAATATGTATTCCAAATACAATACAAATCTTAAATATTTTAATTTTAAAATCAGAGGTTGTGTCCATATTATTCCATTGTCAAACTCCTTAAAATTCTCCAAATGAACTGATTTTTTCAAAATTAATTGTTACCGATGACTCACCACTTGTCAAGACAAAAGGCCACTTGAAGATAAGGATTGATGATATTAAATAATAATCAGTCAAAAGATGAAGATAAGTATGAAAAAATAGAGAAATGATTCACGGAATAAATAAGTGTACTTATTTATAGCCACGGTATAATATTAAATACATTGCATGTTTTAATATTAAATACATTGCATGTTTTAATATTGAATACATTGCATGTTTTAATATTAAATACATTGCATTTTTTAATATTAAATACATTACATGTTTTAATCTTAAATACATTGAATGTTTTAATATTGAATACATTGCATGTTTTAATATTAAATACATTGAATGTTTTTATATTAAATACATTGCATGTTTAAAAATGACATACATTGCATGTTTTAAAATGACATACATTGCATGTTTTAAAATGACATACATTGCATGTTTAATATTTAATACATTCCATGTTTTTATATCAAATACATTGCATGTTTTAATATTAAATACATTGCATGTTTTAATATTGAATACATTGCATGTTTTAATATTAAATACATTGCATGTTTTTATATTAAATACATTGCATGTTTTAATATTAAATACATTGCATGTTTTATATTAAATAAACCGCATGTTTTAATATTAAATACATTGCATGTTTTAATATAAAATACATTGCATATTTAATATTAAATACATTGCATTTTTTAATATTAAATACATTGCATGTTTTAATATTGAATACATAGCATGTTTTAATATTAAATACATTGCATGTTTTTATATTAAATAAACCGCATGTTTTAATATTAAATACATTGCATGTTTTTATATTAAATAAACCGCATGTTTTAATATTAAATACATTGCATGTTTTAATATAAAATACATTGCATATTTAATATTGAATACATTGCATATTTTTAATATCAAATACATTGAATGTTTTAATATTGAATACATAGCATGTTTTAATATCAAATACATTGCATGTTTTAATATTGAATACATAGCATGTTTTAATATCAAATACATTGCATGTTTTAATATTAAATACATTGCATGTTTTAATATTAAATACATTGCATGTTTTAATATCAAATGTATTGCATGTTTTAATATCAAATACATTGCATGGTTTGCATGGTTTAATATCAAATTAAAAATATGGTTTAATAATAATAATAATAATAATAATAATAATAATAATAATAATAATAATAATAATAATGTCAATAATGTCAATAATGTCAATAATACGAGCAAAACTATTGAATATATAGCAGAAACCTGTAGAACTAAACTAGAAATCAATTGTGCAGAATATTTAATTATTAGAGAGTTTTTATTAAAGTATTATGCTAATGAATCATCGGGATAAATGTGTGTATTTGTCTAAATTTTCACCTACGTCTGTCGTTAATTACAAGTTATTTTTGTATTACACATAATAATTATATTGAGAAGTTGATTTATTTCTGATTTTAGCAAATGATCCGTTTTCTTTTCGTCTCCTTAAAAACTCGATTCGCACACATCCATTCGCAATGACGCTTCAGACTTTTGTACATCTTAAATCAAAATGCGTTAGATATTATTGCATATCCGCTCATTTCTAATTATTCAAATGAATTTTTTCTAAAATCGAACAAAACGGCGTAAATAAAATTATATTATCGCCGTCGACTTTAAAGTGTTTTACGTTGCATTTGTTTAATGAATATCTATCTGACAATTGTTTTCCAGGACGGAAATTATACTGAATCTTTTAAATATTTCAATTGTTACAATATATAAATTAAACATGAATTTTATTCATAAAATAAAATGTAGCTTCGAAGTATTTTATGGAAAGAATAAAACGAGGGGGTAAAAAAGCAGCCGTGAAAATTCTACGGAATTTCTCAATTTCGTAACTAAAAATGTTCTACCCTTATTAAGAATATTTAGAATGTGTTAATTTGTAAGTAAACATGTTCTAACCTTATTAAGAATATTTAGAATGTGTTCATTTGTACGTAAACAGGTTCTAACCATATTAAGAATATTTAAAATGTGTTCATTTGTAAGTAAACATGTTCTAACCTTATTAAGAATATTTAAAATGTGTTCATTTGTAAGTAAACATGTTCTAACCTTATTAAGAATATTTAAAATGTGTTCATTTGTACGTAAACAGGTTCTAATCATATTAAGAATATTTAAAATGTGTTCATTTGTAAGTAAACATGTTCTAACCTTATTAAGAATATTTAAAATGTGTTCATTTGTAAGTAAACAGGTTCAAATCTTATTAAGAATATTTAAATGTGTTCATTTGTAAGTAAACAGGTTCAAATCTTATTAAGAATATTTAGAATGTGTTAATTTGTAAGTGAACATGTTCTAACCATATTAAGAATATTGAATGTGTTAATTTGTAAGTAAACATGTTCTAACCTTATTAATAATATTTAAAATGTGTTAATTTGTAAGTATAAATGTTCTAACCTTATTAAGAATATTTAGAATGTGTTCATTTGTAAGTATACATGTTCTAACCTTATTAATAATATTTAAAATGTGTTAATCTGTAAGTAAACATGTTCTAACCTTATTAAGAATATTTTAAATGTGTTACATTGTAAGCAAACGTGTTCCAAATTTATTGCGAATTTCTCAATTTGTCAGTAAATATGTTCCAATCTTATTGCGAATTTTACAATTTGTAAGCAAACGTGTTTCAACCTTTCTGCGAATTAGTCAATTTGGAAGTAAACGTGTTCTAACCCGATTGTGAATTTGTCAATGTGTAAGTAAATGTGTTCTAACCTTATTGCTACTTCCTCAATTGGTAAGGAGACGTGTTCCAAACGTATTGCGAATGTGCTAATTCATAATTAAACGTGTTCCACCGTTATTGTCAAAAGTATATAGTAGATATGCTCATTTAATCCCTAGCAACGTCGGGTCATCTTGCTAGTTAAGAATAATGCTGTCTATTTACTTCTGTCATGTATGTGTACCTATTTCTTAGCTTTGATTTTAACTAAATTTCTCCAACTGAAAATTATTGATGCCTCGAGCATTAGAACAATCCGTTTCAGACATTTCCTCATTCTCCTAACTGCGGTCAGCGAGTGAATTCTTGTTTTCCACTTTGTGCGAATTCGATCTATACACCCGATCAAATATGTCTTCCTCTTCGCGTGCTGCATTTGATTAATCACAATCATCTATCGTAGATATTATCCGCAAACTTCGAAAATCGCGCTAAGCGGACGCAGGATTGCAATGAGACCGCCCGAACAGAATCCAGCCCTCTGGTCTCAATTATCGTTTCGACCACGCTACGATTTGAATCTCCGTCCATTAAGACAAATAAGCCCTTTATTCAATTTTCGATTCCGCCCCCTTCCTTCCCGCTCTCCGTTTATCCCTACACGTCCGTTTTCTTTTATAAGATTAAAGAAAATTGCTTCAGATTTGCAACCAGTAAACACGTCACCACGACTCGACGCGTTTTCATATATGGTCGAAGAACCGTGGTGTTTAAGGCGGCAAAAATGGGAGTTTCTTCTGCCTGAAAGAACTGCAGTCTTTCCTTCTGAATTCAAGAGATGGATACCACCCACTCACCATTGTTGCGGCAAACGTAGCATTAAGTTCTTAGAAATGAGTGACCCTGTATCATTTGGCTAATAGCACCCTACCTGAGAGTCCTAAATTAAAACTATTCTGTGTAACATTCACAGGTAACACAGATTGGAACAAATACATTGAAGATACTCCCAAATCTGCAACTAAAATGGTATGTTCCCTTTACTGGGCTAGAAAACTTATCACACCGTAATCCTAACCCTAACCCTGACCCTAAACCTAACACTTACAAATATATCTGAAAATCCATCATCCCTCTATGCATGCAGTATTGTTGCCACATCTGGGCTGGTGCACCAACCACTAGTCTCCCCCTCTTACTCAGCGTCAAAAATAGAGCCTTCTAATCTAATAGGTTTCACACTGTCCAACAATCTCCAACCCCTGTCCCATCGCCGCAGTTTTGTATCCCTGTGCTTGTTTTACAAGTAAGTCACTGGGCTGTGCGTCTACAAACTAGCTGAACTTTTTGTGTCCATTTTTGATAAAGTGAAGATTTTCCCGAAATATCAAATAATTCTTAATAACCATCGTGACAGAACACACAGCTGACACTACACGTGCTGTTTATGTAAGATTGTAAAGAAAAATAAATAATAAGTCCTCTCCATCGATTGATTATTTTTGTTCTTTCCGTTTTCTCATCAATCCGGCTCTCTGCATTGCCTCCAGCCTTCTTAATACATTTATTACAATTCCTAGAAATGCTTCAAGTAAACTACCATTATCTTTCTCTCTCGATATTTATATATATATATATATATATATATATATATATATATATATATATATATATATATATATATATATATATATATGGGAAAATGAAAAAGAAAAACCAAAAAATGGATGTTTTTTATGTGTACATCAACGTTTCGTCTTTATTTATAAGACTTCATCAGGATGATAAAATAGAGAAAAAATATGTCATGCAAGTACAGATACATGTAGGGTAGACATATTGGGAGGTAAAATAGAATGAAATAATGGCCACTGATGGGTGGACGCCCGTATTTGTTGGAGAAATAGAAATGAATTAATGTACACATAAAAAACATCCATTTTTTGGTTTTCCTTTTTCATTTTCCCATCACGTCGGATTACCTTCATCCTTCTCTTCCCATATATATATATATATATATATATATATATATATATATATATATATATATATGTATATATATATATATATAAATACATATATATATATATATACATATATATATATATATATATATATAAATATATATATATATAAATATATATCATCAATAAACGATTAGTAAATATATAAATAAATAGATAAAGATATATATATATTTATATATATATGCACATACATATGTGAATCAATGGATATATAATCAATAATGAAACTATAAATAACGGCTCTTAGTACCGATTATACACAGCCTCCTGAAGACGGTCGATAAAACGAAAGCGCTCGAGGAATGGAATACGACACAACGTTAGGTGCCATACTCCACCGGTTAACACATGAGAACCGCAGAATTGCTCGCCGCGTCGAGAGATTGACGCGAAAGATTGTGAAAAGAGAGAGCTCCGTGGTCTTCAATGAAGTCTTCATAAACAATGTCTTGCTGTTGAACTATATATATATATATATATATATATATATATATATATATATATATATATATATATATATGGTATAAAATATATATTTTTAAAAATATATATATCCAAACTATTCAAGGAAAAGCTCGATGAGTGTTAACATTGAACAACATTTCATATATAAATACACAATTTTATTTATCTTCCTCCCACAGAGGTAAGATGTGACACAAGGTCGGGAAAGTGGGATTTGAAAAGCCAGCGCCCTCGAGAAAGGAGAACACTCTGATCTACACAAAAATGCCTGGGCAGCCCCGTCGCTATTCCCCGGAAGGGGCGCCTCAGGCGATTAGTAATAAAATAAATCTCGCAATTTATAAAATGTTTGGTTGGGAAGCAACCTTGTGGTATTTTATTCCACATATCGGATGCTCGCTGAAAGAAACCGTTTTCAAGGAAGTTTCGTATGCTTTTTTTTTACAGAGAGGAAGAAAGGTGAATTCATTTGATTTTGTTGTTACTAAGCGAGTTCTCCCTGTGAATGTTTTATAGACAGGGTCATGGATTGAAGCTCCCGGAGAAGGAATGGATGTTTTGTTTAGTCCCAATCCAGAATTCTCCAGTTAAAAAAATGGATGTTTTTCACATTAAAGAGCGACCCTGTGACTAAAGCTGCCCTCGTGAGGAGGCAAGTAAATCACGACATCAACTAAAGTGGAAGAGGTGAAAAAGATGGTGGATTTGAATGGAGGAAAGACGTAAAACGGAAAGAAATATAATCGGCAAGCGGCCAATGTATATTATACTTGTTAAAAGGGCGAATCGGAAGTTTAATTTCCGGTCAAGAGTTCGCGCATGCGTCTTGGCCTTCTTCAGCGGCCATTAACTTGCGATGAGGCACACCAAGCGAGGAAGAGGCAAATTAAGCCGATGACAGAGGTGGGGTGGGGGCTAGTTGTGAACACGAGGCTGATCGGGGCGACCGCACCCAATGTCAGATGCACATTAGAAAATATGTCAAGCTAGTTTCTCTCTATCTTTCTTCTTCTTCTTCTTCTTCTTCTTCTTTTTCTTCTTTTTCTTCTTCTTCATCTTTTTCTTCTTCTTCTTCTTCATGTTTTTCTTCTTCTTCATCTTTTTCTTCTTCTTCATCTTTTTCTTCTTCTTTTTTCTTCTTCTTTATCTTTTTCTTCATATTTTTCTTCTTCTTCTTCTTCTTCTTCGTCTATATATTCTTCTATCTCTTCTTCTTCTTCTTCTTCTTCTTCTTCTTCTTCTATTTCTCTCTCGCTGTCATTTGTTTTATTTTCTGTTGCTCTTTCTATTTAGATTTTTTCTTTTTCTTTCTTTTATTATATGCTCCCTCCCACAGCGGTAAGATGTGACACAAGGTCGGAACGTGGGATTGGAAAGCCCGAGAAGATAAGCATTCTGGCCTACAAAAAAAACTGGGCAGCCCCGTTTCCATTCCCTGCTAGGGGCGCCTCAGGCGATTAGCAATAAACTAACCCCTTCTCAAAGGGTAAGAAGGCAAAGTCTGGGAGGGTGGACCTCCTAGAACTGCACAGGACTAACACACAGACCGACGGAATCAAGCCCCGAACACCAAGCCGGAACCGGTCTATAGGGTGTAGCATCCATCGGAACAGATACTAGACTTTGATCTCAGTCAAAAGGCAGAGAACAAAGTTGTGTTTATTATATTTCTATATTCAAGCATGCCTTATTTATGATATTTTAATTATTCGGACTAATATCTTCATACAATTGTTATATTTACGGGAGGTGACGGACTGAAGACCTGGGTGTTCCAAGTTCGAATCCAGTCGGTTCCACAGTACCACTTTTACTTAGGGATGTTGGCAACTTTCTCGTGGTCCTTCACGTAAGTACCCTATGTATCTCCAGAAAGATTTCTAACTAAAAAAACATCGAGGGAAACTAATGCCAACATCAGAATAATCTAATCTACACGAAGGAAGAAGAAAGTTGTATTCTCAACGTTTCGGCCGAGGTAAACCCGATCTTTTTCAGATACACCCAATTGAATTTGAAAATCCTTATAACAAACTCGGCAACCTGAGAACCCAGACATATTTTGAACGGGAATCGTTATCTAATCAACGATTGTACAGTGTTCTAATTCGTTCAGACAGGAACAGGAATTCGTATTAATTTTATTTAAAAAATATGGTTTAATAGTTAATAGCGTTAAACTACAGTCATTTGGAAAAAAAATCTCAATCAAGTTGCGTCAAGACTAAATACTGTTGATCTATATAACACAGTGTTTTGATTTACTCCTCTCCAGGAGTTAGGCACAAGGCCAGTTTCTATCTTACTCCCACGAGTAAGATGTGACCGAAGGTCGGGTCGGGAAAGTGCGGTTTAAAAATTGCCTGGGCAGCCCCGTCGGCATTCCCCCGTAGGGGCGCCTCAGGCGATTAGCAATAAACTTACTCCTAACTATAAGTGTTAGAAGGGTAGATTCCGACCCAGAAAACAGCAATTCTTCCCCCTTTGTCAGAAACATGGCTCATGGAATGTGAGGACTAAAGGACAAAATAAGGGAAGCGATAGTTACGAGGTTTCCGAAAGTAAACCCAAGGTCCATTTACTACCTTCCTTTGTTAGATGGATAGATTATGACCTAGAAAACAGCAATTCTTCTCCCTTTGTCAGAAACATCGCTCATGGAATGTGAGGACTAAAGGACAAAATAAGGGAAGCGAAAGTTACGAGGCTGCTAAAAGTAAACCTTTGGTCGACTTTCTACTCTTCCTAAAATCGACGTTATTTTTCTTTTTCCTTTATCTATATTCTTGAGGGTGGACCTCCTAGTACTGCACAGGACAGAGGTACATGACTTATTGAAAAGGCAACTACTCAAAATGAGAAAACATATCGCCAGGTCTTTTATTATTAGCTAAAGTTAGACCTTCATCACTAGCTTCAGCACAAAAAGTCACCGTGATTCCTTTCCAAAATGGGGCGTTTTCATTGTCTCCTTTTATTTAATTTTTCTCAACACAAGTCCTCTGTACTTTCGCCTGACACAGGTGTCGAGAAAAAGCTGTATCAAAATAAATTGACAAAAACATTTTTGTACAAGTATAAGAATAATTGAATTTGATCACCGAAACTCTGTTGACAAACCGAGAGACTAGTAAACGATAATTACTAAGATTAAAATAAATTATATTAAATTTAAGTTAATTTAATTATTTAAATAAGTACAAATACAAGTGACAGTACAAAGACATGAAGTTATGTGTTATTTGTAAATTTTGGGGAAAGGTGTATTAATTTTTCTACCATCGCCGAAATCGCTTGTTGTGTAAAGGTTTGAAAAGGATATTGCTCATATTCTGATGTTCACGATGATACAAAAGTCCCAAAATATAATAGCCGAACAGACGAAGAGTTGTACGCCACGAACAAACACCTGCTATCGCAAATAACACTCTTGCAATAAATGACGTAAATAATAGAAACATTCCGAACAGGCAGATCACCCAACTGAAATATAGCTCGAAATTACGAAGTGTTTGTAACTCGGAGGTCGACAGTTCGAATCAACTTTATTGCATTTCAGTTAAATTAAGAAATATTCGAAAAAAAAGGAAAACTAAAGAGAAAAGAATATAGATAAAGGAAAAAGAAGAAAAATAACGTCGATTTTAAGGCGAGTAAAAAGTCAACCAAAGGTTTTCTTTAGGCAGCATTAAAACTCGCGTTTCCCTTACTTTGTCCTTTAGTCATCACATTCCATGAGCGATGTTTCTGACAAAGGGAGAAGAATTGCTGTTTTCTAGGTCGGAATCTATCCATCTAACACTTATCGTTGGCTAGTTTTTAGCTTTGAAATATATATTTTTTAGCTATTTACATTAAGTTGCTTCATGTCTTGTCTGGAGCGACTTCCATAAAAAAAGATTCTGCAGTTTTCCCATTTTCTGACACTCTAAATTGATAGCCTTGTGCCAAACAATGCTCGAATTCATAAAATACAATCTTTGTCGTCGACGTCGGCTGTTCCGTAGAAATGGCCACGTCCGGACGCTGAGATTAGAATGATAAGATGGATAGATAAACGGGTAAAGGTTACTTGTTATGAAAGACTTGTTACACCACCCAGCTCTCGTGGACCACGCCCTGAAATCCCCCGTCTTCACCCACTCACCTACTGCCGACAAATCACCATCGCAATTGACGACTTTAAAAACACCATTAACACTGTCAAAGCGGCTGGGGTATGGGCATTCCGAAATTTGACATGAGCGATGACAGCTCACCCTGCAAACCCACACTCACACGCTTCGACCGTCGCCAGCTCATTCATGCCGGCTAGTACATTGTTTCCCCTTTTTCTCTCTCTGAAAACCAGCCTCGCACCGCCAACGAAAGGCAATGTGATTTATTGTCCACCAATTGTTGGCGAGGAATTAAAAGTGCGTCAGAGAGCGGCGTTCCTTTCACACGTGGTCCTTGAAGCGTGGTAACTAATATGTAGACACGGCGTTCCGGAAGGGAGAGCATCTGCTCGCTGGAATTGGGTAGTACGGATGAGGATGACGACGTAACAAAGGGAAAAGGAAAGAAGATGGAGAAGTGTGAGAAGGATGAAAAGAAGGGGAGAAGGGGGAGATAGAATGAGAAGTAGAATTAGTTTAGGGGGAAGAAGAGATTTTTAAAAAAGAAGGGGAAAACTAGAGAGGAGGAAGGGGGGAATCGAAATAATGAAAATAATTCGAAGTATAAAAAGAAAAGAAAAATGAAACGAGAAGAGATAAACGAAGCTAAATAAACAAGAAAATATAAAACCGAGGAGAAAGAAGAGAAGGAGAAGGAAAGGAAGGGGGAGAAGAAAAAGGGACAAGAAAGAATAGGTGGAAAGAAGTAGAAGAATAAAAAAAGAGAAGAAAAAGAAGACGAATGAAAAGGGAACAATAGGAAATAAGAAGTAGAAAACAAAAGGACAAAGTGGGATAGAGGAAAATGAATGAGAAGAAAAAGATGAAGATAAGGAAGAAGAAGATGATGATGGAGAACAAAAATAAAGAAGAAGAAAACACGATTCAAAGGAGAAGAGGAAAAAGAAGAAAAAAAAACACGATTTGAAAAAGGTGATAGAAGAAGAATGAGAAGAAGAAGAAGAAGAAGAAGAAGAAGAAAAACACGATTCAAAGGAGAAGAAGAAAAAGAAAAAGAAGAAGAAGAAGAGAAAGAAGAAGAAAAAAAATTGGAAGACGACTAAATAGAAGAAGAGGTTGAAGAAGAAAATAACGATTTAAAAAGGTGATAGAAGAAGAAGAAAAAGCAGAAGAAGAAAAAGAGAATGAAAAAGAAGACGAAAAAGAAGAAGAAAAAGAAGAAAAAGAAGAAGAAGAAGAAGAAGAAGAAAAACACGATTCAAAGGAGAAGAAGAAAAAGAAAAAGAAGAAGAAGAAGAGAAAGAAGAAGAAAAAAAATTGGAAGACGACTAAATAGAAGAAGAGGTTGAAGAAGAAAATAACGATTTAAAAAGGTGATAGAAGAAGAGAATGAAGAAGAAGAAGAAGAAAAAGAGAATGAAAAAGAAGACGAAAAAGAAGAAAAAGAAGAAGAAGAAGCGGAAAAAAGTGGAGGTAGAAGAAGTGAGTGAAGAAAAATAGGGAAAAAAGGTTCAGCAAAAATGTAATAACAAAGAAGAAAATAAGAACAAGAAAAATTAGAACGAAAAGAAGGAAAAGAAAGATGAGGAAGCAAAAGTAGAAGAAGAGGAGGAAATAGAAGAAACAAGAAGAAAGAGGAAAGAATAGAAGATTTAAAGAAGGAATAGGAGAAGAAAAAGAAAAAGATAGGAAAGAAAGAAGAAATGAACAAATAAGAAAAAATGAAAAATGAACATTAGTAAAAGAAAGAATGATTAATTATCAGCTGGTTAGAGAAAAAAGGCATAGCAGAAAAAAATGGCAAACAAAAGAATGAAGATGGAGTGGAAGCTGAAAAGTAAAAAGAAAGAAAGAAAAAGAAATATAAGCAAGAAATTATCAATGGATTACTTCGATGGAATAAATGAATTACTTTAATGGCAAGAAAAAACGACGGAAGAAGAAGAAGAAAAAGAAAGATGATTAGGAAGAAGAAGAAGAAGAAAATTAAATAGAAGAAAAAGAAGAAACAAAAGATGATGAGGAATAAGAAAAAAGATGAGGAAGAAGAAGAAGAAGAAGAAGAAGAAGAAGAAAGATGATGAGGAAGAAGAAGAAGAAGAAAATTAAATAGAAGAAAAAGAAGAAACAAAAGATGATGAGGAAGAAGAAAAAAGATGATGAGGAAGAAGAAGAAAATAATAAGAAGAAAAAAGATGATAAGAAGAAGTAGAAGAAGAAGAAGAAAAAAAAGAAGAAAAAAAAGAAGAAAAGGAAATAAGTTGTAAGGAAATAAAAAAGAAAAGAAAAAAGCGAAAAAAAAGGCGAAAAAAGGCGAATAAAGAACAGACCGAATAGAAGAAACGACAGATGAAAAACGAAACCTAACAAATCAAGAAGACGGAGAAAAGATGAATAAAACTGTAGTTAAGACGAACATGAGTAAAATAAAAAAAACATTAAAACCATTAAGATGTCTAAAAGACGAAGGATAAATGCAAAAACGTCGAAGGAAGAATTGTAGCAGCAAATATAACTGTTTAGTGCACAAAAGGAAACTCGTATAAATATAGTCGAACTTTGCTGCTGTGTTTCTTTTTTGATAAGGGGCGTTACCTCCCGAAATATCAAATTACATTCAATCCGGACACTATACAAAGTTAATACAAGCTTGATGTTTATTATGTAAGATTGAACAGGAAAATAAGTAGATAATTGTAAGATCATGTTGCAGCAAAGTTTACCTTTCGCTGCCCAAAAAGGAAAGTGCTTAAACTCGTTTTTGCGCACACGGCTTTGCGCACGCATCCACCGGAATTAATACAAACAAATAATATTTTGAACCAATCAGCGGATTTTTTTCTGAATTTACTGAAATTGCGCTTTAGGAGCCACCTCGACCCCATATAAGGCCAGATTTTTTCTTCGACATGATGTTTAGGTCAAATCCACGTGAGAGCTTGTAGCAGTCACCAATAGGGACTACTTTTGAGTGAGTGATAACTGTCCCTGTGAGCTGGCTTTTCCAATCAAATCACAGGGCGCCCTAATATCGTTAGTTCCCTCAGGGACTACTTATGTCCCCTTAGGGTCCTGGAAAAAGATGAGACGACCTCCTGGCACCAGCTTGGACACATCGCAGAGAGCACCAGCGATGAACGAGGAAACGCTCTCTCTCCTGCCGCCGTCGCCACTTGACGACTACTACCATCTTCACCTAAAGAATTCCACGGGTGGCTCTAAGAACTCTTATATTCTTCCTTTTCCTCGGACGGACACCGTCCCACTCTCTTTTACCTATACCAAACGGTATAGGTAACCTTGAGTTAATAAAACCCCTATTTGTTATAGTTACAGAAATACTTTTCGTTGTTCCGTTTCTTTACGAGAAGATAAAAGGATAACCCCTTTCATCCCTCTCATCATCTTCATTACAAGCTTACATGGACGTTTCTTCAGACCCCATCGCCTCTCTGTCGGGCCTTGGGAAAGCTGAAAAATGCATTTTCAAAACTCACGAACACATAGTCACAATGACATAATCGCACACACATACACAATGCATCAACTCGTTCACTGTCTTGCGCACACGCACACTAAAGGCGACAAACACACACTACTTGAATCGCCGTTCAAGGTCGTCTGCTGATTGAAAACAAATGTATAAACTTAACGATTTTAATACGTCATACATTTCTCACTGAACAATCTAATATGACAACAAATGATGATTGACTCTAGTTAATAACTTTCAATGGAATTCAATTCATGTAATTTGGTGAGGATGCTTTGATTACAATTTTTCAGACCCGTGGATAATTCTCAGCCCTTAAATTATCGATTCAGGCTTCATCGATATCTCAACTAATGAACCCCCCTTGTTCGGTACGAACACTCAAATATGAACAATTATTCTATGTTTTCCTATCTTTGTAGGCTTTCATTTTTAAACATATATACAATATCTCTATGTGAACTCATGCTTTTGTACTTTTTTTCTTTTTTTTCTTTATATGGACGTGTCATATATCTATCTATCTATCTATCTATCTATCTATCTATCTATCTATCTATCTATCCATCTCTCTCTCTCTCTCTATATATATATATATATATATATATATATATATGTACATAATATATATATATATATATATATATATATATATATATATATATATATATATATATATATATATATATATATATGAAGCAATCCAACAAAAGATATAAGCGTCAACTAATATCTTATAATTAGTGAAACATCCGGATAAAAAACTGAAGCTCAATATACTGGATAGAGCATTAATATTATAATATAAAATGAAGTAATAAAATAAGGTGTCAATCAAATTTTATTAGAATTCAAAGTTCATGCAAAGCATCCTTAAGTCCTTAGCTCATGAGTTTTCAAAGATAATTCTTCTCTTCAGAGGACTATTACCGCAGTTATACTACTACAGGCAATAAAATTACGCTTTGAAAATATATAAAATTATATACACAAATATATAAAAATACATAACATCAAACATATCAATCCAAAAACATACTTTTGTTGAATCCATACAGTCCATCCAGGTCATACAAGTTGAGAAGCATAATCAGGAAGGACATTACTCCAAGATACAAACAGCAGTCCAAATACGTGAAATTGAAGGGGCCGGCAAAGTTATCCAGTCGCGAAATATATATATATATATATATATATATATATATAGTTTGTATGTGTTCGCAGTGTTGAGTCATTTCGGTGGGAATCCGAGTAAGAGAGTTCATTTTTTTTTAACAGAGCAGGACTACATTTTAAAACAAATAACTAAACACACATACGTGTTGTCAGCATTATAAATTATTTCGACCTAGATAAGTCTCGTCAGATACGTAAACAGCTACATTTGGGAAGTGAATGACGTAAGAAAACGTTACACACTGTCTTTAAATAAAGGAAAAAGTGGAGGGAGTTGGGACGAGAAAATATGTATCGTTGATCGCAGTAAGGAAGAGGAAAGGGTGGAAGTGAGGGGGTAAACAGTAGGTTAAAAATCGCAGTTGTCTATGATGATGATCAGGGGAAAAGCGGGGAAGGGGTAATAAATAGAAGCTGAAAGGAACAGAAAAAATCAACCCTCCCGATTATAACGATAGTATTAATACTATCCCTTCTTTTTTTTAGTAAATGACTTGTAATTGTCGAGGGGACACATTAATATTCTTCTTAGCAATAAGAAACGTGATGCGGAATTGGCTTCATACATGTGAGCATGTCATTTAACCGTCATAAAGAAATACTTTTTTGATATTTATAATAGAAACTTGGTGGGCAAGTCAGTCATAGACAGTGTATTTGTTTTATGATTGGATTGTAGAAAGGATTGTAAACATTTATGATCAATTCTATGGGATGCCTTTTTTCAGGTCATCCCCTTTCTCTGTATATATATATATATATATATATATATATATATATATATATATATATATATATATATATATATATATATATATATATATATAATGGTTATAATCCAGGTAAAAATATCCACAGGGTGGTAATCCAGAGAATTTCAACCGAAAGTGCTCAACATCAAAATAGAGCTTTATATATGATAGTTTTTATTTACACAGGCCTGTACAACATCTGCGACACTGGCATGTCGATGTTATCGATCAACAGTAACTATAATCTGAGATCTCATCAGGCAGAGTTAGAATCCGATCTTTACCTCAGATCATATTTGGAGAGAACCTCCAAATATGATCTGAGGTTAAGATCGGATTTTAACTCTGTCTGATGAGATCTCAGTAACTGTTGATCGATAACATCGACATGCCAGTGTCGCAGATGTTGTACATGCCTGTGTAAATAAAAACTACCATATATATATATATATATATATATATATATATATATATATCCGAAGAGATAACAACTCCTTTGTTTGTATACGAATACAATAAATAGTCCCAACATAAAAAAATGATCTCCCTTTGTTTTTGAATGACATGACAAATCGACTATAGTGATTACATTTAGAGAATTTAATAAGGTATTGATTAACCCAAGTCCTTCCTTTTGAGTGGTTGTCAAGAGACATAAAACATTCTTCATTCATTAGAAAACTATAATTATGAGTTTCAAAATAACATAATACGTTTTTTTTTACGTAATGACTAATTGACGATACGTTCTTGATTTGAAGGATTTAAGAAGGTATTAACCCTAACCCTAAGATTTATCTTCATTAATTGTTTCTCTATTGTCAGACGAGATCACAAATTGTTCGGTCATACACAAAAGAACTTGGTTCATTTGTATGATTTAGTAAATATGAAAAGAACATTTCCCAGCATGCATTGCGTCCATAATCAATATCCGATGTTGTCGGTCTGTTTCCGTTTAGCAATGACAAATAACACTAATTAAAAAAAAGAATTAAAATTAATTCATACATAACATCAAATATAAATAATTAATTAACATCTCTTTGACTTTCTTATTTTCAAGCGTCATTCAGTGAAAATAATAACAAAAAAAACATTGGTAAATGAATGTTATAATCGCCCTATGAAAAAGTAGTCGCCATCTTTTTTCAAAATGTTCATTAGGCATTGAGATACTAATATTTAATAAACCTGGCTTTGTCACCAGCGAATCAGTGACTTGAATAGATTTATAAGTTCTTTCGTTAACAATCTATATAATACTAAAAGTCTATTGTCTTGTATGTTTGCAATCAGCTTTCAGCTTTCCGGTTTTCAACATCCGGTTGCGCATGCGTAAATAGCATCGTCTTCAATCTGTTATTCCAATTCCGTTATTCTCTATTATGATTAACGAACGCATGAAACTTTTCATTCTGGAAATTTTTATATCGCTTTTAATATAAACAATTTCATTTAATTTCATCAAATAGTTTTTTTGTTTTCTTCACGGCTAAAAACATTCAACGGGAGGACTTCGTAAAGTCTGTCGCAGTTTCAAAAAACTCCTCCCTTTTAAAAAACAAAAACAAACAAACAAAAAAACAACACTCATTATTAATATCAGCCATACTAGCGGTCGGTGAATGAAACCACCTCCCACTTTCCCTCTCATAGATTTCACCACTCCTACTCCCTCTGTTTTCGTTACGTACGCGAGAAAGCTGAATCGGTAAAAACACACATTTCTATTACATTAAATAGTGTTTCCTTTTGTTGTTTTTTAAACAGCAAATACTTGAATCATATGTTTTACACATATTACATGAAAAAAAAACAATTATAATAAACAGAACGACTCATAGAAATCTATCTATATTCTTTTTTCATTTTAATATACTTTCATAGAAATGCTTCTGTTATGTAAAAAAAAACTATTTTCTTTATGCCACAAGTGTCACGCTCATACATGAATTCCATAGCTAATATAACAAACTGACCCAACGGGTCACGGGTGGTCTAGTATTTAATAAACCTGGCTTTGTCACTAGCGAATCAGTGACTTGAATAGATTTATAAGTTCTTTCGTTAACAATGATAAATATAATGGATACATTGTGCATGTTCCAGAAACTGGAAATAATTTTTTTGTAACGGAAATTGTTTAATAACACGGGTCAATATTTCTATAATGACGATTGCGATTTTTTATGATAAAAAAACGGCATAATCACGTTGGCATACCGGTTCTCGTTAGATCACCGACGTGAAGCAACGTTGAGTTTGGTCAATACCAAATGGGTGACAATTTGGGAATACCAGGCGCTTAATGTAGCAGGAAGCGTCGACAATTTATTGCAAGAACTGCAAAAACATAACGTCGTCATCTCTCTTAATTGGGATATACATGCGACTAGGGACCGGTTGTGAATTTTATATTCCTAGAAACTTTCCCTCTTCGGATGAAGCCGGTTGAATCAGTCTAGGGTAAATACTTCTTTGTTAGCTTTTTTATAACAAAACCCGATAAAATATACGTGAAATGAAAACAAAGATGTTTACAATATCAGCAGGCAGGCACGCAGAGAGAATATTTTACATGTCGAATTCTGTAGAAAGTGTGAGCTGTGTCTATGTGTTGCCGATCTGGTGTGCGAGCGAAGATAGCGGCGCCTTTACGAAATGGGAAATTCTGTCTAATTTATCTGTGACTAGTTGTATTTCTTAGTAAATGTAATTCGTGCATAATCTAAATTTAATAGCGGCAACAACATTATTATTCACGCTAAGGTCATTATAGCTGCGATGGGCTTGGATTGCTATTACTATTATTTTTCCTATCACTTAATATACTATTATTTTTCCTATCACTTAATATACTATTATTTTTCCTATCACTTAATATACTATTATTTTTCCTACCACTTAATATACTATTATTTTTCCTATCACTTAATATACTATTTTAGATTCACATCCAATGAATACCTTATCGATTCGATATGCATTCCTTTAACTATTATGAATATTACAACTATTTTATTATTACTATTATTACTAGTTTATTATTACTATTATCACTATTATCTTCATTATAATTTCATTATAATTATTATTACTTTTAGCTTGTTATTGATAGTAGAAATATTATTATTAATAACTATATAATTATTATTATCATTGTAAATATGTTTATTATTCCTATTATTTTTAATTATCATTACTGATTTTAATGCAATAATCATTGTAAGTATTGCTATTATTTCTATTGTAAACTACCATTACTATGATTATTTGTAAAATTATTATTACCCTTAGAAAGATTATTAGTATTTTCATCATTTCTATTGAACATGATCGAACTAACATAATAAATGTTTCATGTGTTTTCTGTTATAGTTTTTTTAAATGTTTGTGAATTATGTAAAGGATGTTAATGTGTTCAATCAATCTTCTATTGGTGTCCTAAGTATCAGGCGCTGACGAATATACAGATTGTGAATCATATATATTATATACAATAAGAAAATTAAATATGATTTTTAATCGTCTCTAAAACGAATGTACGCCAGACCATTTTGGGCATTGAATTCTTAGGACTGTAATTAATGTTTTAAATCTCTTGATTTATTGATTTATCACTATTCATTATATATATATATACATATATATATATATATATATATATATATATATATATATATACATATATATATACATATATATATACATATATATATATATACATATATATATATACATATATATATACATATATATATATATACATATATATATATATTTACATATACATATATATATACATATACATATATATATGTACATATACATATATATACATATATATTCATTTATATATATATATATATATATATATATATATATATAGAGAGAGAGAGATTTTTCACTTATAAAATAGATAATTCTGTGAAGACCGGGGTTGTTCGAATAAAAACAAGCTCGATGATACTCGATTACACAGTACAGAGCATTTATATGCGATTTTATGAAGGCTTACCAAAGCATTCCTTTCAGGACACCAATTATCACCATTAAAGATATTTTTTCTTACAAATATTATTTATTCAACACATGTAGGAAAAACATTGAATTTGAATAAATAATATTTGTAAGAAAAAATATCTTTAATGGTGATAATTGGTGTCCTGAAAGGAATGCTTTGGTAACTCTTCATAAAATCGCATATATATATATATATATATATATATATATATATATATATATATATATATATATGTATACATACATATCTGGTTGAACAGGAGTGCCAACTTCTGTTTATTCCTTTTGCGATCCAATCATTCTATTCGTCGAACGATAGATCTTGTACTATATTAACCAAGGAGTGTAGGAAATCTCCATATTTGACGCAAACGTTTTCGAGCATCATTGGTCATCTTCAGGCAAATGATTGATCAATACAAAATAAAAGTGGTGAATTTATTAAGAAGACGTTTCCATGTGATTAAAAACATTAAAAAATTCAACAGCATTTAAACACGCCTTCGCACCCCTCACAACAGGCATGGTTAATGTTGGGATTTTTTAATTGAATGAACAATGCTTCCATTATGGTGAGGCGAATACCGCAAAATGACACAGCAAGGACGGATGTACTACCGGTTAAGATATTTATAAAATTATCTTTGGAGATGTTATGTGCTGTAAGGTGTTTGTAAATAGAGCTTTGAGGGGAGGTCATGTGGCAAGTTAATCGACGTGACATACTGGTTCTAGTCATGCCAATATACGTTCTGTTAGCGGAGACACATTCTCCGATAGGACATTTAAACACGTATATGGCAGTACTAGTTTTTAGTAAGCCATTGTCAGTAGGATTATTTTTTATTAGTAAATTGCTAGTTTTTAACCTTTTATAGAAAATAATAAATCTACTTTTAAAGTCGTTATCTACAGGGGATATATATTTATGTATAATATTCTTAATGATTTTTCATCTATTTTATAGTTGGGGTGCATCTGGTTGCAATAGAACAAGTTTATATTATTATCATTAGTAATGTTGTTGTTAGTGTGTTTATTTATGGCGGTTAGTGAGTTTTTTTATTTGTTGATCTACTATATAATTCGGGAAGTTATTGTTAATTAATGTCTGTTTAATATCGGTAAATGCTTTTAAAATATTTCGTTATTGGAGGAGTTCCTTTTGATAATAATATGAACTTGTTCTATTGCAACCAGATGCCCTCCAACTATAAAATAGATGTAAAAATCATTAAAAATGCTTTAATTATTTTCACGTATTTACTGTGATGAGTGTGGACGAAAGCCGGCTTATTATATTCATGTATTGTTTTGTTTTTTTCCTCTCGTTTTTACACTTTTCAATTTCATTCTCCCCCTCACACAAAAAAAATGTCACAAACGTCTCTCTCTCTCATATATATATATATATATATATATATATATATATATATATATATATATATATATATATATATATACAGGGTGGGCAAAAATAAGGGTCCTATTTTTAAAAATTCATAACTTTTTTATTTATTGATTTTTTTAATTTTTTTTTTTAGAATAAGTAAAGGACCCCTTCCGAAGCAAGCATAAGCCGTATTAGCCTTAAGGAACGTACCCTCATTTAGAAAACATTATTTTTGCTTAAAAAACTCAAAACAGTGTAAAAAACAATACTTTAGTTTTTGTAAGTTTTAAGAAGTGTTTTTCGGCTAAAATTTGTTTTGTTTATTTCAAAAAATCTCGGAAGGGTCAGTCTACACACACATAAGGTTTGGTGAGTTTAACTTTTATTTTGTGGAAGTTATTCAAATTCAAGTTATTCAAATTTAAAGATAGGACCCTTATTTTGGCCCACCCTGACATATAAAGTCATATCAACAAAATAGGTAATGACAACCAATTCTTTAGTAAAATTGTCCTAACCATTTTTCCCTCAAATGTAGTTCCTTCTCTGTTACCGAAGACCGGGAAGAGAGAGAGATCAAAAATTGTCAAAATTGTATTAAAAATAGTATCAATGTCTATCATTAATAATGGTCGCTAAACTTGTATCTTCTTTCGGAGTGATTTCATTAGTACTATATTGTCTGCCTGTCTAATGTATTACGCATCTTACATCCTGTAGCCATACACGCCGCTGTAATATGTGGTTTCCTAATTTACCTACGCGCACTATTCTTCTCCTTCGTCTACCATTATTTTAATCTCGTTGATTGTCTATCCTTCAGGAATAAACAAGTTTTAGCATTAGACAGACTGGCGTTCCTTTAATTTGATTCCATTCGCTCATAACATTAACCGTTTGTCACCTACGAACATTCGACATTGTTAACCTCTTTACTGAATATTGTCTTCGCTTGTAATGTGCGTTTACTTTGTGTTTAGTTTTTTGTTGTTGTTGGTTTTGTTTCAACATAAAGACACCAAATACAAACAACAATCTCGCTTTACGAACAAATCACTTTACGAACAAATCACTTTACGAACGAATCACTTTACCAAACAAATCACTTTACGAACGAATCACTTTTCCAAACAAATCACTTTACCAAACGAATCACTTTACGAACGAATCACTTTACCAAACGAATCATTTTACGAACAAATCACTTCACGAACAAATCACTTTTCCAAACAAATCACTTTACCAAACGAATAACTTTACGAACAAATCACTTTACGAACAAATCACTTTACGAACAAATCACTATACGAACAAATCACTTAACCAAACAAATACTAGACGGGAAAAAGGCACCAGTTATGTTACGAGAATAGCTAAGTTACCCCCCCCCCACTACATGGTTTCTAGATCCGAGCGTCTGATAAAATTTTCACAAAATCTATTATAAATCCAACAAATGAATACTATTTTAATAATAGATATTTCGAATATGCCTGAAGACGAACCGTTACTATTTCGGATCGTTGTAATATTGCACAATAGTCTGATAAGGTAATATAGGATTTGTTATGTCGTCTTGAGACAGACCATCCTTCAATGCTTCCGTTGGAGGTTGATGTAGTGTCTGTTCTGTTACCAGGAGATGATGCTCATTGAGATTACCTCTTGTTGAAGAGGAGGGGTATGATTTACCATCGGTTCCACTGTCATTATACCATCGTACTAGGAATAATTCTTTTTTTTCGGGGTAGTGTAGTATCTGTTCTACTGTCATCAGACCATCCTCCCAGGCATTACGTCCTTCTTTTAGTGGTAGTTTTAGTATATGTTCGTCCGTCATGACACCATTCTTCCAGGCATTATACGTATATATATATATATATATATATATATATATATATATATATATATATATATATATATATATATATGGGAAAATGAAAAAGGAAAACCAAAAAATGGATGTTTTTTATGGGTACATCAACGTTTCGTCTTTATTCATAAGACTTCATCAGGATGATAAAATAGAGAAAAAAATGTCATGCAAGCACAGATACATGTAGGGTAGACATATTGGGAAAAATAGAATGAAATAGTGACATTTTTTTCTCTATTTTATCATCCTGATGAAGTCTTATAAATAAAGACGAAACGTTGATGTACACATAAAAAACATCCATTTTTTGGTTTTCCTTTTTCATTTTCCCATCACGTCGGATTACTTTCATCCTTCTCTTCCCATATATATATATATATATATATATATATATATATATATATATATATATATAAATCATATTTAAATGTTGAATTAAAAAAACGATAATTGAATGATCGTTTAATAATAATTATCTATCGTGTTAATACAAAGCTCAATATTTTGAATAGAGCAATCAATTTAGGGAGTGAAAGGTGAGAATAAAAAATTGTAAAGATACAATATTTATTAGAACATCAAAAGTTCAGAGCAAGGAGCTTCATATCCTTAATCTATTGATTTTCAAAGATAACCTCTTCTCATCAGAGGATCGGGAAAAACCGACAATGTAATTGTAAATATTATCGGCAACATTTAACTTTGAACATTTTACATAAAATAAAACAAAATAAAAACAAAATGAGGGCCAAAAGGTAAAGAGTCTTATGTTGAGATGAGAGCGTAAATATATATATATATATATATATATATATATATATATATATATATATTTATATATATTTATATATATATATATATATATATATATATATATTTATATATATATATATATATATGTTATGTTTTTGAAGACTTACCAAAGCATTCCGTTCATGAGCCCACTCAACACCACAATATATTTTTTCATTCAAAAATTATTTATTTAACATTTTTTTTCAAATTAAAGAGCTTTTTACCTACACGTGTTTCACTACCAAGCATGTCTTCGCCTGACGGATCATCAGGGAAACTAAGTAATTGGATCAATAGTTTCAGCAACTGATAATAGACAATGTGGTGTTGGCCCAATTGAGGTCACTTAATAAGAGGACCGAAGAAAAAACAAATAAATAAAGAGAAACAAATATATTAAAAAAATATATATATAAAAAAATTATAAAAAATATAAAAATGTCTTAAAATGGTAGCTTGCAAGATTTTCTCAGTACTGTTGCTGCAAAACAAAAACAGCAAACAAGATTGGCACCAAATGCATAAAAAAACAAGAAACAATGTGATAGAATACCTTGTCGGGCGGCACAACCATGAAACGACGATGAAAAAGCATATCCCCCCCCAGACGAAAACAAAACATTCAAAATACAGATCACAAGTTTACCACTCCAAAATTAACTAGACTAACTCGACAATCAACTAAATCTCATTCATTCACTGTGGAGGTCCCCAGATGTCGGAGAGCCTTCTACTCAAATAGCTTCTTTCCTCGTGTTGCTGGCCTCTGGAACTCCTTCCCTGTCCCATGTTTCCCCGACACTACAGACATGCAGATATTTTGAACTAATGTAAACAGACATCTCGCTGCGCAGATCCCAATCTAGGTTGACTGCCCCCTACCTTCTCCCCTATTCTTTTTCTCAGTAGCCCCTTACGTCTACGGTGGCGTCCTGCCTTGTTTGGGGTGAACTATGTTAATATATATATATATATATATATATATATATATATATATATATATATATATTACTTTGAAAACATGCCACCAGAGCGAACATATAATTGCTAATAATAATAATAATAATAATAATAATAATAATAATAATAATAATAACAAGAAGAAGAAGAAGAAGAAGAAGAAGAAGAATTGAATTCGGAATGAAAAAGTCTGAACTGCTTGAGATTGAAATGAGAAAACTGGAGAAAGCAGAGGGCATGGAACTGTCCAACCTAGAGGAGATGAGGGGCTTGACGAACCGGATAGCTGTAAATGTTTGGGAGTTCTGGAGGTAGACACCATAAAATCTACAGAAATGACAGAGAAGATTCGAAAAGAATACTGAGAATAATAAGGGACATCTTTGAAACGAAACTAGATAGTAAAAATCTATCCAAAGAAATAAACACCTGTGCAGTATCACTGATAACATAGTCAGGACCATTAACAGGCTGGACCAAAGTAGAACAGGCATCTTGACCAGAAGACGCGGAAAGAAATAGTCATGTACACTACAACTGAAAGATGATACTGACCGACTCTATGTGAAAAAAGACAGAAGGGGGAAGAACTGACCAGTCTAGAAGACTGTGTAGAAGACACATCAATAGATTCAGAAGAAAAATACATAAAGAGATTCGTAAAAATACATAACCCTGAACCTAAAATGACTGATGACCGCATACGGAAACACCGTCAAACTGAACGATACAGCGAAACCAGACACAAAATGACATTAAAAAAGTGTGAAATTACACAACGAAATGGACGATTTATTAGAATAGCAACAGAGAGAATCATGAAAATACCTTGACATAGTAAAGAAGACAGTTGAAAGAAAGAAAAGGATCGCTACAGACATATGCACAAAACAATGCAATGAGAACTAACTTCATAAAAAAGCTAAACTCGGTTAGAAATAGTATTACCTCCGGCCAAAAAATGCGATGGGTAAAAAAGGATTGTAGGGAGGAAGAATGATGTGAATAAAGACCGGCTCAGATGAGGTGATTGAAGAAGGAATTGAGGGATAAAGAAAGAGGTGGGAATAGTTGGGAAAGGGGTAGTTGGAAAAAGAGACATTTTGGGAAGAGCTAGTTGGTAAGAGAAACTTGGAGAAAGGGATGTTGGGAAAAGCGACTTCAGAAAAGTAATATTTGGGGATGAAATATTTAGGGAAGAGAAAGTTTGGAAAGAGAGTTGGCGGAAAATGTAATGGGGCAAAAGAGATTAGAGCGAACAGAGACTCAGGGGAAGAAATAATGGGGTTAAGGGATAGAATGGTGTCATGCATTTGAACGGGGGACTATTATTGTATTTTCCTTACATGTTTAGTGTTATTTCCCTTGGATCCGCATGATTTTTTTCCATTTAAAAAATAAATAAATTAGTGGTCACCTCGTTCTGTGAGTTGGTTTCCCCACTCGACGATTTTTCTTAAAATTTTAGCTGTTTCCATAAGTACCGTATTTATTATTATTTATTTACTAGCTGTTTTCATACGAGTCATTATACGTGATTTTCCATTAGCAATAACAATTGGTGTTACCTGGAGCCTGAGTGACAACAAGTCTCACAAGTTTTTTTTTAATCATTCATTATTATTATTATTATCATTACGAGCAAAAATATTTTAACAGAGCGAGCATAGTTTTACTAGTATATATGACAGACTAACACATACTACAATTCCCCAAAATGAGGTGGTAATGCCTGGGAGGATGGTCTCATGACAACAGATTATATATTACACTTCAAATCAGGAGGTTGAAATGCCTGCGAAGAGGGTATAATTACAACTGAACATATAGTATACCCCCGTCCCCAAAGGAAAACGTAGATATAATGCCAGGTAGGTTGCTATTACAAAAGAACAGATACTACACTGTCTCCCCCCGTTAATTAAATATAGATAAAGGTAATAGTATATTTTCCATAGACAAATACTAAATTTCCATTCCTGGAAGAAGTATAAGTATCTCTGTTATAAATAGAAGGTCAAACAGATACCAACTCTCCATAAAAAAAAAAACGTTTATAATAATTATTAATAATAATGTCACGGTTTGTTTGATCTACGGTATAGCGACCTTTATGGAAATCGCTCCAGACAAGGCATGAAGAAACTTGATATAATATGGCGAACAAGAACGAAATATGATTATCGCAAAGACAGAAGATGCTTATCGGACTTAGTTTGAAAAGACCAAGGCTATACGTAGGAGGAAAACAGCCAGCAGGAAGAGAGTTCCACAAGCCTGCAGTTCTTTGTAATAATCTACTGGAATAGGGAGCTGTATTACAATTAGGTATAAAAACTGTCATTTTTTGGAGACCACTTGACCAACGAGTCAAACGAGCTGGAACAAAAGAAGCAGGGAATAGATAATATAATTCTGAAGAACATATAGTACTTATAGAAACGCCTGAGACTAGCCAAAATCACATCTGTGAGAGAGAGAGGGTGTAGAGAAGAAGAAAGGATGTATCCAATCAAATTACAGATACATTTCTGCACCTTATCAAGAACCCTCAAATGGGACAGAGATTCACCAGCCCAAATATGACAACAGTACAACATACATGGTCGGCCGTCGCTACGTGGTTAACAACGCGAACTGAGGACATGGGTTTGCCGGGTTCGAATCCAGTTTGTTCCACAAAAATTATTTCATCAAAACCCACACCTGACCTTGTGACCTGGAGAGGAGGTAAATAAAATACATGGTCTGATAGTAGATTGATAGGGATAGAGAATAGCCTCAGGTGTGAGTAAGTGTTTGGAGCGATAGAGAGGACCGACTTTACGAGTAGCAATAAAGAGCAACAGTTTTAATGTGTGAACTCCAAGAAAGACTTGATGAGCGAGAAATACCAAGAAGTTTTATTTACTCCTCCCCAGGAGTTAGGCACAAGGCCAGTTTTATCTTACTCCCACAAGTAAGATGTGACCCAAGATCGGGTTGAGAAAGTGGGGTTTGAAAAGCCAGCGCTCGAGAGGTGAGCACTCTGGCCATTTAAAAATTGCCTGGGCAGCCCCGTCGGCATTCCCCGGTAGGGGCGCCTCAGACAGTAAGCAATAAACTTACTCCTCCCCAAAGAGGGGAGGCAAAGCCTGGGAGGGTGGACCTCCTAGAACTGCACAGGACAGGCGTGCAGTATCCATCGGAACAGATACTACACTTTGATCTTAGCCAAAAGGCCAAGAAGTTTCAGAGTCGATTTCTCATGAAGTGCAGAGCCATCCATGAGAATATGCAGTACCTATTATAAATGATTCATTGTATACAGCTAATTGAACACAAGGTGCGTATCATTAGTAATAGTATTAATATGTGTACTATTATGTTTCTAAAGAGCGAAAAGAGGAGGAAATACAATTCTTTTTTTATTGTTTTTTTTGTTATTGTTTACATTGATTTTGTTTGTATTTCAGACTATTCCACTGCGAGAGATAAGCCGTCACAAATGAGAAAAATCTTTTTAGGGGATGTCAGTTGCCCGAAATAAACGGAATACAAAAGTAAATTTAAATAATGAAGATATACCAACAACAAAAAAAATGGCGAAAGTTTGTAGAGACAAAAATACTTCGAGTTTATCATTTTTGAAAATCAAAAATATTTAAGTTTATTTTTGGGCAGATGTATCCGTTTTACAATTGTAGAGCGAGCAGTTAACAAAAAACTTAAATGATTAAATAAAAATAAAGTTCTCTTTTCATATATATATATATATATATATATATAGAGAGAGAGAGAGAGAGAGAGAGAGAGAGAGAGAGAGAGAGAGAGACAGAGAGAGAGAGAGAAAGGGAGAAGGAGAGACAGTAAGTTAAAACATGAATTTATAAAATTTTTATATCAATCAAAGCATTCAAAATAAACAACTACTTGGCGTACAATCGTTTCTAAGACGATTTCGAGTAATTTACATCTTATTATTTTTTTGAAAATTTCAATGTCACTTCATCAGCGCCTCCTCTCGGCGTCACACAAAGAAGTCAAACAAAAATCACCAACACGTTCTACTTATTTAAAAAGATTATCTAATTATTACAGGAAAAAAAGACACACGCATGTAAATTCTTGATAATACTACTACTACTACTACTACTACTACTACTACTAATACTACTACTACTAATAATAATAATAACAACAATACTACTAATAATAATAACAATACAATAAAATAAAATATAGTAAAAATAATATGAGCCAAAATAAAAATATAATGACTTCTATGTGGACCCTGTCCAAAGGGAAGACACAATTAGTCGGTGCAGCAGTCCAGATGTGGCGACAATACTCCATGCATGGACAACATATAGGATATCGGCAGGTGTGCCCCAGGGGTAGTCACTAGGACATTGATTAACACTCATCTTTATAAACTACACCCCTGATCTAACCTGAGTCAGAATTAGATATATTCGAATTTTATAAGTCGAATAAATGTTACATTGTGTCATACCAACTCTCGCGAGGAGAGAAAATCATTACTCACGGAGATCCTTGCGCGTTTATTGAAACGTAGCCACGCCCTCCGAACATATACGTGTGTTCAAAAGAAATATCAATTACCGTTTTGAAGCCAGATGTTCCGATAATAACCCTCGGTCATTATTCTTCCCAAATAACAGGGACATAAAAAAAAACGATTAATAATAAAAATAAGAATAATAATCCCGCAGGAAGAAATATCGGTGTCTGTTGGGCTTTTTTCCCTCCCCCTGATTGCCTTCATAATCTGTTGTCATAAAAAAAAGTAATGTCTCGTCTGACAATTAAGGAAACTAATAGTGACGCCATTTTTGTAGAATTAAGTCAAGGCAAGCGGGGGATAAAATGGCGGGAAGTAATGGAGACCATCAAGCAGGGATACAAATCAATGGAGACAGTGTTACAAATGTCGAACGATTTGGTTGGAATGATCATCAGATATCTAACGACAAATAAATCTTGCTTCAATGCATAGGTATTGCTCACTAAAGGAACACGCATACACACTCTCATTCATCTATTATATCAAAAGCCATTGTCTCTTTGGGTGTCTGTATGTGTTTGTATTCAGCGAAAAGTATGATACTACACAAGACACGCCCACAGAGCTGATATGTTCTTTAAAGCCATGCTTTGGACAGAATATGTCAATATTTTCTTGCTAATAATTATTTCTTTTTTTTTGGGGGGGGGGGGATGAGCAGAAACAACATTAGTTAGATCGATGGTCGACATTTAAAACATGTTATTCTGTAAAGAGTTTTGTGTTTTGTCGTAAGTTTTATTGAAGAATGAGAGAGGGGAGAAAAGAAGAGAGAGGAGGTACGGACAGAGAGTGGAAGTAAGAACAGAGAGACCCGAGAGAACACATGTTAAAAGCAGGAGGTGGGGGTAAATAGACACTATGGATATATATATATATATATATATGTATGTATATACATATATATGCAGAGAGAGAGAGAGAGAGAGAGAGAGAGAGAGAGAGAGAGAGAAAGAGAGACATACAGACAGACAGACAGAAAGGGGCTAAGGAGAGGTAGAGAAGTATAAAAAGAAAATTGTTACACACTTTTAAACTCTTTTATTTTCTTCTCCATGCACCGGGGCAGCAAATATATATATATATATATATATATATATATATATATATATATATATACAAGTATCATTAAAAATAACGGACATCTTGTGTCTGGTTATTTTTTCTAAGATCCTTTCCGTTTTTCTGATTAGGTTCTTAGTTTCAGACGGAAACTGGCTGATAAAATTGCCATAGCTTCCCAAGGCGCTTTCGGACCCTTCCAGGTCCACCGTCAGTGGAGCAATGTTAACCAGTCATAGACCTAGGAGTGAATATCTATTCTATTTAGGCGGGAAAATAAAGGACTGTGTTTTATGTAAATTTTTATTCATAGGCATTTGAGTATATTAGTACTAATAGTATAGTTAATCTTGTTAATAGCTGGTTTTTCTGTTTTAATGTATAGGGCTTCGAGTATGTGGAGTTTAAGTGTATTAGTATTTTGTGCGATGATTTTTGTGTTATCTACTAGAAGTTTATGGATATGCGAACGGGGGCAGGAATGCTTTTTATAGAGGTGATGGGTTATGGCGGAGTCGTTAGATAAATGCATAGTTAATCTTCTGGATAGCGTCGGAACAGTCGACCCTATGTATACATTTTCATGATTGTCAGAGACACATTCTCCCAAAAGGGCATTTAAACTTGTATACAAGGCCGGCCCTATCAAGAACTCTAATCCGTGGTGAAGAATTATTTTTAACAACGAGATTGGTAGTTTTAGTTTTATTATAATAGATAATTAGTTTTACTTTTTTGTTTGGGTCGGTGGGGAGTACGTTTTTATCTATAATGTTTTTGAGAACCTGTTCGTCTATTTTATAGTTATGATGAAATTGGTTGCAGTAAAATAGTTTTATAATGTTTTTAAGTAGAGAATTGGGTTCATTGTTGTTTTTGTTATTATTATTATTGTTATTATTACTAGTATTATTTTTGAATTGTTTAATTTGTTGGTAAATAATGTAATTGGGGAAACCATTATTGACTAAATTTGCTTTATATTTTTGAGTTCATTTTGAAAGAGCGTTGGGGAGGAGGAGATTAATTTTGCCCGCGTTATTAAGTTTTTAATGATGGCTATTTTGTATTTAAAGGGGTCTCCTCTAACGAAATTAAGAGTGAAGGAGTTAATGTTAATCGGTTTTTTATATATAGATGTTACAAATTCGTTATGGTTGGTGTCTATTAATACGTCTAAGAAAGGGAGTTTTTTTATCTCTATTTAGTTCATAGGTAAAGTCCAGAACGGAGTTATTTTTAAAAGTGTATTGTAGTATGTTAATCTCGTTTTCATTGTTAGTTTGTATTAAAATATTGTCTACGTATCTAAGATATATTTGTGGTTTGTTGATAATGGTAAACACTTTTTTCCCCAAGTTGGACATGTAAAGGTTTGCGAATGTTGGACCTAGCGCAGACCCCATGGCGACGCCATCTTTTTGTATGTATATATGGCCTCGCTAATGATACTTGTATAAAAGAAAAGATGCTGCCAAGATACACACACACACATATATATATATATATATATATATATATATATATATATATATATATATATATATATAATTAGCTTGTTACAAATATCCAAAGGGGTATAAAT
>OY744548.1:2958277-2963277 GCA_963556195.1 Sepiola atlantica
CGTGCTACAACCATCGTGACGGTGATCGCGATGTTCTATCACCGTCTACTAGAAAAATACTTTAAGCGTTTTCCTCGAGTGGCTTTCGGCCCTTGATGAGCGGTGACCTTTTAATCGTAAAGTAATATGTAAAGAAGAGAAAATAAAGAAAAAAGTGAAGAGACGATGAAAAGGTTTGGAGTGGGAGAGGGTAGAAGTAAGAACGAAGAAAGGGAGATAGGGGAGATATATTGGGATAGAAGGAGGGTTAGAGAGGGATAGTTAAGTAATGAGTGAGAGAGGGCAGAAGAGAGAGTGAGAGAAAGAGGATTAGTGTTTTAGGAGAATATAAGAGCGAACAATTGCATAAGAGAGAGAGAGAGAGGGGGGGGAGTGAGAATATATGAGCGAGAGAAGAAGAGAAATACACTAGAAGAGAGAAGAGAGAGAGAGAGAGACGAAGAGAAGCAAGAAATATGAAGCCGAAAAAAGGCAAGAGAAAAATAGAAAAAGAACTGGTTTGGAAATGGGAGATATATACGAGACATATGAGTGAGATAAGAGAGGGGCGGTGGAAGGAGAAGGATAGAAAGGAAGTAGAAGGAAAAAAAGAGAGAAATATATAGAGATAGTGAGAGGACAGCGGCAATCTTCTTCTTTCGTGTGAATCAGATGATTCTGGTGTTGGCATTAGTTACCCGATGTTTTTCTAGTTAGACATCTTTCCGGAAATACATCGGTAACTTACGGGAAGGACCACGAGAAGGTTGCCAACATCCTTAAGTGAAAGTGGTACTGCGGAACCGACTGGATTCGAACTTGGAACACCCAGGTCTTCAGTTCGTGTCGATATCCACTTAACAACCGCCACCTCTCATCACTAGCAACCGAAGCGGGGTACTTCCACTAAACCTGTGTTTCCTTCTTCTTTCGTGTGAATCAGATGATTCTGGTGTTGGCATTAGTTACCCCGAGGTTTTTCTCGTAAGAACTCTTTCTGGAAAGACATCGGCTACTTACGGGAAGGACCACAAGAAGGTTGCCAACATCCTTAAGTGAACCGACTGGATTCGAACTTGAAACACCCAGGTCTTCAGTCCGTTATCCATTGTACTACGGTCACCTCCCCACAGCAGAGATAGACACAGTCATCAGAAAAGGTAGACATACAGTCGAACGGTGTGTGCAAAAAAAAAGTCGGGGGCGGTGAAATCACGCCGTGTTGGTCAATTGCGATCTGATTCTTTCACGATTACATATTTGCAAGTTGCTTGGGATTTCTAATACCACGTTTATTTTTCGAGTCGTGTTATTTTCTATTTAGTTTCATATTGGTCTCATATTACCGACAAGAGACAACGAAAACGCTCATAAACAAAGAACGTAATTAACTTACGTCTTGTACTTCTTCCCGCGTTTCCGCCTCAAACAATTTGCGCTCGAAGTACATAATTTCGAAAGATATCAATTATCGAGTAATTTGCCTAATAGGTAAATAAGACACGATATTTATGAAAACCGATGTAGATGTTTACCACCTTTTGTTTATATTCTGATGCACGATTATTTTTTGGCGGGGGGGGGGGGGGGGCTCATTTTTTTTATTTGTAAATAACCGAAAACTATGTTTCAGAATTTTTTAGATGAGGATTGATACTTTGTATGATTTGGGATAATTTCGGACTAATGTTCTCATCTTGAGTGTTATTCTCACAACGTTTCGGCCGCTGTAACCTCCGGTCTTCTTCAGGGGGATTTTTTCGAAAACGGTTATATTTCTGTCGAACTCGGGAATCTGGACGGAATTTCGAACGGTAGCCTTTATTTAATCCACAGTTAACTCCTCGGTGCGGACGATACGAATAATTGTGAAAGACTGAAGACTTCTCCCACTCATGGCTGACGGAACAAGAGCATGCTACACCGTGGATTAAATAAAGGGTTCCGTTCGAAATTCCGTCCAGATTCCCGAGTTCGACAGAAATATTCCCGAGTTCGACAAGATACAACCATATATATATATATATATATATATAATCCAGGTAAAACATCCACAGGGTAGTAATCCAAAGAATTTCAACCGGGTTTATGAAAAAGTGCTCAATATAAAATAGAGCTTTTATATATGATTATTTTTATTTACACAGACATTGTACATGTCTGTGTAAATAAAAATAATCACACACACACACACACACACACACACATATATATATATATATATATATATATATATATAGTCTCGGAAGTTTCTCAACCATTAAAACTATATATAAAAAAAAAAAACTAGAAAAAAAAAAAAAAAAAAAACTTATAGTCTCAAGTCTTCCAGTGGAAAATCACTCATGTAAGTCAATTTATTTTTTACAGTTATTATATTAGTTAGTTTCTAACACTATTTTAAGAGATCATCAGTTGTTTACCATGAAAAACTGTTTCGGGAATTTAATATATATATATATGTATAACTTCTTTTGTGATATGGTAGGAAAAATCGCAGCAGAGTGCTATATTAATTGAGAATAAAAATTAAGAGGGTAATATTTATTTATTTTTGGCAGAGGAATATTATTACAACCTTAGTACCGTCGGTTTCAAGCTCATAAGGACTTAACATTTATGTAACATGGGACAACATAAGCACGAGAGAGCCAGCTAATTTTTCCGTGCTAAAAAATAAAATGTATATATATATATATATATATATATATATATATATATATATATATATATATATATATATATATTCCCGAAATATTAAATGATTCGTAATACTCATCAGGACAACACAGACAGCCGACACCACACTTGCTGTTATGTTAGATTGTAAATAAATAAAAAATAAATAGTAAGTCCCCCCCCCTTCGATTTATTAATTTTTGTTCTTTCTAGCTTCTAATCAATCCGGCACTCTGCTGCATTCCCCCAGCCTTCTCAACATATTTACTAATATATATATATATATATATATATATATATATATATATATATATATATATATATATGTGTGTCTGTGTATGTATGTATGTATGTATGTATGTATGTATTTATGTATGTGTGTATGTATGTATGTATGTATGTATGTATTTATGTATGTATGTATGTATGTATGTATGTATTTATGTATGTATGTATGTATGTATGTATTTATGTATGTATGTATGTATTTATGTATGTATGTATGTATGTATTTATGTATGTATGTATGTATGTATTTATGTATGTATGTATGTATGTATGTATTTATGTATGTATTTATGTATGTATGTATGTATGTATGTATTTATGTATGTATGTATTTATGTATGTATGTATGTATGTATGTATGTATGTATGTATGTATTTATGTATTTATATATGTATGCATGTATGTATGTATTTATGTATGTATGTATTTATGTATGTATGTATGTATGTATGTATGTATTTATGTATGTATGTATGTATGTATGTATGTATGTATGTATTTATGTATGTATGTATGTATGTATTTATGTATGTATGTATGTATGTATGTATGTATGTATTTATGTATGTATGTATGTATGTATGTATGTATGTATGTATGTATGTATGTATTTATGTATGTATTTATGTATGTATGTATGTATGTATTTATGTATTTATGTATGTATGTATGTATTTATGTATGTATGTATGTATGTATGTATGTATTTATGTATGTATGTATGTATTTATGTATGTATGTATGTATGTATGTATGTATTTATGTATGTATGTATGTATGTATTTATGTATGTATGTATGTATGTATGTATGTATGTATGTATGTATGTATGTATGTATGCATGTATTTAAGCGTAAATATAGCCGTATCGTCTATGTTGCTTAATTAAATGATGTTTTGCTACTTTCTACTGTAAGCTTTTGCTGCTTCTTCGACTCTTTATATTTCTTTTAGTAATAATTAGTTTTTTATCATCTGAGCATTTCATTATATTATTATCATGTCAAAAAATACTCTCGGACATAAATGTGTAGAAAGAATTGTTTCTATTTGTTGTCCATTTATTTTTTTAGATTCCGTGCAAAAAAAAGAGCGAACAAAAGAAAAACAAACACCAACTCATATTCGATCAGTTGTTTCATATTTTGATGGTGATACTAATTAACAGAATCGTTGATTATTCGTTATTTTTACTTATTGAACATATTATTCATATAATCAAACTACTACTTAAATTGGGAGACATCTTCTCGCTTGTATCTGGGTAATACTGACCATAACGTTTCTTCCAATTAATCGTTTGTTTGCTATCAATCGACTATTTATTTAAATCAAATAGAGCTGTGGAGAAACCGATAGTTACGTAGACTTGGACTTCCAAGTTTGACGCATCATTGTCCTATGGATATCAGGAACTTTCACACGGTCCTCCTTGTAAATACTTTATTCTATCAACAACTTGGTAAAATGCCAACAACAGAATCGAACCGGTCAAATGTGTCGTACAATGTTGGTCTATATGAATCTACATGTTTATAAATAAATTTTCTTTGTCGCATTTCTCACTTTATAGTTTGTCGTAGACAAACTAAAAATAAATGAAATGTTTTTGTCTGCCACGGTCACTTATTTCAATTTTTCATTTCTGCCACGCATGTTGTATCTGTTGCGCAGTCGCTGATGACACACTACCGTATCAACAAATACAAAAAAAAACAGTGTGTATTAGAAACCCAACGTGCATCGAGAATGAAATGAATTTATTTCCGCGCGTTTTTTAAACTTGACGAAATATGATTTCGAATAATCGAATTGTTCAAGCTTCTAAACAATGTGCATATGTTATATGGCAGAACTCATGTAGTCGATTACTTGAATTGGATTATGTGTGTATGCTCTTTTTTTAACTTTAGACCTATGATACAATTTTATTAAAAGATTCAATTTACTTTTTTAAAATTTTATTTATCGTTTTTGTATGTATATATTCATTACCTCAAGCATATTTTATTAAGAATAAGATAAGTCTATTTGTTCTGGTGATTATTCTTTT
>OY744548.1:2965777-3000777 GCA_963556195.1 Sepiola atlantica
AAGATTCTTTGGCGCATCAGGAAAATAAAGAAACAGGCGAAAGAGAGACGGAAAACGGTTCCTGGATTAAAAGGAATAATACACAAAAAATATGGAAGACGAGAAATAGATAAGAAAGGAAGATAGGAAGAGGAACGAATATAGAGGAAAAACCTCAAGAATACAGAACTTAAGAAAGATGTACAGAAGTAGTGGTGGAAAATGGTGGTAAACATGTATGACATATAATAAATGAAAAGAAAAAGAAATAGAAAGAACTAAAGAAGGTACTTTGTTACATTAAGACCTGCGCTAACTTTGACCTTAACACTAACCCTAACCTTAAACTCAAACCTTTACCTCCACTTTGATCCTAACCCCAACCCTAAAGACGGGGGTCAAAGTTAGCTCTGATACTAATGTAAATAAGCACCCACAACAATGACAACCGAGTTGAAGTTACAAATGAATACAGAAAGCAAAACGAAAAAGAGAAAAAAGAAATAAAAAAAGAAAAGAGTGAAAAATATACACTATTTTCTCGTTGAACCCGCACTCCACCCCTACTCTCTCTCTCTCTCTCTCTCTCTCTCTATATATATATATATATATATATATATATATATATATATACTTTAATACAACCCTCTAGACTATTGAGTGCTCTCAACAGCCTGCTTATGGCCGTCAAATTAGCCATCAAGCCTTTAATTTACTCTCCCTTTTCCAAACAATGCCCGCTGGGCACAGCGGTACGCGCTCCGAATACTGAGTTATACATGACTTTCGTATCGAGGTTCGAACCGTGTGACCAGCAGGGAATGTCTCCTCTCATACTGATTTGTGCATGTTAAACATGAAACACATGTGTATATAGGTTAATTTGAAAAATATAATTTATAAAAAATTATATATATATGTGTGTGTGTGTAATGAGTACTAAAATGTCTGTTTCTCCCTTTTTAAAATGTTTCTTTTCATTCATTTGCTGGGGACGGGGCATTCTTCCAAATGCCATATGATCACCCGCTATTTACAGACTCCAACCGAGAGCTCTTTTCAGGAGTCTGGCTGTTCCCTTGAGTGCAGTTGTTTGGATTTCTCTTGCACTTAGTTCACCAGATATACTTGCTAAATACCTTTTCAAGTTCTTCTTCATGAGTCCAGTGGCTCCTATGATAACTTGAATGATGGAGATCTCTTTGAGGTTCCAGTTTCTTTATCAACCAATGAAATGAGGGTTAATACTGGTAATTTTTGACACGACCCGATTTATTTTTTGAAAACATGACCCCCCCTTCCTCTATCATCATGTATGCCCAATTTTACAACTTTTACTTATACATATTGCCTCCCCTTCCCGGTCTGTGATACATTATGCAATTCCCCCCTTCAATTTATACTTATAGATTAGATATGCTTCAAATGTCCCCCTCTCTCTAAATATGTACTAAATAGGATGTTACCCCCTCTCTCTCCAATTATATTTGAATTGTTGAGTGTGAATTTAATCTGTTTTTCAGTTTAAAAAATGTAATCATCTGGATTGGATGCTTGACAATACCACAACGTTAAAATAAATTATTGCATCGATGATTATGTAATTTCGTGTTACTATATATATATATATATATATATATATATATATATATATATATATATATATTGTGTGTGTGTGTCAGGTTGTATATGAAAATAAATCGAATAAAGTGCTCGATCATATAAGAGAGTTAATATAATTTATTTAGATACTGTATATTACATATTTCATAAATGTACCGTGGTTTCATCCAAAAGGGCAGATTTAGACATCTTTAGTAAATCTGTGTGCCCAGTGGAATCGTCGGCATGCTGAAACGATTGTAGTCAGAGCTCGATGGGGAATAGCGTCAACAATGACAGAAAACGGTGTATCTCTGAGGGGGTCACAGAAAAAAAAAGCCCGTGTGGGGTAATAATTAACTAAGACATAAGTGTGTTCGATGTTAGTTCGTATTTGAAAGGCCTTCATGTTATTCCCTCGAAAGTTTTATTTATTTATTTATTTGTTCGTTTGTGGATTTGTAATGTTATTGTTTTACCTAGTCTGAAAAAATACGAAAGGGGCGGCTTTGAAGGTTGCCGTTTGGGTTTGTGAAATTAGGGTTCAGGGTTTAAATTTATGTATCGGGTTAATTGTTGTATATAGTTCTGAAAACGATGATGCAATACTATTTTGTTGAATTGCTGGTTTATAACAATAATAATGTCGGAATCTCTGGCGTTGTAGAACAGTTCGCTTGTTGATCCAGCGAACGGCATCGCTTGCCAACGGGACGATATGTCGTTTCTCGATCCGGGCGACGCCGAGTGATCTTGCTAATCGGTCCCGGCTTTCAATCTCCCCCTTTCGGCCGACACAGCAGTAGACGCAATTCGGGAATAATATTTCCCTTTCTTTTTCTGTCTCTTCTCTGTTTTCTGCAATCTAGCTGTTATTGTTAGCCTGCTGAGCCGTCGCCGCCATCACTCTTTGCAGACGCTTATCGTTGTCACCATTTCGCGCCGGCGGTTTCTTTCTGTAACTGAAATCAAGTCTTTTACACACAAAATATAACAAATCTTCTAATTAGTTTGAGCCATTTATTGGTATTAGCTTGTCGACACTGAAGTAGTTACGTCGTAGTGGAGAGAGAAGCCTACGCTAGTTAATTTCCTAATTATTTGTAAAGGAAGGAAGAGGGGGACTTCGTCTGGCTCTCATTTTTGGGGATTCGGAATCCCCTAGCTTATGTAATCGCTACATGGCTAAAGCGTGTTGTCTCATCGGCTTCCAAGTCTAAACTGAAAATCTCACTGCCGTTTTCCCACCAGGAAAACTGTGACGTCACGAAATCTCCTAAGCCCCCCGACTCTGAGGTCTCGTCAACTGTCCGCGCGAATCGTGAGAACACATCGCACCAACATTGCACGAGACGACTCCGTTACAAATCGCGCAAGTTAAGCGATCTCACTGTACGTCCATCACCCATGCGTCCCATTATATAACAATTTCTTTGAACTTAACGTGTTTGTTTATTTTTGTTTACTTAATTGGTGTTTTCGTATTTTCTGGTTGCGAATGGACGAAACACGCCGTATATTAAAAAGCGGTGTTCCGTTGATATGTCCCGTTTATAACCAGTAGTGTTGAAAACAAAGATTGGTTATAAACGTATAGATATATGTTTATTAAACAACAATCCAACCATGAATAGAGTAAATAATGGGACCTGAAAGAAACAAAATATGTATAATAGCATAGAGAAAAACAATGTTGCCAAGATCTTTGTAAAACACAAAACAATGCAGACATAGACACAACATAAAACTAAATTGATTACAAAAATGGTAAAAAAGGGAAAAAATAAAAAAATATAAAAGTATTCATATATGCAAAGTATTCATATATACACAGTATATATATATATATATATATATATATATATATATATATATACAGGGTGGGCCAAAATAAGGGTCCTATCTTTAAATTTGAATAACTTGAATTTGAATAACTTCCACAAAATAAAAGTTAAACTCACCAAACTTTGTGTGTGTGTGTAGACTGACCCTTCCGAGATTTTTTGAAATAAACAAAACAAATTTTAGCCGAAAAACACTTCTTAAAACTTACAAAAACTAAAGTATTGTTTTTTACACTGTTTTGAGTTTTTTAAGCAAAAATAATGTTTTCTAAATGAGGGTACGTTCCTTAGGGCTAATACGGCTCATGCTTGCTTTGGAAGGGGTCCTTTACTTATTCTAAAAAAAAAAAAATCAATAAATAAAAAAGTTATGAATTTTTAAAAATAGGACCCTTATTTTTGCCCACCCTATATGTGTGTGTGTGTGTGTGTGTGCGTGTGTGTGCGTAGTTTCTTATCGTCAGGTAAATGTTTGCGAATAAAAATGTGCATCTTTATTAGCCGAACGAAACCAATTTCAAGTTATGGCTGGAAGCGAGAGAGCAAATAGCGAACTTCTTTAGATACGAGGCCTTGGTATGGTTCAAGTTCAGCTTATATCGTCACCAGCCAGGTTCTTCTGTGTCCAGACTATCGCTATTCATCTCTGTAGGACATCTGGGCCAATTGCTTCGTAGATTAACTCTCCTGGTCCACAACGTCTCGCGAGGATGCCTTTCCGGGGGAAGTTAACTGATGTACCGAAAACAATGGAACACCGTGGGTGAATTAAAGCGTTTAGTTCAAAATTCCGTATAGATTCCCCAGTTCGAGGTTACAGCAGTCGAAATGTAATCAGAATAACGTCCAAGTTTGGAAAAAAAAATCAGAATAAGCCAAGAAAAATACATATCTTGGTCATTATTTTGAAAAATCCAACAAGATAACTATATATGTTGGATTGAAAACGAAATAACTATTGAAACATTACACAACCTATACGTTAAACTCATTCCAGTTAAAATACATTACAATTACAGAATGGTTGTGTCTCAAGTGCTAGTTGCCAATCGGTCATTGGAAGTAAAGTATTGATTTCGTACGGTGGCCAGTTCCACGCTCTCTGGTCTTCGGTGTGTCGTGATGGTTTTACGAAAAAGCAAGCGGTAGCGTGCCAACCCTTGTTTATGTCCGTCTGACTAACCCATAAATATTAAGAGGAAGCAAAGCCTTTCGCAACAGGTGAATTATCGACCAATAAAAAAAATCACTGCTAATCGAAGCTGGCTGCTTATTTTCTCCAGACGGTGTCGCTTTCAGTACGCTCCTTCTAATTGTATATATATATATATATATATATATATATATATATATATATATATATATATATATAAAGAAGTGAGGTTACCAGCATTTGTAAAAAACTTTCTTCAAAAATTGTTTGTTATTTTATCTTTTTACAATTTTGTGATTTTATGACGAGTTTCGAGCTTTCGTGCTTGCTCTCTTATGATATATCCGAAATGGAATATATATCCGAAGAGAACAGAACAAGCAGGAAAGCTCGAAACGCGTTATGAAATCACAAAATAATAAAATGATAAAATAATAAAATAACAAAAAATTGTTGAAAAAAGTTTTTTACAAATGTTGGTGACCTCACTTCTTTCTATATATATATATATATATATATATATATATATATATATATATATACATATAAGTTTACCCAAGGCGATGAGATATATTTTTTCTCTCTCTTTTTAGCTTGATAAGACATGACGTTTACTCGACAAGCAAGTTGATATATGTCATTTAATTCAATACATTGCAAAGATTCATCCCTAGCCTGACTACACTATCATTATAACGTCATAAGGGTCGATGTCATACTTTTAAAAAGTGATGACGGATAACCCAGCGCAGTGGATGACGTCACAAAATGATGCCTGGAAAGTAGAAGCAGCAGCAGCAGCAACCCCTGAAGTACAACATTTTCTAACCTGGTAGTCTAATGGCAACGTGGCTGTGTCAAAACTACCGGGCTTACATGGCTCGAACTAGAATAGTGGAGGTGTCGGCACCAGGATCCGTCCTCCTCAGGTAGGCTCTGCCCTTGCGTGTTCTAACAAAGTAGATGTCAGGAAGGTTACGCAAGTCAATGGAGTGAAACGGGCATTTTAGTTCATGGACCAACCCTTTTCTGAGTTTACTTGAAACCGCCAAGCCTTACTTTTTGATGTGTCGGCTGGAAACACCTGTAATGCTTAAGGTTAATTATTTAGCAGCCCGCAACAAAGACGACTTCATGCAAACCAGCCATTAATCAAATTCAGAAGTCTGACTCGCCTCAAAAACAGAATAAAAACAAATAAACAGTCGTTACTTGGGATTTCGAAATATTTATGAAAACATTTCAAATATTTCATAAAATATACAAATACTGACTCAACGGGTCACAGTTGAACTAGTCAGTAAAATAAAGATCTAATACTTTTAATTTTAATAGTTGTTTATTAGTTTCAAATTTTTTTTGATGAGGGTTGATAATTTGTAGAATTTGGTATATTCAGACTACTGTAATCATCTCAGGTGTTTTTAATCACAATGTTTCGGCCGATATAACCTTCGACCTTCTTCAGGTGTACCTTGGCGAACTCGGGAATATTTCTGTCGAACTCGGCAATCTGGAAGGAATTTCGAACAGAACCCTTTGTTAAATCCACGAGGTAGCATGTTGTCTTTGTATCTGCCATGACTTGGAATAAGTCTTCAGTAATCCGCAATTTTTCGTATCGCCCGCACTGAGGATTGAACCTTCAACCTTCAACCGTGTTTATTAGTGTTTTAAAGTTTTTTTTTATTTTGTTAGATAGCAAAGCGGTTGTTTGAGTAGAAGGGATTGATTGAAACCCTAAAATCAGATGAAAGCACTGACTTCCAGTCGGTGGTGGCTGACAAACGAAGCAAGCGGACGCGTAACATAACCGTTAACCGAGAGCCCACTAGAGAGGTTGGGCGGCTGTGTTCAATAAAGTTTGATGTAACAATACAAGCAATCTATCGGTCTTTTCTTCTCTCCTTACCTCGCATAAGAATTCTATCTGATTTATGTTTTAAATAAATCCTGTTAAAAAAACCCAAGAATATTGGCGTTCACGTTGTTTTTATCAACCGCCGAAAATCAACCTGAATTTTACAGCGACAACGACAATAAGATCATGTTTAGTTTGTAACTTCGGTTCACAACGAATCGCGGGTGTATAAAAAATATATATAGAAAAAAGTAAAAACTGCATATGCTAATCTGATCCACAACCGAATTACTTTATTACTCATGCGTGTTTCCGGAAATTATGTATTCTTATTCTGTATTTATTATATTACTTACATTATTTCCAGATTATCTGACTCTCCCCAAAAAACCTTCCAAAGAGAAAGTGGCTTTAATGTTTACTCACTTCTAAATCTCTACTTTAACCGTTACACAAAACACCGGGTCCTTTCTTAATAGAAAGGAATTTCGGTTAGATCACCTTATTATTCCAAATCCGGATATTTATCATTCGGCCATTCATAAAGCCTGACACTTATACGCTCTATAAACAGTCTGGGTTAATGGATAACGTTTTAACGAACAGATCGTCCCAAGGCATTCAAATATGACCACATTTGCCTTCACATGTAAGTACATTTTTGGCGTTTAAAAAATATCGTATTTTTCATTCTTGTTTTTAATATTCTTCAGATGTATCTATATATATTATTAAGTGAATATAAACACTTCATCTTACAAAATATGAAATTTCACAGTAATATACAGGATCGGTGTTTCGTCTGTCGATAATCCGGTTCTCAAAACAAAATAAACATTGCTTCAGTATGTAATCGGTATTATTCTGTATTGGTACGTTATTAAAACAATACTTTCAATATAAACTAGTTAGCATATACGTTTTGACAAACAAGAACACGTTTAGACAAACAAAAAGTCCCATAACATCTCATCATTATTAGAATCGGGATAAACAGCGAAAGTAAACAAAACAATGAATAAACCCGGATTGAAAAAAATATGTAGAGTGAGATAAGCTTGTCAAGATCGCCATTTTGTTGTAGGGATGAAATTGGTTGTTTTGCGTAAGAAATTGTTGTTGAGTAAATATTTATCTTTCTGACCTTGCTGTATATAAAGAAAGTGGCTTCTTGCTTTGTCTGAAGTGATTTCCATGAAAAAGAATAGGAATATAACCATACAGAAATGTAGTAATTTTGTGTTTTTTTTACATTTCGGCGTTCTACTCCTCGCCATTTCATGTACTACAACCTTTTGACCATACTTAATCATTTTAACTCCCCCTGCTGCTTGTTTGGTTATAACAATTCCATAGATACTCTCGATCCAGCTTTTCGTTCTTTCTAACAACCATAGTATTTACTTATTTCTTTTTTGACCTCTCCCATTTTTATAGTTCAAATCTTTTGACCATACATACTCCTTCTAACTCCCCCTGCTGCTTGTAGAGTTTAAACAATGCCCTAGATACTCTCGATCCAGCTTTTCGTACTTTCTAACAACCATAGTATTTCCCTATTTCTTCTTTTACCTCTCCCATTGTTATAGTTCAAATCTTTTGACCATACATACTCTTTCTAACCCCCCTGCTGCTTGTAGAGTTTAAACAATGCCCTAGATACTCTCGATCCAGCTTTTCGTTCTTTCTAACAACCATAGTATTTCCTTATTTCTTTTTTTACCTCTCCCATTTTTTAGCTTCAAATCTTTTAACCACAATACTCCTTTTACTCCGTAACGTTTGTGAAGTTCTGACAACACCTTTGATAATCCAGCTGCAGCCATTCTCTGCGTCGAACAGCCCTGGATTAAAAACTGGATCGATGTATGTCAATTACTATCCACGTAACGAATTGACTCCGGCCTCGAACCATGAAAGCTGTCAGGACGCATTTGCAAGATTCAATAAAAGAGAGTCGCCCCGTTCGCCGACATTTTCCAAACGTCCTGCAACGGACGACCAAACTGTCGCTTAATACCATTTCTTTAACCTATTTCTTGTCCAGAAATTGGTAATCGCGCTACAACTAGCCGGGCTTTTATGTTCTGCTCCAGCCATTGTCCAGCTGTATTTTCCTTAACAGAAGATTGACAAAGGACATGCTGCCGCTGCTCGATGGGTTAAAGCTGGACTTCAATAGCGAAGTTTGTAGAGATCGATGAAGGGGCGGGGTTATCTTGAAATAACCGCAGTCCTAAAGAAACAGAATTCGTAAGAAAGCCTCAAAGACATTTCTTGAAGAAATTTGATTTCATTTTACGTCAAGTCTGCGTTTTCATTGGATAAATATCGAATGATTATAAGATAACGCCGGTGTCAAATCTGCAAGTTAAAGTTATATTTTTTAATATTAACTAGTTTAAACCAACTCATTGAGCAAATGTTAGTACAGTATATGGGTATGTCAATTTATATATTTAATGAGCTTTTACCACTTTATAGCTTTTACCACTCTAAAGCTAGCACCGCTTTATAGCTTTTACCGCTTCATAGCTAGTACCGCTTTATAGCTTTTACTGTTTTATAACAAGTACCGCTTTATAGCTTTTACCACTATAAAGCTAACACCCTTTATGGCTTTTACGGCTTCATAGCTAGTACCGCTTTATAGCTTTTACTGTTTTATAACAAGTACCGCTTTATAGCTTTTACCACTCTAAAGCTAACACCCTTTATGGCTTTTACGGCTTCATAGCTAGTACCGCTTTATAGCTTTTACCGCGTTATAGATTTTACCGTTGTATAGCTTTTACCGCTTTATAACAAGTACCGTTTTATAGCTTTTACCGCTGTATAGCTAGTGCCGCTTTATAGCTTTTACCGCTGCATAGCTAATACTTCTTTATAGTTTTTACCGTTTATAACAAGTACCACTTTATAGCTTTTACCGCTCTATAGCTTGTACTGCTTTATAGCTTTTACCGCTGTATAGCTAGTACCGCTTCATAGCTTTTACCGCTCGATAGCTAGTACCGCTCTATAGCTAGTACCGCTTTATAGCTTTTACCGCTCTATAGCTACTACCGCTTTATAGCTTTTACCGCTCTATAGCTAGCCCCGCTTTATAGCTGTTACTGCTCTATAGCTAGTACCGCTTCATAGCTTTTACCGCTTAATAGCTCTTACCGCTTTATAGCTAGTACTGCTTTATAGCTTTTACCGCGTTATAGATTTTACCGCTTTATAGCTGTTACCGCTTTATAACAAGTACCGTTTTATAGCTTTTACCGCTCTATAGCTAGTACGGCTTTATAGAACACAAGACAGGAATAGAAGGATTAAGGAATGTATTAAGAATACTTAATTGCATACAATAAGTCAGTCGCAAATACAGGCTTTAGGGAAACGTGTTATAAGCGGTGCGTGACACGGTTCCCCCTTTTCTTAGGCAAAGGTGTCGACTTTATAGTGACCTGACGAATCTATCCTGTCACTATGGCTAAATCCGGATCAGTCCATAACAGTTTATAAATTATGAATATAAACATTTTGCAAAAAGCTATGCGGCCTAATATAATTGGGGACATTTTCTGGACACACACTGGTTCACAATTACCGACCTCACATACTCGGCCATTAGGAAGTGGATATTTTCCATTTACCAGAGGAAGAATAGTGTTGGCTAGACGATCAACTGTCGATAGATACTAAGTATTGGAGATATTTTTGATTCGCCCAACTCATAACGAGCATGGTTGATACTAGGTGTATTTACTTGAATAAACAATGCTTCTATTATGGGGAGACGAATACTGCAATATGAGATCACAAGAATGGCTGTATTCGTCTCCCCATGATCGAAGCGTTGTTTATTCAAGTAAATAAACCTAGTATCAACCATGCTCGTTATGAGGGGGGCTAAGGTATGTTGAAGTGTTGTTGAAGTTGTATTGAAATGGTTTTTTTTAAAACGTCTTCTTAATAAATTCACCAATCTTTTATTTTGCATACTCATTCATCCGCCTGAAGATGACCGACGTCGGTCGAAAACGTTCGCGAAAATATGGCGATTTTTTATACAACATGGACGACAATACCAAATCGGTCGTGCGACGAATCGAAAAAACGATTACAAAGATAAATAAACAGAAGCTGTCACTACTGTTTAACCAATATATATATATATATATATATATATATATATATATATATATATATATATATATATAAGAGAGAGAGAGGGAGAGAGAAAGAGGGTAATCGAAATGGTAACTTCCTTTTTCGGTACGGATTTGTTTTTAAACTAATTTTAATCATTCTTGTTATGTATACAGTATAACATGTTATTTCGTTTTGTGTATAAATTTAATAACGTTTCAATGCCCCATGGTAGAATGTATCTCCGACAATAATAATAACACTAATTCTTACATAGGTTTCCCTATCACAACACTTTCCCGAAGACTAACCTTACATATCTCCGACACTAGCTCCATTTGCCAACACCTAAAAAAACATGACTGCCCGCTTCTTAATATAGACACATACTAGTTAACAATATTAAAATAAAACAGCGCGATACCAACATCAACAGTTTAAAAATTCTTGAAGCCCTTTACATAAAAACTAAAAAACCCATAATATATAATGTGAATTACGAAACTAGTCACAACATTGTAAAGTGTCTAGCATAGCAATACACGTAATCGAATTCTTAGCTGTTACGCAAGCATACTTTAGAAACTTCATTCTATATCATTATACCTTATATTTCAGTTTCTTTTAGCCGTGATCAGCAATGAGTAATTAATAAAAAAGATGAAATATTAATTTACGACCAACACACTTTGTTTTCTCGGCCCTTTGGCCATTTAGGGACCGACCTGCTTGTGTTTCGGTCTCGTGCCGGAAAACAGTGGGCGGTCCAACACTTAGAAACGAAGGAAAGCCGAGCATACTAACCTCCTTTTTTATAATTTTATTTGGTTCTTTATTTTTCTTTCTTTTTAAGGTGTTTTTAATATTTTATCCCACTCCCACGATAATTATTATTTACAACGATGTTTTTTGGGGATATTTTAAGTAGGGATTCATCCACAGAGTGAATGCGGTATTTTGGTGCAAGGATATGGTTAAGAGTAAGCAAAAGTTTTCTTTTCTGTTTGTTGTATTTTTGTTCAAAATAAAAAATGTTAACAGCTTGTCTCGATTATCCCCGACCCCCCTCCCCCTTTCATAACGGGCGCTATGCCTAAGGTCTGGTGAATTCCCAAGGTTTGTAAAAATCTTCATCTGTAGATAAAGATGAATTTTGTCCGAGGGAATTCACCTGCCTAAATAAATTGGGCTTCTTGGCCTTTTGGCTAAGATCAAAGTGTAGTATCTGTTCCGATGGATACTGCACGCCTGTCCTGTGCAGTTCTAGGAGGTCCACCCTCCCAGGCTTTGCCTCCCCTCTTTGGGGAGGAGTAAGTTTATTGCTTACTGTCTGAGGCGCCCCTACCGGGGAATGCCGACGGGGCTGCCGAGGCAATTTTTAAATGGCCAGAGTGCTCACATCTCGAGCGCTGGCTTTTCAAACCCCACTTTCCCGACCCGATTTTGGGTCATATCTTACTTGTGGGAGTAAGATAAAACTGGCCTTGTGCCTAACTCCTGGGGAGGAGTAAATAAAGCCTGCCTAAATAACTTCTCGGCCCTTTGGTTGAGATCAAAGTGTAGTATCTGTTCCGATGGATGCTACATCCCTTAAACCGGTACCGTCTTAGCCTTCGGGCCTTGATTCCGCCGGTCTTAGAGTTTATCCTGTGCAGTTCTAGAAGGTCAACCCTCCCAGGATTTGCCTCCTCTCTTTGGGGAGGAGTAAGTTTATTGCTTACTGCCTGAGGCGCTCCTACCGGGGAATGCCGACCGGGGTGCCCAGGCATTTTTTGTAAGCCAGAGTGCTCACCTTCTCGGGCGCTGGCTTTTCAAATCCCACTTTCCCGACCTTGTGTCACATCTTACCTTGTGTGAGGAAGATAAATAGCAGAAGTCTGTCCTTCTACCATTTTCTCCCTTCTTTTCCCCGACTCGCCATTTTTGTTGCCCTTCCTTCTATTGTTCTCACTTCTTTATCTCCCCTATCAAAGTCCGTTATTTTTTCCTGATACTCTGCCGTCAATTAAATTCCAATCGGTCATTTACCTTGTACTTTATTGATTTCTTACGTAAAAAATACAAACGACATCTGTTCATTTTTATTTTATCTCATTGCATCGCTCTTGTATTCGTCATTTTCGTCTATCTAATCGTTCTGCAATAAATCAACCTGAACCGGGTGATACATACTGTCAGTACCTACACAGTCTGGCCTAAAAGTGTAGTATCTGTTCCGATGGATACTGCACCCCGTAGACTGGTATTGTCTTGGCCTTCGGGGCTTAATTTACGCCGGTCTATGAGTCTGCCCTGTGCAGTTCTAGGAGGTCCACCCTCCCAGGCTTCGCCTCCCCTCTTTGAGGAGGAGTAAGTTTATTGCTTACTGCCTGAGGCGCCCCTACCAGTGGAATGCCGACGGGGCTGCCCAGACAATTTTAAACCCCACTTTCCCGACCCGACCTTGGGTAACATTTTACTTGTGGGAGTAAGATAAAAAAAAACTGGCCTTGTGCCTAACTCCTGGAGAGGAGTAAATCAATAGACAGTATTGCCTGAGATTCGTTACTTTCAATGTCGGAAGGTGGGTATTAAGAAGCCAGGGTGCTAAAGGAGGTCAAGTATAGCATACACAATGCGGCTTATAAGTTTCGTTAGATAGCGGCACCTCAGGCGATGGTCAATAAACTAACACTTTCTCAAAAACAGAAGGTAAAATATGTTAGTGTCGACCTCCTAGAACTGCACAGAGCAATAGCTCATCTCGACAGAAGCAAGGTGATCACCAAATCAAAAATGACTCATATTCTGTCGTAATGATTGTCGAAGACGTGTCCCAGACCAGTATCAACTATATTTGAAAAGATAATTCATAAAGGAATATAAAAATAATTGTTTGGTGGTAAAATCGCTAGAACGTATTAAGTAATGTTGAAATTAAAATTCCATAAATACTTTCTAGTTTTAACGTCGAAATAGACACGTTACGTCATATTCTATAAAAAACAGCTCTTGCATACCTGTCCTTTTGTTAATTGTAAATCGGATTTTTGTAAACTTAAATTGGATTTCTTAAGGTATCTTTTGGTCATTACGTATGACTATGTCATTGTATTTGGTTAAGATTCGGGAATTACATTTTGTAAAGGTTAGCGTACGACAAAAAGGTATCTTTTGGTCACTACGTATGGCTATGTTATTGTATTTGGTTAAGATTCGGGAATTACATTTTGTAAAGGTTAGCGTACGACAACAAGGTATCGTTTGGTTATTACGTATGACTATATCATTGTATTTGGTTAAGATTCGGGAATTACATTTTGTAAAGGTTAGCGTACGACAAAAAGGTATCGTTTGGTCACTACGTATGACTATGTCATTGTATTTGGTTAAGATTCGGGAATTACATTTTGTAAAGGTTAGCGTACGACAACAAGGTATCGTTTGGTCATTACGTATGACTATGTCATTGTATTTGGTTAAGATTCGGGAATTACATTTTGTAAAGGTTAGCGTACGACAAAAAGCTATCTTTTGGTCATTACGTATGACTATGACATTGTATTTGGTTAAGATTCGGGAATTACATTTTGTAAATGTTAGCGTACGACAAAAAGGTATCTTTTGGTCATTACGTATGACTATGTCATTGTATTTGGTTAAGATTCGGGAATTACATTTTGTAAAGGTTAGCGTACGACAAAAAGGTATCTTTTGGTCATTACGTATGACTATGTCATTGTATTTAGTTAAGATTCGGGAATTACATTTTGTAAAGGTTAGCGTACGACAAAAAGGTATATTTTGTTTATTACGTATGGCTATGTCATTGTATTTGGTTAAGATTCGGGAATTACATTTTGTAAAGGTTAGCGTACGACAAAAAGGTATCTTTTGGTCATTACGTATGACTATGTCATTGTATTTGGTTAAGATTCGGGAATTACATTTTGTAAAGGTTAGCGTACGACAAAAAGGTATCTTTTGGTCATTACGTATGGCTATGTCATTGTATTTGGTTAAGATTCGGGAATTACATTTTGTAAAGGTTAGCGTACGACAAAAAGGTATCTTTTGGTCATTACGTATGACTATGTCATTGTATTTGGTTAAGATTCGGGAATTACATTTTGTAAAGGTTAGCGTACGACAAAAAGGTATCTTTTGGTCATTACGTATGACTATGTCATTGTATTTGGTTAAGATTCGGGAATTTAATTTTGTAAATGTTAGCGTACGACAAAAAGGTATCTTTTGGTCATTACGTATGGCTATGTTATTGTATTTGGTTTAGATTCGGGAATTACATTTTGTAAAGGTTAGCGTACGACAAAAAGGTATCTTTTGGTCATTACGTATGACTATGTCATTGTATTTGGTTAAGATTCGGGAATTACATTTTGTAAAGGTTAGCGTACGACAAAAAGGTATCTTTTGGTCATTACGTATGGCTATGTCATTGTATTTGGTTAAGATTCGGGAATTACATTTTGTAAATGTTAGCGTACGACAAAAAGGTATCTTTTGGTCATTACGTATGACTATGTCATTGTATTTGGTTAAGATTCGGGAATTACATTTTGTAAATGTTAGCGTACGACAAAAAGGTATCTTTTGGTCATTACGTATGACTATGTCATTGTATTTGGTTAAGATTCGGGAATTACATTTTGTAAAGGTTAGCGTACGACAAAAAGGTATCTTTTGGTCATTACGTATGGCTATGTCATTGTATTTGGTTAAGATTCGGGAATTACATTTTGTAAAGGTTAGCGTACGACAAAAAGCTATCTTTTGGTCATTACGTATGACTATGTCATTGTATTTGGTTAAGATTCGGGAATTACATTTTGTAAATGTTAGCGTACGACAAAAAGGTATCTTTTGGTCATTACGTATGACTATGTCATTGTATTTGGTTAAGATTCGGGAATTACATTTTGTAAAGGTTAGCGTACGACAAAAAGGTATCTTTTGGTCATTACGTATGACTATGTCATTGTATTTGGTTAAGATTCGGGAATTACATTTTGTAAAGGTTAGCGTACGGCAAAAAGGTATCTTTTGGTCATTACGTATGGCTATGTTATTGTATTTGGTTAAGATTCGGGAATTACATTTTGTAACGGTTAGCGTACGACAAAAAGGTATCTTTTGGTCATTACGTATGACTATGTCATTTTATTTAGTTAAGATTCGGGAATTACATTTTGTAAAGGTTAGCGTACGACAAAAAGGTATCTTTTGGTCATTACGTATGACTATGTCATTGTATTTGGTTAAGATTCGGGAATTACATTTTGTAAAGGTTAGCGTACGACAAAAAGCTATCTTTTGGTCATTACGTATGACTATGTCATTGTATTTGGTTAAGATTCGGGAATTACATTTTGTAAATGTTAGCGTACGACAAAAAGGTATCTTTTGGTCATTACGTATGACTATGTCATTGTATTTGGTTAAGATTCGGGAATTACATTTTGTAAAGGTTAGCGTACGACAAAAAGGTATCTTTTGGTCATTACGTATGACTATGTCATTGTATTTGGTTAAGATTCGGGAATTACATTTTGTAAAGGTTAGCGTACGACAAAAAGCTATCTTTTGGTCATTACGTATGACTATGTCATTGTATTTGGTTAAGATTCGGGAATTACATTTTGTAAATGTTAGCGTACGACAAAAAGGTATCTTTTGGTCATTACGTATGACTATGTCATTGTATTTGGTTAAGATTCGGGAATTACATTTTGTAAAGGTTAGCGTACGACAAAAAGGTATCTTTTGGTCATTACGTATGACTATGTCATTGTATTTGGTTAAGATTCGGGAATTACATTTTGTAAAGGTTAGCGTACGACAAAAAGGTATCTTTTGGTCATTACGTATGACTATGTCATTGTATTTAGTTAAGATTCGGGAATTACATTTTGTAAAGGTTAGCGTACGACAAAAAGGTATCTTTTGGTCATTACGTATGACTATGTCATTGTATTTGGTTAAGATTCGGGAATTACATTTTGTAAAGGTTAGCGTACGACAAAAAGGTATCTTTTGGTCATTACGTATGACTATGTCATTGTATTTGGTTAAGATTCGGGAATTACATTTTGTAAAGGTTAGCGTACGACAAAAAGGTATCTTTTGGTCATTACGTATGACTATGTCATTGTACTTGGTTAAGATTCGGGAATTACATTTTGTAAACGTTAGCGTACGACAAAAAGGTATATTTTGGTCATTACGTATGACTATGTCATTGTATTTAGTTAAGATTCGGGAATTACATTTTGTAAAGGTTAGCGTACGACAAAAAGGTATCGTTTGGTCATTACGTATGACTATGTCATTGTATTTGGTTAAGATTCGGGAATTACATTTTGTAAAGGTTAGCGTACGACAAAAAGGTATCTTTTGGTCATTACGTATGACTATGTCATTGTATTTGGTTAAGATTCGGGAATTACATTTTGTAATGGTTAGCGTACGACAAAAAGGTATCTTTTGGTCATTACGTATGACTATGTCATTGTATTTGGTTAAGATTCGGGAATTACATTTTGTAAAGGTTAGCGTACGACAAAAAGGTATCTTTTGGTCATTACGTATGACTATGTCATTGTATTTGGTTAAGATTCGGGAATTACATTTTGTAAAGGTTAGCGTACGACAAAAAGGTATCGTTTGGTCATTACGTATGGCTATGTCATTGTATTTGATTAAGATTCGGGAATTACATTTTGTAAAGGTTAGCGTACGACAAAAAGGTATCGTTTGGTCATTACGTATGGCTATGTCATTGTATTTGGTTAAGATTCGGGAATTACATTTTGTAAAGGTTAGCGTACGACAAAAAGGTATCTTTTGGTCATTACGTATGACTATGTCATTGTATTTGGTTAAGATTCGGGAATTACATTTTGTAAAGGTTAGCGTACGACAAAAAGGTATCTTTTGGTCATTACGTATGACTATGTCATTGTATTTGATTAAGATTCGGGAATTACATTTTGTAAAGGTTAGCGTACGACAAAAAGGTATCGTTTGGTCATTACGTATGACTATGTCATTGTATTTGGTTAAGATTCGGGAATTACATTTTGTAAAGGTTAGCGTACGACAAAAAGGTATCTTTTGGTCATTACGTATGACTATGTCATTGTATTTGGTTAAGATTCGGGAATTACATTTTGTAAAGGTTAGCGTACGACAAAAAGGTATCTTTTGGTCATTACGTATGACTATGTCATTGTATTTGGTTAAGATTCGGGAATTACATTTTGTAAAGGTTAGCGTACGACAAAAAGGTATCTTTTGCTCATTACGTATGACTATGTCATTGTATTTGGTTAAGATTCGGGAATTACATTTTGTAAAGGTTAGCGTACGACAAAAAGGTATCTTTTGGTCATTACGTATGACTATGTCATTGTATTTGGTTAAGATTCGGGAATTACATTTTGTAAAGGTTAGCGTACGACAAAAAGGTATCTTTTGCTCATTACGTATGACTATGTCATTGTATTTGGTTAAGATTCGGGAATTACATTTTGTAAAGGTTAGCGTACGACAAAAAGGTATCTTTTGGTCATTACGTATGACTATGTCATTGTATTTGGTTAAGATTCGGGAATTACATTTTGTAAAGGTTAGCGTACGACAAAACGGTATCTTTTGCTCATTACGTATGACTATGTCATTGTATTTGGTTAAGATTCGGGAATTACATTTTGTAAAGGTTAGCGTACGGCAAAAAGGTATCTTTTGGTCATTACGTATGGCTATGTTATTGTATTTGGTTAAGATTCGGGAATTACATTTTGTAACGGTTAGCGTACGACAAAAAGGTATCTTTTGGTCATTACGTATGACTATGTCATTTTATTTAGTTAAGATTCGGGAATTACATTTTGTAAAGGTTAGCGTACGACAAAAAGGTATCTTTTGGTCATTACGTATGACTATGTCATTGTATTTGGTTAAGATTCGGGAATTACATTTTGTAAATGTTAGCGTACGACAAAAAGGTATCTTTTGGTCATTACGTATGACTATGTCATTGTATTTGGTTAAGATTCGGGAATTACATTTTGTAAAGGTTAGCGTACGACAAAAAGGTATCTTTTGGTCATTACGTATGACTATGTCATTGTATTTGGTTAAGATTCGGGAATTACATTTTGTAAAGGTTAGCGTACGACAAAAAGCTATCTTTTGGTCATTACGTATGACTATGTCATTGTATTTGGTTAAGATTCGGGAATTACATTTTGTAAATGTTAGCGTACGACAAAAAGGTATCTTTTGGTCATTACGTATGACTATGTCATTGTATTTGGTTAAGATTCGGGAATTACATTTTGTAAAGGTTAGCGTACGACAAAAAGGTATCTTTTGGTCATTACGTATGACTATGTCATTGTATTTGGTTAAGATTCGGGAATTACATTTTGTAAAGGTTAGCGTACGACAAAAAGGTATCTTTTGGTCATTACGTATGACTATGTCATTGTATTTAGTTAAGATTCGGGAATTACATTTTGTAAAGGTTAGCGTACGACAAAAAGGTATCTTTTGGTCATTACGTATGACTATGTCATTGTATTTGGTTAAGATTCGGGAATTACATTTTGTAAAGGTTAGCGTACGACAAAAAGGTATCTTTTGGTCATTACGTATGACTATGTCATTGTATTTGGTTAAGATTCGGGAATTACATTTTGTAAAGGTTAGCGTACGACAAAAAGGTATCTTTTGGTCATTACGTATGACTATGTCATTGTATTTGGTTAAGATTCGGGAATTACATTTTGTAAACGTTAGCGTACGACAAAAAGGTATATTTTGGTCATTACGTATGACTATGTCATTGTATTTAGTTAAGATTCGGGAATTACATTTTGTAAAGGTTAGCGTACGACAAAAAGGTATCGTTTGGTCATTACGTATGACTATGTCATTGTATTTGGTTAAGATTCGGGAATTACATTTTGTAAAGGTTAGCGTACGACAAAAAGGTATCTTTTGGTCATTACGTATGACTATGTCATTGTATTTGGTTAAGATTCGGGAATTACATTTTGTAATGGTTAGCGTACGACAAAAAGGTATCTTTTGGTCATTACGTATGACTATGTCATTGTATTTGGTTAAGATTCGGGAATTACATTTTGTAAAGGTTAGCGTACGACAAAAAGGTATCTTTTGGTCATTACGTATGACTATGTCATTGTATTTGGTTAAGATTCGGGAATTACATTTTGTAAAGGTTAGCGTACGACAAAAAGGTATCGTTTGGTCATTACGTATGGCTATGTCATTGTATTTGATTAAGATTCGGGAATTACATTTTGTAAAGGTTAGCGTACGACAAAAAGGTATCGTTTGGTCATTACGTATGGCTATGTCATTGTATTTGGTTAAGATTCGGGAATTACATTTTGTAAAGGTTAGCGTACGACAAAAAGGTATCTTTTGGTCATTACGTATGACTATGTCATTGTATTTGGTTAAGATTCGGGAATTACATTTTGTAAAGGTTAGCGTACGACAAAAAGGTATCTTTTGGTCATTACGTATGACTATGTCATTGTATTTGATTAAGATTCGGGAATTACATTTTGTAAAGGTTAGCGTACGACAAAAAGGTATCGTTTGGTCATTACGTATGACTATGTCATTGTATTTGGTTAAGATTCGGGAATTACATTTTGTAAAGGTTAGCGTACGACAAAAAGGTATCTTTTGGTCATTACGTATGACTATGTCATTGTATTTGGTTAAGATTCGGGAATTACATTTTGTAAAGGTTAGCGTACGACAAAAAGGTATCTTTTGGTCATTACGTATGACTATGTCATTGTATTTGGTTAAGATTCGGGAATTACATTTTGTAAAGGTTAGCGTACGACAAAAAGGTATCTTTTGCTCATTACGTATGACTATGTCATTGTATTTGGTTAAGATTCGGGAATTACATTTTGTAAAGGTTAGCGTACGACAAAAAGGTATCTTTTGGTCATTACGTATGACTATGTCATTGTATTTGGTTAAGATTCGGGAATTACATTTTGTAAAGGTTAGCGTACGACAAAAAGGTATCTTTTGCTCATTACGTATGACTATGTCATTGTATTTGGTTAAGATTCGGGAATTACATTTTGTAAAGGTTAGCGTACGACAAAAAGGTATCTTTTGGTCATTACGTATGACTATGTCATTGTATTTGGTTAAGATTCGGGAATTACATTTTGTAAAGGTTAGCGTACGACAAAAAGGTATCTTTTGCTCATTACGTATGACTATGTCATTGTATTTGGTTAAGATTCGGGAATTACATTTTGTAAAGGTTAGCGTACGACAAAAAGGTATCGTTTGGTCATTACGTATGGCTATGTAATTGTATTTGGTTAAGATTCGGGAATTACATTTTGTAAAGGTTAGTGTACGACAAAAAGGTATCTTTTGGTCATTACGTATGACTATGTCATTGTATTTGGTTAAGATTCGGGAATTACATTTTGTAAAGGTTAGCGTACGACAAAAAGGTATCTTTTGGTCATTACGTATTACTATGTCATTGTATTTGGTTAAGATTCGGGAATTACATTTTGTAATGGTTAGCGTACGACAAAAAGGTATCGTTTGGTCATTACGTATGGCTATGTCATTGTATTTGGTTAAGATTCGGGAATTACATTTTGTAAAGGTTAGCGTACGACAAAAAGGTATCGTTTGGTCATTACGTATGGCTATGTCATTGTATTTGGTTAAGATTCGGGAATTACATTTTGTAAAGGTTAGCGTACGACAAAAAGGTATCTTTTGGTCATTACGTATGACTATGTCATTGTATTTGGTTAAGATTCGGGAATTACATTTTGTAAAGGTTAGCGTACGACAAAAAGGTATCTTTTGGTCATTACGTATGACTATGTCATTGTATTTGGTTAAGATTCGGGAATTACATTTTGTAAAGGTTAGCGTACGATAAAAAGGTATCTTTTGGTCATTACGTATGACTATGTCATTGTATTTGGTTAAGATTCGGGAATTACATTTTGTAAAGGTTAGCGTACAACAAAAAGGTATCGTTTGGTCATTACGTATGACTATGTCATTGTATTTGGTTAAGATTCGGGAATTACATTTTGTAAAGGTACGCGTACGACAAAAAGGTATCTTTTGGTCATTACGTATGACTATGTCATTGTATTTGGTTAAGATTCGGGAATTACATTTTGTAATGGTTAGCGTACGACAAAAATCACTAACAGCGACTTTGCTCTTATTATTTATCTCCACTCCACAGTGGGAAGATTAGACATATTAAGCAAGGGTTTCGCAATCACGATCCTCTCCTTAATCGGTAATGCTGGAGTACAATAGAAAAACTCAGTTTTTATGAAGAATATAAAACAAAAATCTCCTTTACAACTAAATTTGTATTTCTTGATTTGTATAATTTTTTTTATAATATTGCAAACCAATATATACTATAAAATATGTGTGAAAAAACAGACAAACGGAAAACAGGTTAAAATGCAGGAGAAAAAAAAACAAGAGATTTGACCGGTTTCGTTCGTATTAACGAACGTTTTCAGAAAAAGTGAAGATTTGGAAACAATTTTATTTTGAAGGCACACCCATGGGAGAAGAAAAAGATAATCCGATTAGACCATATTAGAAGACTTTTCATATGGTCCAATCGGATAATATTTTCCTTCTCCCATGTGTGTGCCTTCAAAATAAAATTGTTTCTAAATCTTCACTTTTTCTGAAGACGTTCGTTTACACGAACGAAACCGGTCAAATCTCTTGTTTTTGTTTTTCTCCTGTATTTTAACCTGTTTTCCGTTTGTCTTTTTTTTCATACATTTTGTCTACTACGGCATTTCATGTTCATGACTTATCGTGTACCTTACCCCACACTATAATATATGTACACACGTGTGTCTGTGTGTGGACAAATCGACTTAAGAACGAAATTCTTCTATAGAATCTCTATTTCCTTTTATCTAATGTTGTGTTTCATTTAAATTAGGATCTCCACACTCTTGAAAAACCGCTCATCTGCAAACATTCTGTTGTTTCCCCTTCAGATTTAACAGTCAGATAACGCCCCGCCGCAACCAACTAAAACAATCCGATGAAAAATCCTTACTTCCGGTTAAAGAGTCTAATGGCCACGAGACATGAAGATAAACAAAATCCTTCCAGCTGATTTCATTTGAAACCATTTTCAATAAGTCTCGCCCTGGTGTATTATTCCCTTTCATTTGTTGTGTTTTTTTTTCTTTAATGTTAAAATTCGAAATCTAAAAATGTGTCATTTTATTGCGGAACTGGTGAGGCTGAAATAACTTCGACCTTCAGGCAAGTGGTCATGTGTACTTTTGATTTCGTTTTTTCTTTAATTATTTTTAGAAAAGAAAAATAATTTACATTACCAATAGAGTTTTGTAAAGATTTTGCACTGTATTCTCTGTCTGGCGTCCTGTAGTGCATCACTAAAGTCTGGTTCTGTTTACAGATTTCACGTTGTTGCTCAATTGATAGTGACATCTCTGTTTCTTTATCTGTTTTTTTTTTGTTGCAGTTATGTCCTTAAAAACGCTTATGAATTAAAAAAAAAAAGAATTCGACCTTTAACTATCCGTTCTATATTTTTGATCCTTTTTTTCGGTAGAGGTTATACATAATATCGCTAACTCATCCTCCATAGACGGGGGAGGCAGCTATCTAAAATTACTACTGCAATGGCTGTCTATTTTCCCCCATCTCTCTCGCTCTCTCTTTCTCTCTAACTCTCTTTCTCTCTCTCTCGACTACTCTTTCTTTCGTTCTATCTCTCTCTATCTCTCTTTCTCTATATCTTTCTATGTCTCTCTTTCTCTATATCTCTCTCTATCTCTGTCGACCACTCTCTGTTTCTCTCTCTCTCTCTCTCTCTCTCTCTCTCTCTCTCTCTCTCTCTCGAATACTATCTATTTCTTTTTTTCTTTTTTCTTTCTTTCTCTCTCTCTTTCTCTCTCTCTCTCTCTTTCTCTAACTTTCTCTCTCTTTCTATCTTGCGGTTCAGAAAATTAAGAAAATGTGATCAACCAAACAGTTACGTGTCACCATAGACTTCCTTTCTGTGATGGAGTATCCTGACACGTACTCATAATTCCAAAAAATTTAACTTGTACTGGATATGTCCAATTTTCTGCTGCATTTCGCAGTCAGTGAAATTTCAGGTTTGACCACCCACTGATCATATTGCTACAGCAAATTGAATAAATCCATTTTCTCTTCGATAATCGAACTGATCGGACGCCGATATTCGCATCATCTCAGTTATGCCTTTTCGTTAAACACTTCCGAACGAAAATATATCATCGAAGCAATTAAAATACTTCAGCATACTTTCGCAAAACTAAGTTCAAATGAACCGTTACTAAACCCTTATTTCTACAGAAAAGAGCATATTGTGACAAACGGTATTCACATTTACTGGGCCCAAAGCGCTCATGATACCTTAATTACTTTGTAGAAATTTCGAAAAAGCAAAAAGAGCATGCTTATTGGTTCTAAGTAATTTGTATGCGTTGACACCGACTCGTTTAAAAGGCAATGCACTACCGCAGTAGCGCAGCAGGAAAACGGCGGTGGGAGTGAACATTTACGAAAGAGATTCGTGCAAAGGATTTTATAACCAATTTTCACAAGTGAGACTTTCAACTGATATCGCTGGTCGGATATACGACTTGTCTTCTAGTTCATGATAAGTTAAAAAATAAATAAATAAATTTGTTTTTAAATTAATTAAAAAAAAATTAATTTTTATTAATTTTTAATTTTTTTCCTTTGTTTTCCTTTCAATTCCTTAATTTTTCCTTTTCTTTCTCCTCATTTAAATTTTTTTTTTAAATTCTTTTTAATTTTCTGTTTTGACATTTTTTTACATTTGTCTCTGTGTTATCTGAACAAGAGTTGGTATTTACCTTATTCAAAACACGGGAAAATGTAGCACAAATGCGGACGGTTGAGATTAAAATCCAAGCGCAAAAGAGGCGTCTACACTTTGGGACATAAACAAACACTTGTCGGCAATCTCCGGTAACGGCCGGCCCAGGCGACTATCAATAAACTAACCTCTTTTCAAAGCGTGAAGGGAAAGCCTGAGCGCATTTATATTAACTTTGGACAATAATAAATGCCTGAGCAGACTCGTCGGCATTTAGCACTAGGGACACATCAGGCGATTTACAATAAAATAACTTTTCTTAAATCGCGAGAAAGTAAAGCCTGGCGGATGGCCCTCCTAGAACTGCACATAACTATCCATCATCTCGAACTACAAAAGACAACCAACATAAAAAATGGCGAAGACTGTCGACCGGTATGCAAAAAACAAAAATCTACTCCGAATTAGATTTCTGGCTTTAGACCCTAGTTTCAGATTCATTGCGATTTCACTCTACCAGAAGATGTTTTTTTTTAACGTAGTTCACCCCAGACACTGTAGACGTAAGGGGCTACTGAGAAGAAAGAAAAGAGGAGAAGACTGGGGGGGGGGGGTCAACCTAAACTGGGATCTGCGCAGCGAGATGTTTGTTTACATTAATTTTAAATTTCTGCATGTCAGTACTGTCGGGGAAACAGGGGCCAGGGAGGGAGTTCCAGAGGCCAGCAGTACGAGGAAAGAAGCTATTTGAGTAGAAAGCTCTCCGGCATCTGGGGACCTCCATAGTGAATGGATGGGATTTAGTTGATTGTCGAGTTGGTCTAGGGAATTTGCGTCAAGGGGGCACTAGTGTAGCCAATTCATCGGAGCATAATCCATTGAAGTATTTGTAAAACAGGCACAAGGATGCTACATTGCGGCGATGCATTTCTGTTCGTTACGTAATTTCGTAGTTTAGATTTCCGACATTTTGGACATACGGACTTACAGAAGAAGCTTTTTTTTTAGCTAAACTTCACGTACACCGTTTCACTACGACATAATTAAGTTGATCCACCCGTTCTCATTATATCACCAAACGTAAGCAACGTTGAGTCTGGCCAATACCAGATGGGTGACCATTTGAGAATGCACAGCAGATGTATCTAGGAGGACGTCAACACCTCCTCGCAAGAACTGCACTCTCCCCCAACCGGGGTATACATGAGACTGGAGACTACTTCTTCATCCTCATCTTCTTCATCCTAATCTTCTTTATCACGTACCCGAAACAGGGTACACTGTTTGACTTTTAACAAACGTAACCTTTTTGTGAGGACATTTCATTTGAACATTAATAGGAGAACAAACGTTTATATCAGTGCGTGTAAATAAGCACATATTTGTAAGAGTCTATGTTTATTCCATGAAAAATGCAAGTGTACTGAAATCATATGCCGTTAATAGGGTTAAGATGAAAATTCATAGACACTAATTGTACAAAAGCAAGGAAATTCCCTAGTGGTGTTACCTGAAGTAAGAACACTTGGGTGGATACTCCACCAGACTAGATGAATTCTTGTCCTGCAATCCGGTAACCTCAAGAGACCACAAGAAAGATACACTACAGTATAGTTAACTAGTCAACTGGGGAGAGGACAATTAATGTTCTTAACTTCTTTACTAACTCAACGTTTGAGAAATATAAGAGAACTTTAATAGCATATTCGAATACCTATGTATCTCATATAGAGATCAAGTGTTTACCCCGAGGTAGGGGCCTCTTTGATTTCTGAGAACTTCGACTGTAGTAAAATGAGACAAAAAGAACGTCAAATAGCAGCCTCTGAACAGGTGTGTCTCGTGTGATAGACACTCAACGAAATACATAAAGAATTAAAATTAACAGAAATGGACAGGTGTTTTTTTCGAAAGAATTAAAAATGTATTTTCTTACTTACGTAATTATTGTAGATATTTGAATATTATATAAAATATCAGACAGCGTCAACAACTTGAATGCACTTACCTGCAAGAAAATAAGCAACTTATAATCAAATAAATAAAAACAGACACGACCACATACATGTTAAAAAGCAGAATGTACATCCTAACTCAGATATTCTGTTAGTTAATAATAATATTAACGTGCAGAACTCTACAGTTGGGCATCACATTATATCTTCTTACAAAGATCAAAATCAAGTTAGATACATGGTTTATCGAATTAGCTTGAGACTATACATGAAGCCAATTGATAAAAAACAACGAAACATGAGTCACTAATAATTAACTATCACAGATGATGTTGCATAGGAACTGTGTGAAAGCCGGTGTGTCTCGATGTCCATAACGCTATATTCTCTGCGAATAAATTATTCCCTTGATTTAAATGCAAGAACCGTTTACCATTGCTTATCGCTGATAACGACAGTTGATTTTATCTAGATTTTGAGTGGTCATAAGCTTCTCATAGGTTGCAGTATTCGCATGAATGGTCTGACCGATGCTCTTCCTCCTGTCTTTCAATCCTATTTCACAAACATTTATTATTATTATTATTATTATTATTATTATTATTATTATTATTATTATTATTATTATTATTATTATTATTATTATTATTATTATCATCATCATCATCATTATTATTATCAGCATTATTATCATCATTATTATTATAAATATTATTATTATTATCATTACTATAACTATTATTATTATTATTATTATTATCATAATTATTATTATTATCATCATCATCATTATTATGATCATCATCTTTATTATTATCATTATTACTATTATTATTAATATTATTATTATCATCATTATCATTATTATTATTGTTAATATTATAATTATTATCATTATTACTATTATCTTTATTATTATTATTATTATTATTAATATTATCATTATTATCATTATTATCATTAGTATTATTATTATCATTATTAATGTTATCATTATTATTATTATCATAATTATCATTATTATTATTATTATCATCATTATTATTATTATCATTATTATTATTATTATCATTGTTATTATTATCACGATTATTATTATTATTATTATTATTATTATTAATATTATTATTAATATTATTATTATCATTATTATTATTATTATTATTATTATTATTATTATTATTATCATTATTATTATTATGATTATTATTATTATTATTATCATTGTTATTATCATCATCATTATTATTATTATCATTATTATTATCAATATTATCATTATTATTATTATCACGATTATTATTATTATTATTATTAATATTATTATTAATATTATTATTATTATTATTATTATTATTATTATTATTATTATTATTATTATTATTATTAATATTCTTATTATTATCATATATGTGAATGTAAGCATCCCCTTCACAATCGTCTTCGCTGTCTTTATCGTCACATCGAACTGGTTCTTGCAGTCTCGATCTATTCACGTCTAATCCGTTTTTGGTCTTAATTTGATTTTTTACGTCAAAACAAGGACTGTACAAAGCAGAAAAAACGATCGATTTTCTTTTTTCTATGCTTGAATTGAATGGAGAAAATAAACATTCCTTTATCTCTCTCTTTCTCTCTTCCCCCCCCCCCTCTCTCTCTCTCTAAATATACATATATATATATGTATATATATATATGTATGTGTGTGTGTGTGTGTGTGTATAAGAGTATATATGTAAATTTGAGCACGCTTTGTTTTGATCTATCTTCAAAAACATCAGTTATATATTTAGATTTATGTGTATGTAAACATCAATCCCAAAAGAAGTATTTGTATGAAACTTAGTTTGGAGAGAAAAAATAAATAAGCCACTACTCATGTGTGTATGTATATATATATATATATATATATATATATATATATATATATATATATATATATATATAAATATATATATATAGCCATGCTTATCACGGCTGTGAGCCAGAAACACATGTCCATGGATTACTTTTATGTACGTATAAAATAAGTAAATATATATATATATATATATATATATATATATATATATATATATATATATTAATGCTCTATCCAGTATATTGAGCTTCAGTGTTTATCCGGATGTTTCACTAATTATAAGATATTGGTTGACGCTTATGTCTTTTGTTGGATTGCTTTATATATATATATATATATATATATATATATATATATATATATATATATATATATATATATATATACAAAATCGAGAATATGTAACTGGGGACAAACGGATGCACACCTAGCCTCCTACTTAACCACCCATCTTTTCCATGTCCTTTCCGAAAAAAACAAATCGATTTGCAAGAATGGTAATTTTCTCTCATCAGTGTGGTCAGACGTAGTGATTATTTTAAAGCCTTTATTTAAAAAAAGGAACGGTCAGTCACATACGAAATGCGACCTAACAGTTTAAGGATCTAACTCCATGTGAGAACAGACATCGCCATAGACAGTAAATAAATTCAAACGTTATATATTACGGCTGTAGGACCCCTTAGTCTATTTTCACGGAAGGTTATTGCTTGATGCTAATGGGAAACCGGTCTTTCTTATACGTGAGAGATCAACCTATAGATAGCAGGCATTTAAGTCGAGTAGAAAGTAGACTTTGGGCTTTCGTACTCACATTTCATGAGCGATGTTTCTGACAAAGGGGGAAGTATTGCTGTTTTCTTGGTCGAAATGTATCCATATAATATTTGTCGTTGGCTAAATTCTGACCATGAAGTATTTCGTTTAAGCTCTCTACATCAAGTGGCTTCCTGCCTTGTCTAGAGCTATTTGCATAAGAAAATAAAAAATAAAAATAAAACTGTCTTTTCAATTAATTTAAAATCATCTCATGGTATTGTTCATCGGTGAAGTATATATTATATTTTCGAACGACAAAAGGCGATAATTCCAATGCGTTTATATTGAGAGCTTAAACAATAAAAACACAAATATATTAAATCTAGACTTCGAATGAAAGCTGATTTTAATTGAAACCAAACAGTAATTATTTCGGTATCATATTATGTACCACATTGTTTTGGGGTGTCGTTAAGTGTTGAAATGCAACCTTTTTTGTAAGGAGAGTTTCCTGATTTAGAAAATGGCGCTTATCGCGTTTTCTATTCAACCTCTTCATACTTATATATATATATATATATATATATATATATATATATATATATATATATATATATATATATATATAAATATAAAGCAATACAAGATATAATTAAGAATACACAAAAATTATCTATATAAGATATTCTTCGAAGAAAAACAAAGAATCTTTAAATTAAGTTATTTCCATACACACATATATATATATATATATATATATATATATATATATATATACTATCTTTTTTCAAAGATTGATTTTTATTACCTGCAGTAATGTCATTGCGGTAATGGCCATCTGAGGAGAAGATTTTCTTTGAAAACTCATGAATTAAGGACTTTAAAGAACTTGCCTGAACATTGAATTGTAATAAAATTTGATTCGAACCTTATTTTATTCTTTAACTTTATCTATTGCTATATATATATATATATATATATATATATATATATATATATATATATATACACGAATATCTGCGAAATTATGTTTTCATTGTTCGATATAAACAAAGAAAGACATTTTAGAAAATGTAATTTTGAAAGTCTTGATAACGTTTACAGTTTTATTTATTTCATTCATTTAAAATTGAATTTGTGTCATGGGAAAGTAACGGATCTCCCCAACCCCCGAATGACTAGGACGAAGTCGCTGGATTTTCTAATTTATCGAGTTTCTCCAACGAGTATTGCAGCGTAGCGTGTATAAGTTGATTGTTCGATCGAAGAATCAGCACGTGAAAGCGTAATGTTATTTTCACTTCGACACAAGTTTGCATTCTTAGGAATGTGCGTCGCCATTTTGTTTTGATAATGAAAGTGTTTAATTAACGTTACACTGTTTAGGAACGAGGAATGAGACGATCTCTCGTTCTGTTTCGTTTCGTTGTTTTCGCTTTTTTAAGCACGATGTCCTAAAAATAGCTACGCCAAAAGGTAAACTTGTGACGAAACAAAACTGTTCGGAATGTTTCGACTATTGATGAAAAAATAAATAAATAAAGAAGAAAAAAAGAAAAATAAAAGATGATGATTAAGAAGAAAATTGATAGTATGCATACTGCGGAGGAGGATTGTAATTAGAAGAGTAAAAAGATATAGAAGGAAAATAAGAACAAGGAGTGAAAGGAAGAGGAGAAGGGGAGGAGGAGGGGAGGAGGAGGAGATGAAAAGGAGAACGAAAGAATAGTAAAATAAATAGATAGAGAAAAAAAAGTAGACGAAAAGGGAAAATATAAGCGAAAAGGGAGAGGTGGAGAAGAAGGGAGAACAAATAAAAAAAAGAAAAAAAGAGGAAACAGAAAGAAGAAGAGAAAGATGATGAAAGAAGGGTAAAAATATAATTAGGTGATTATAATAAGGGAATAAGCTGGAGGGGGAAATAGACCGAGGATGAGAATGATGAGAATGTGCAGAGTTAGAATAAATGGAAGAAAAAGATGAAATTGAGAAGAAAAGAGGGGGAAGGAAAGGCGATAACGATGAAAGGAAATAAAAAAATGAGGAGAAGAAGAGGATGAGGACGAAGAAGATGAGGTGGAAGAAGATGAGGATGAAGACGATGAGGACGAAGAAGATAAGGAAGAAGAAGAAGATGAGGACGAAGAAGATGAGGAAGAAGAAGAAGATGAGGACAAAGAAGATGAGGAAGAAGATGAAGAAGAAGAATATTTGGAAGAAAAAGACAAGGAAGAAGATGAGGATTAAAAGTATGAGGAAGAAGATAAGGAAGAAGAAATTGAGGAAGAATAAGATGAGGAAGAAGATTAGGATGAAGAAGATGAGGACGAAAAAGATGAGGAAGAAGATGAGGATTAAGAATATGAGGAAGAATAAGATGAGGAAGAAGATTAGGATGAAGAAGATGAGGATGAAGAAGATGAGGAAGAAGAATATTAGGAAGAAAAAGATGAGGAAGAAGATGAGGATTAAGAATATGAGGAAGAAGATGAGGAAGAAGAAATTGAGGAAAAAGAAGATGAGGAAGAAGAAATTGAGGAAGAAGAAGATGAGGAAGAAGATTAGGATGAAGAAGATGAGGAAAAAGAAGAAGAAGCGGAAGGAAAAGATGTTGATGAAGCGGAAGATAGACGAAAGGAGCTCGAATATTTTGAAGACGTTTGAAAAAGGACATTGTTTTGCTTGTGTTTGGCTTTCTTTTGTTAACAAATGAATCTAGTTGACGTTATTTAATGGAGAGACGCAACACCTATTGTCAACCATTAATGCTAGACTCTTAATTGGACAGAAGTCGCTATTTTACTGACAGTCACAGGGAAATTGTTGGATCATGCCTTTTTATACACCTAGTAGACCGTAATTTAACACAATAAATTCAACAATAATCCAGGGAAAAACTCGAAAAATAGATAAATCATACTCCTCCTCCTCCTCCTCCTCACCATAATCATCATCATCATCATCATCATCAATGAGAAACATTTATAATTGCCACAAAAAAAACTTGAAATTTTCAATGTTCGGTTTTCTCCTATATGTTCTTTCTAGTCGGCCTACATTTTATATTCTTCTGTTTTCTTATAATAATAAAAGTAACTAGTTACTACTACTACTACTACTACTACTACTACTACTACTATACTAGTTCTACTACTACTACTATGACTACTACTAATATGTTAAATCATTATAGTTACAACAACACAGACTGCATTTTCTATTATTTTGTCTTCTTATAATAATAAAAGTAACTAGTTCCAACTACTACTATTAATAATAATAATAATAATGATAATAATAATAATAATAATAATAACCATTTAATACTAAAACTAATGATAATAATACTAATAATAACTGTTTAATACTACTGCAAATACTACTACTCATAACAATAACTATTGAAACTATTACTACTAGTCATACTAATAAACTTATTTTATACTAATGATATTAATACTAACAATAATAGTATTAATAATAACTAGGTGATACTAATACTAAACTATTGCTACTAAAATTAATAAGGTAAACCAGGAATCTAATGACCATTCCCAACGCACTGCATTCGAAGGTTGATGCCCACCGGCTATGTAGAAATGATAACACGTGGAAAAGTCCTAGTAAGTATTGAAGACAGCATGAACGATGCGATATGAATACTAGAAAGTAACATGGCACAGAAAAAAAAACAGTAAGACCGTTTACTGCAGACAAACCCATTACCAAAGGGATCAACGCGGACTATAACGAAAATGAAACGAAAAAGATTCTGGAAAAGCGTAAACGTACTATTTAAACAAATAAAAGAAGACGCAATGGTAAACTACATGGTGATTACATGCAGAATACTACCAAAATAAACTATGGAAACAGATATAACTAGATTGGAACGGTTGTTCACTGAGAACTATGCAAACAACCAAATTGCGAACGATTAGCGTTAGACAGTTTGAGAGAATATGCCTTAGCATTCCCTTCTTCCCACATCGACATCTATCATTATCACATATCCTCTAACGAACAAGATTGGCAGTGCATCATATGTTGATCTAATCAAGAACGATGTCCATACCTATTCCTAGGGCCCATATTTCTTTCCATCCAATTTTTCGCTCAACAACATCTCCTTCATCTCCCTTCTTTCACCATCCGTAAGCACTGTCCTTTTTTATCACAAGATGTAAATATCGGTTCACTTGAACTTCTGTCCTAATTTCTTTCACACCATCCCTCTTTTCTCTCCTGTAAAATGGTTTAAAGTTTCTGTTACACCGGCCGTTCTTACACATGAGAAACTGCACCGGTTGTCACTATAAATAGTGCGAGTCGCCAGAGACACAGAGAAGACAAAGCACAGTCTTGTAACTGTCTAGCCAAGTGCTAGTCACTTTCTTGCTTTGTTAATACACTTGTTAAACCAACCCTCGACTTGACTTCCTTTATTTATTATTTACTGTTGGACAACTTCACAACAATTAGTTTCAGTTCTGTCACAGCAGCTGCCAAAACGTTCATCTGTATAGTTCTGGACTTCATTGGATAATCCAGCTCCGGATTTTATTACCGGGTGGATACTCATTCCTATGATTGGCTACGGTTACCAAGAGTGGTGTGTCAGAATTGCTTACACTTTTCACCTCGTCTGAGGATCGGGCATTAAAAAAGGTGTATTACAAAGAGAAAAGCAGTCCCGGAAAACATCAGAGAGGCAGGTTACTTTCATACGCGTATAATAGATAGAAATACAGATGGATAGATAGATAGATAGATAGATTGCAAAGATATCTATCTATCTATCTATCTATCTATCTATCTATCTATCTATCTATCTATCTATCTATATATATATATATATATAGAGAGAGAGAGAGAGAGGGAGATATATATATATATATATATAGATAGATAGATAGATTGCAAAGAAAGATAGATAGACAGATAAATCGATACATAGATAGATAGATAGATAGATAGATAGATAGATATATGTATTGATAGATAGATAAATAAATAGATAGATAGATAGATAGATAAGAAGATAGATAGATAGATAGATAGATAGATAGATAGATAGATAGATAGATAGATAGATGGTGAGATTGCAAAGATAGATAGATAGATAGATAGATAGATAGATAGTTAGATAGATAGATAGATAGATAGGTAGATTGCAAAGAAAGATAGATAGACAGATAAATCGATACATAGATAGATAGATAGATAGATAGATAGATAGATAGATGTATTGATAGATAGATAAATAGATAGATAGATAGATAGATAGATAGATAGATAGATAGATAAGAAGATAGATAGATAGATAGATAGATAGATAGATAGATAGATAGATAGATGGTGAGATTGCAAAGATAGATAGATAGATAGATAGTTAGATAGATAGATAGATAGATTGCAAAGATAGATATATAGATGGATAGATGAATAGATATATATATATATATATAGAGAGAGAGAGAGAGAGAGATAGATAGATAGATAGATAGATAGATAGATAGATAGATAGATAGATAGATAGATAGATAGATAGATAGAGTGCATATATAGATTACATAGATAGATAGTGTAGATAAGTAGAGGGCATAGATAGCTTGTTCCCCTACACCTAATTACATTATACGCGCCCCCTAATTTTTGACGGCAACCCAAACACTTCTGTCCTGCTTGAAATCTCGCCAGCCAAGAGATCGTAAATATTCGTCCGGAAGTCACGAGTTTTCGTAGATCCAGTCTAGGGTAACCTCTGCATCTTTAGTGCCACTCACACTTTTCCATTCCAACACGGCCCTCTTAATGTAACACTACGAAGACAATGACACGCTAGTGTCGTGTCCAAACATATTAGATGACATGCGATTAAAGCGGCCAATGAAACAAATTCGGGTTAATCATATTCGA
>OY744548.1:3005777-3055777 GCA_963556195.1 Sepiola atlantica
ACATATATATATATATATATATATATATATATATATATATATATATATATATATATATATGTGTGTGTGGGTATGTGTGAGTGTATGTGTGTGTGTGATGCTATATTTATAATACGTTATAAATACTAACTTAATCTGTTGTAATTAATCGTATTTGACTATAGCATCCAACTTGAATCTCGTATAAAATAAAAATAATAAACGGAGAGTATTGTTGTAACTTAGACCCCAGCGAACACCACTTCTTATTACCAGGAAGCCGTCACTGCTCATGACTCCTGTGAAAACACTTAGTAAGTAATAATGAAAAGGCCCAAATCATTAAACTGAAATGAATTTGAAAAAAATAAAAATTAAAAATCATTTCGAAAAATGTATCCTTTCGGTAAAATTACAAAACTCGAGAGAAAAATTGGAAAACTTTTTTTCTGTTGTTAGTCTATCTAGCCACACACTTACAAAAGAACACACCCCCTGATTCACACACACATGGATTAAAAAAGAATACAGCGGAAGACTTGAACATTTAACGTTTCGCCCAACTGTTGTGTGGCCTTTTTCAAGAGCGAAAGAACGTTCTTTGCCACTTTAGCATTCTTCACTCTTGAAAAAGACCACACAACAGTTGGGCGAAACGTTGAGTTCTAAGGTCTTCCGCTGTTTCTTTTTTAATTTTTAAATATTTGTTTAACTGTAGACTTACTTTCCTAAACAGTATTTTTGTATATTTCCGTAATATCAATGTCTGCGTGCGTGTTTGCAATAGAAAGAAAGATGTGGAAGCATGTGATATTTAACGGGGAACCCAATGGACGTGATTTCGAATCTCTAAGTCATCCTCTGAAAAAGATATAGGGGCAGAACCTCTCTCTAAAATTTTAAATATATCTTATTTTTGTGACATTCAAATCATATATAACTGCCCTCCCTCTGATTTAAGACACATTCTAGTTAATAACACTAAAATGATATATTCCGAAACCAATTTTTTTAAATTAAAAATACTGGAAGCTATCTACATAAAAACAGAACAATCTAAAATTAACAATATCAGATATGAAAGCAGTGGTAACATATTAAAATGCTTAACATAATGCGATTTTGTTCTGTGATGCCATCCAGCCTTGCTGAATTTAAATCGTCAACGACTTCCTGGAACAATGCGGAAAACGTTCTATGCCCGTTTCTCCACCGTCTTATTAAAATTCTCTTCTTTGTCCTACTTTTCTGTCCATTTGCTTTTGACACCTGAGTATGATTCGACGAAGAATCAGAAAACGTTCGTGAAACCTGTGAAACCTATGGAACATTTATCAATTTATTGGATTTTTACAACAAAAAAAAAAAAACTTCAGAAAAATTGAAAAAAATCAAAATAGGTATAATTAAACAGACGAATTCTGTTTTTTTTAACAATGTTTGCATATATATATATATATATATATATATATATATATATATATATATATATATATATATATATATATATATATAAAAATTGGCTACTCTGGTGCCCCTCGACGTAAATTCACTAGACTAACTCGACAATCAACTTAATCTTATTCATTCACTGTGGAAGTACCCAGACGCCGGAGAGCCTTCTACTCAAATAGCTTATTTCCTCGTGCTGATGGCCTCTGAAACTCCCATCCTGCCCCCTGTTTCCCCGACAGTACTGACATGCAGGAATTTAAAACTCATGTAAACAGACATCTCGCTGCGCAGATCCCAATTTAGGTTGACACCCTTTCTCAACCTTCTCTCCTTTTCTTTTTTCTCAGTAGACCCTTACGTCTACAGTGGCGGCCTGCGTGAACTATGTTAATATATATATATATATATAGTAAGCAGTGAAAATATATATGGCAATCAAGCTACACAGAGGCTCCCGTGTTCCATCCCCGGGGGGAATCGTTGAAGTAAATACTGAAAACTGATACATAAAAAATTATATCTCCTTATAATATTTTATGTGGATACATGAAGTACTAATATATATATATATATATATATATATATATATATATATATATATATATATATATATATATATATATATAAGTGCGGGTTAGTAGTCCGATGCTGTAGCAATGGGATGTAGTTGCCGGAAGGTGGAGAGGGTGAATAGAAATAAACGAGAAGAGAAAACGAATCTCAAAACGATTTATTAATATTTCACGTAAAAAACTGATTAAGTACCAGAATAGTAAATACTGTCAGGTAAATAAAAAGTTCGGCAAAAGGTAATCTTAAATTTTCGAAAGAAAAACTTTCATTATCAAAAGACAACAATAAAAGACCGAGAGGGTCGAAAAAACGTGAAATATTAATAAATCGTTTTGAGATTCGTTTTCTCTTCTCGTTTGTTTCTGTTCACCTTTTCCACCTTCCGGCAACTACATCGCATTGCTAAAGCCTCGGACTACTAATCTGCACTTATATTTACCAGCAAAGCTTCAAGCATACTACAATCTCCTTATATATATATATATATATATATATATATATATATATATATATATATATATATATATATATATATATATATAATTATCATGGGAAGAAAATGGTCTCTAATCTCTGTGAGTCTTAATGTGTTGAATTCCTATTTAGCGTCACTAACGAGGCTGTGAGGGTCCAAACTCCTTAATACTCTGATTTAAATGACATTTTAACCATATATGTATGCGATACTATATCAGAGAATTTCAGATTCGTCCGTCTATAGAAAGGGGCGAATCACATGGCAGTACTGTTCCTCGTAAAATCTCGAGCACCGCCGTGTCTTCCCGATCGTTACTGAATATATAATAGCAATAGTTACGATAGTATTCGAACATTGGATAGGCGATTCCATAATCTACGACGGTATCCACTGAACCATTAACGCACGTCCTATTTTATATGACCTTTTTTATTGCAGTCACGTTCGTCTTCCTTTATCCTCGTTGGATAGAAAATGCAAATCCGACGACGAAACGCAATCCACTTTCCGAACACGGGACTTTCCCTTTCCGACTGACGCAACATAGAAATTGCTAGGGCTATGGCAGAATTACGACACGACTATCAGCCAATCAGAACACAGCGTTTCTATTTGGTTTCGCCAGTAAGGAATTCTGCAGAACGCTGTCTAGTTCGGATTATAAGTCGAAATCAATATACCAATTTGTATGTTGTTTTTTATTTTATTTTTGTATATTTGTTTCGGAAGGGAAATGGTTACGCTAACCATTTTATTACAAGTCTGGAATATTGTATATCATGTTGAGTTGATTTTCAGAGAAACAATAAATGACAATCTGGTTCTTCAAATAACACACGACAGCCGGCATCGATCTTTATTATCGGTGCCATAACAATAATGGTTCCGACTATCTAAACTCCATCTATCTGCCTACAGAAATATACACGCATGCCCGATTTGATTCTATAGACATTTGCAAGTAAGCTACAAGTTTCTGGAGTTCATATTAAGCAGGTATCGGTAAGCCTCGGACGATTTCGGAATTCTTTATACAGATACACGACAGCAAAAACACTACATACATTAAAAGTCCACTTGATAGTGAAAAGAAAGAAATTCAGTACGTATAATTAAGTGATTAATTATGTGCTGGTTGAATCTGGAGATTCGGGTTTTCAACATCATACTCGCACAACCAGTAACCGATGGTTGTTTTAAACGAAATCTCAGGAACGATAGCAGCGTGAGATTCGACTAAAAATAATGTTAAAAGTTAAATAAAAATTTAAGTTAAATATGTAAGTTTTACAAAAAGAAACGCTTAAATCTTAAAAAGATAAAATTAAAAGTACATATACTAATGAACGATATGATTTAGATTTCGAAATTAGATATAGGTTTAATAGCATATAATGCTTGCTTGAATAGACTATATACAACTAACCATGAATGGGTAAATTATTTATCTAATCGCCTTGGTGATATGTTATTCAGGTGTATCCACATTGAATACATATTTTTCTGATGTATAAGGTTGTCTTCAGTGATACACTGTACTCCCTGTCGAATTCGGGTTATGCAATCTATCGGCTCAGACACAAATCCCGACCTAACTCCGGACACATCTGATTACCTTCATGAAAGACTTCTGCTACGCAGATCGACATTACAAAAATATGTTTTAGAAACGACAAGCTCAAACCGTTCTTTTAAAGATACCTCCGTCATCATCAGCCAATGAGAATAGTCCTTAATCCTCTTCGCTAATATATAATACTTTCCCTCAATCTTTCTTGTTTATCTTCCCCTAGATTCGCATTCTGGTGAGTTTGTGTTTAGTTTACTGTAGAACTACCTAACAAATCTAAATGTCGGCTTCGTTATATATATATATATATATATATATATATATATATATATATATATATATATATATATTTATATATATATATATATATATATATTTAGCCTGACGATTCCCCCCGGGGATGAAACACGGGAGCCTCTGTGTAGCTTGATTGCCATATATATTTTCATTGCTTACTACCTTGCTCTACTTACGTATCGAGCACTGTTGAAGTAAATACTGAAAACTGACACATAAAAAATTATATCTCCTTATTATATTTTATGTGGATATATGAAGTACTAATATATATATATATATATATATATATATATATATATAGAGAGAGAGAGAGAGATAGATAGATAGATAGATAGATAGATAGATAGATAGATAGATAGATAGATAGATAGACGAAGAGTGATAAACATGCACGAATGTCCAACTTTCTTAATATTTTTTCAAATGTTAAACTTTGGCTTTTCTATTGCCAACTTATATATCTGTATAATTCCTCTGATGATAAGATCTCGATCTTTGAAAAGCCTTCGCTTAAGGAAAGAACAATAACCATAATTTAATTACAGAATATACCTTGCATTGAACATTTGAAGTTTGAAATAAATTTGGACATTCGTGCATGTTTATCACTCTTCGTCCATCTATCTTTATAATTGCACTATCTCGTATATTGAGCTTTTACCATTTCACTATGGTTCTTTCTGCTAAAAGTTTACTTTTAGTATCTTACTTATATATATATATATATATATATATATATATATATATATATATATATATATATATATATATATTTGTGAGTAACGGATAAATTTTATCAGACAGACGTACAACACAGGTAAGGAGGACTTTTTTTCTTCTTTTAATAACTAATATAAGTAAGCAAAACATTTATACGGAACAAAACTTAGGTTTAGTATACGGAACGTCTATGTTTTTGTCTTTTAAGGGAAGTGGGGTCTGATCAACTCTGCTGGGAAGCCATGAAATTAAATACTTGACTTACAAAACAAAAATGTTTCAACGAAAAAAAAATTTTTTTTTTCAGTTTTGAAGGTTAAAAAAACTTCCGAGACTATATATATATATATATATATATATATATATATATATATATATATATATATATATATATATATATATATATATATATATATATATATATAAGTAGTATGTTTAAGAAGGCTAAGGGCAATGAAAGTGCCGGGTAGGTTGTTAACTGGAATGAACAAAAATAAGAAATCGAAGTGGGACTTACTATTTATTTTTTTCTTAAAATCTTACATAACAGCATGTGTGGTGTAGGCTGTTTGTGTGTTGTCCGGATGATTATTAAAATACATGTTAGTTGAATACCTTGCCGAAGGCTGTCTGACCGTCGTTATTAAATCAAAATGGTGTTAGTATTACTATTGGTTTATTCTTTCTGACGATTTTTTCAAATTTTCATTTTAAAATTACTTTTACAACAAAAAAAAAAGAAGAGGAGGGAGACAGTACTGTTGCTACGTGTGAGCAAATCAACAATACTCAAACTATCTTACATGATGAGTCGACGCCGGGATTATCTGCCAGGATAGAAGACGAGTTATCCATTCCTGGGGCTCATGGAGTTGAGAAATATGATATGAATAATCAGAAAAGACCAATAACGGAAATACAATATGAGAACATTTTAAGGGGCCCGAACTCCTTTAAGGAAAACTTAGTTTACACACACAAACAATAATAGGAATCAATCCCTTCAGATGTTTTCCATTCATGTCTTTTTTGAAACCTGTAATAATTAGGGATCAACGTATACAATCCGCACAAGCCGAGCTTTTTATTTGATTATAAATATGGATTATGGTTCTCGAGATATTTGATAACATAGATTATCGGATTAATTCGATCGGACAAAACCGTTAATCTGATATTTACGAAACAACGGGCCTATGAAATTAACATCCAAAAGTACTATTCCTTTTTGTTAAAAATATAAAATGATGATAAAAAATGAAATATTGCAAATAAACTAATCAAGACACAACATATACGTACGAACCCTGCTGAGAAACAAACTTTGAACAACTCACATTTACCATCATCATAATAATTATATATCTACATATATAAACTAGTTTTCCACGTATACAAATAAATCATACAATATGTATATATGTATATATATATTTATATATATATATATATATAACCAATAATGTTTTTATAAATAAATATTAGTTTTTTAAAATACCTAGATGAATATATATATATATGTATCCATAAATATATATATATGTATATGTACATATATATATATATATATATATATATATATATATATATATATATATATATATATATATATATATATATATATATATATATATAGTGACTTGAGTGACTTTAATAACAAGCGGTGCAAATAGCTACATGCACGATCCGAACGCCGTTCGTAGATCACTCTAAACTGCTTGGGTAAATCTAGCCGCTGACTCGCTATTTACATTTAAATTCCTCTCTATTTACTAACTAATTGGCTATGGCCGATAGGATAAGACTCTCGACTACGAATCAGTGGACATCGGTGATCGTTGAGAATTACTTCCTACGTTGAAGATTGCGTTAGCATGAAACATCGATATCTATAGGTATTAAAATATTTAATAAATATTTATTTATAAATATTATTATATATATATATGTGTATATATATATATATATATATATATAGAGAGATAGATAGATAGATAGATAGATAGATAGATAGATAGATAGATAGATAGATAAGTAGATAGATAGATAGATAGAGAAAGAACGAGACGATATTGATAAGAGAGAATTATACCCTAGAAAGAAATGTGGCAGTGTGTGAGAGAGAGAGAGAGAGAGATAGGAAGAGAGATAAAGAGAGAAAGATAGATAGATAGATATATATATAGAAAGATAGATAGATAGATAGATAGATAGATAGATAGATAGACAGATAGCTAGATAGATAGATATATAGATATATAGATAGATAGATAGATATATAGATAGATAGATTGATAGATTAATAGATAGATAGATAGATAGATTGATAGATTAATAGATAGATTGATAGATAAATAGCTAGCGAGCTAGCTAGCTAGATAGCTAGATAGATAGATAGATATATAGATAGCTAGCTAGCTAGCTAGCTAGCTAGATAGATAGATAGATAGATTGATAGCTAGCTAGCTAGCTAGATAGATAGATAGATTGATAGCTAGCTAGCTAGATAGATAGATAGATAGATTGATAGATAGATAGATAGATAGATAGATAGATAGATAGATAGATATATAGACTGCATATATACATTGCATAGATAGATAGATAGATAGATAGATAGATAGATAGATAGATAGATAGATAGATAGATAGATATATAGATAGTTAGATAGCTAACTAGCTAGCTAGCTAGCTAGTTAGATAGATAGATACGTAATGGGTGAGTTTAAACGTTTAGGTTTCTTCCACTGCTGTTTTAAATGAAGCATCCTGTTATGGAATTGTTGAATTTTAACACTCATAAATTCTTTTGTGTTTGAAGTAAAATTTAGTGACATTTATGCAAGATGATGTATAAAAAGAGACCAGCCCGCGTACATAGGCGCTCAACTATCGCATACACACATACATACATGTTGTGTGTGTGTATATATATAAGAAAAGTTGTCATAAGTATATTAGACACACACTAAGTCGTACTTTATTTTTTTCTTCTGCATCCATTAGTTCTACTTATTAATATTAAAAAAAAAAATACTTATAAAAATCTGAATTGTTCATATCTGACAAAAAAAATCCTTTTTTAAAAGCAATGTTCATCCATAGTAAATACCTTTGACAATTTCCGAAATGTATGTATTGATTGGAAAGCATTACTAAACAGTATTTCTTCGTTTCCGCCGGTTTTAAATCCGCATAATAACCATTATGGTACTATTCTAGCTGACTGACCATGTTTCCGTTACTTCGCGTCGTCAACGTTCGGGCAGGTTACGGAAACGCTCGAGAGGCAATATCTTAACAATAGATATTAAATATAGGATATATGTATTGTAGATATAAGATATAAGTGGATATCTGAATAATATTAAAGGATAAATAAATAAAAATATTTTTTTGAAGACTGACAATAATATTAGCTGCATAGGCAAATCTTTGGGATGAGCAACCGAAAGTGCGTACAGAAAGAAACCTTGAATCTATCAACAATTCGTGCTTAAGCAATCTGATGATCGCAAAAGAGCGTGACACCATGGTCATAGCGTAGTATAATTTGTAATTATTTACAGAACTGTATACACATATATATATATATATATATATATATATATATATATATATATATATATATATATATATATATATATATGAAGAAAAGTGAGTATGAAACATTTATTTATCTCTCGCTCTTTGAAGGAGACAGACTACTACTGATAACGCTATAACTAAAATAATGTTTTTCATTCTTTGCTTGTTCACGTCAACAACCATGCCGCAGTCTAGACACTTTCTGACAAATCAAAATTAATATTCCGTATATTTTTTCTACATTGCCTTCTCCATCCTGAGGAAGTCTTTTAATAAAGACGAAACGTTGAGGAATACATAAATCACATAGTTTTTGGCTTTCCTTTTTTCATTTTATATACATATATATATATATATATATATATATATATATATATATATATATATATGTGTCTTGGAAGTTTCTCAACCATTAAAACTATATTAAAAAAAAGTCCCAAGTCGTTCAGTGGTAAACCACTCATGTAAGTCAATTTAACTTTTTCAGTTATTATATTAGTTTGTTTCTAACACTATTTTAAGGGGTCATCAGTTGTTTACCATGAACAACTGTTTCGGGAATTTAAAAACAGGACAGTATTTAATTTCATGGCTTCCCAAGAAGTGAAGAAAAGTGAGTATAAAACATTTATTTATCTCTCGCTCTTTGAAGGAGACAGACTACTACTGATAACGCTATAACTAAAATAATGTTTTTCATTCTTTGCTTGTTCACGTCAACAACCATGCCGCAGTCTAGACACTTTCTGACAAATCAAAATTAATATTCCGTATATTTTTTCTACATTGCCTTCTCCATCCTGAGGAAGTCTTTTAATAAAGACGAAACGTTGAGGAATACATAAATCACATAGTTTTTGGCTTTCCTTTTTTCATTTTATATACATATATATATATATATATATATATATATATATATATATATATATATATATATATTCGTCCCCCCTCCCTCTTATGAATCTTAAATTTCCGGTTTAGGTTGAATTTAAAATTTTAGACAGTGATTCCGTTTAAAGCTTGAAGAGTTGGCTTTCATTATGAATGCTAACGAAACAACATATATATTGTCACAATAATGGAATATTAAAATCACCAACAAAAAAAACATATTTTGCTCTGAATTTTGATTGAGCACTCTCATAAACCCGGTTTCAACTACCTTCGGATTTATACCCCCTGGATATTTGTAACAAGTTAATTATATATATATATATTCATATATATATATATATATATATATATATATATATATATATATATATATATATATATAATCCTCGAAACAGTTATATGGTAAACAGCTGGTAATCCCATTTTTTAATATTTTACAATTTAAGTTAAGGTCCCCTGTTATATACTTGAATCCTCTCATGTATTTGAAAATCTTTCAACGGTAAGTCGATTAATGTAAGTGCTAAGTCTCCGATATTTTGGATTTAATTGGTATTCCTGGGAATTTAAACTGCATTTTCTTTATTTGCTTAAAATGACTCAAAGCTTATTTAAGACTATATATATACCTATATATATATATATATATATATATATATATATATATATATATATATATATATATATATATATATATATTAAAATAAACATAGCTGGAGTATCCGACAATCGTTTCAGAACCTGCTCGGTCGGATCTTCTTCAGGGATATCCTGGATGTACTGGACCAGTATATCCCTGAAGAAGAGCCGAGCAGGTTCTGAAACGATTGTCGGATACTCCAACTATGTTTATTTTAATATAAAAGCTCTAATATATATTGAGCACTTTTGAAAAGTAATGGTTTTGTTCATTTAGTTAATATTTGAACTTAATTAATTAAGTACTTAATTAATAAATAAATATATATATATATATATATATATATATATATATATATATATATATATATATGGCAAGGGTTTGAGAAAAATACAGATTGGGGTTTTAGATATTTAGTAAAACATTTTATCTATCCGAAAAAAATTATATTGGTAGCAATTTATTTTTTTTTCGTCCTCGGGACATTTCCGTCGGTTCGTACATTGAAAAACAATTTTATTCGACAATCGAACTAATTCAGTTTAAAATAGAATTAATAAAAATGATGGTACCATATTCGCAGAAATCGATAAAAGAATGAATTTTCTATCTCACTTAGTCTCACCCATCATTTATATTTTTTTTATGTTGCTCTGTCTTTAAGCAATGAAGAACATCGAAAAGGTGTTATTAAATTCACACCATGTAAAAATTCGAAAAAAAAATATTGCATATTTCTCACCGTGTATTTGAAACTTTATGAGAATTTAAGTTGCTGCATGCGGATTTAAAGAAAAAAAACGCGTCTAAAACATAAGAATTTTATAGTAACTCTTTTTTTTTATAGTTGTCTATATTTTTTGTATAGTTTTCGTATATCCGGTCGTATACGGGTACGATGACAAGTTCTTTATTTTTCTTTAGTCTATGTGTAAGAACGAATAAGAATCAGATAAATTCTTAGGGTTTAAATTTTCGCTTTACTCCAACTTTATGATGTTTTAGATTTTACAGGTAAGTTTGTTTTATAATGATTTGAATTTTCCAGATATTGTTCAACAATTTGTGTCATGGAAAAAATGCGAAAACGTTCTCTGCGCGTTTCTCTGCTGTCTTTTTAAAAAATAAATTTTCTTTCCCAGCTAATTTCTTCATTTGCTTTTGACACCTAAGGATGATTCGACGAAGAATCAAAAACGTTCTGGAAACCTATTGAACATTTATTTTATTTTTTTGATTTTAATACAAAAATTACCATCAGATAAATTGAAAAAATAAAAAAGGTATAATTAAACCGACGAATTCTGTTATTTTTAACAATGTTTGCATATATATATATATATATATATATATATATATATATATATATATATATATATATATAAAGTAATCCAACAAAAGATATAAAAGTCAACTAATATCTTATAATTAGTGAAACATCCGGATAAAAACTAGAGTTCAATATACAGGATAGAGCATTAATATTATAATATGAAATGAAGTAATAAAATAAGGTGTCAATCAAATTTTATTATAATTTAAAGTTCAAGCAAAATATCTTAACGTCTTTGAACAATTATCTTTGAAATCCTATGAGCTAAGGACGTAAAGATACTTTGCTTGAACTTTGAATTATAATAACATTTGATTGACACCTTATTTTATTATTTCATTTTATATTATATATATATATATATATATGTATATATCCCCTTCATAATATAACGCTAATTTCATTTTAAATATAAAAGGTTTTCTTTTTTTTAAAATCCCAAGATATCAGTCTTGTAAAGTGTGGGCGAAACTAGTCGACTGGCAATTTTTTTTTCCATCCCCTAAATCTTTTAATTATGAAAGATTCAACACGTCTTCCCTTCATTATTGCATTAATATATATATATATATATATATATATATATATATATATATATATATATATATATATATAATTATTAATGACAAGATATGTATAAGCATATACTATCAGTGCCCTTTTACTTTGCAGTCTCCTTAAAAGATTCAGCTCGATGATTGTCAATTAGTCACAACAGAGCAAATATAAGTCAGGTTCATATTATATTCCAATAAAAATGTTTTTATTTTATTATTTTTATTTTCACACTATTCCCCAAAAAACATGACATTTCTGTGAGATATATTTTTTGAAACGGACCGTAAAAAATATATCTCACAGAAATGTTATATATATATAGAGAGAGAGAGAGAAAGAGCAAGAGAGAAAAAGAGAGAGCGAAATCATGAACATATTTATGGCAATTAAGCTACACAGAGGCTTCCGCGTTTAATCCGCGGGGGAAACTGCCAGGCTGAAATGCTACCTAGCTCTATTCACGTATCGAGCACTGTTGAAGTAAATGCTGAAAATTGATACATAAAAAATTATATCCTCTTAAACATTTTAAGCGCATACATGAAATTATATATATATATACATATATATATATATATATATATATATATATATATTAACATATATATATATAAAATATGTGTTAATGTTTATTATCTATGTACGTATACGTTTTATCCCTTTTCAATCGAGACTCATCAGCATAGAGATATGACTATTCACTACCGGTCGTACGATTCGAAACCATGGATTACAAGTATTTTTCAACCCAAATCCAACGTCGGTAACCGCGCGGCCAATATTTGAATAGCCGATAAACAATGATAATTTTAACACATTTTAAAAGCGGCTTGATGTCCAGGCATTCTACTTCTATATATATATATATATATATATATATATATATATATATATATATATATATATATATATTCCTTTAAGCATATGGATAACTAAATATTCTCATGATATTTATGGCAATTAAACTACACAGAGGCTTCCGCGTTTAATCCCGTGGGAAAACTGCCAGGCTGAAATTCTACCTAGCTCTATTCGCGTATCGAGCACTATTGAAGTAAATGCTGAAAATTGATACATAAAAAATGATATCCTCTTAAACATTTTATGCGCATACATGAAATTATATATATATACATATATATATATATATTTGTATATTAACATATATATATATATATATATATATATATATATATATATATATATATTTTCCTTTCAGCATATAGATAACTGAATGTTCTCATGATATTCATGGCCTACAACTTGTAACCCCTCGAAATTTTCTACATCATCGTCATTCTGCCAAACAGAGAAAATGTGCTTTTTATCACTCGCGTAATATCCGCCGGTTTGACAATCTCGCCTAAGTATATCCGCTCCGATTCCATCAAAAACCCGTGTCAGGATATCAACCTTCAATTGGCGGACGCAAATGGCTGAATGTTCTTTCTTGGTTATTGTCATTATTTGCTTTGTTTTTGTTTTTTTGTTTTAGTTTTGTTTTGTTTTTTTGTTTTTGTAGCAGAAGGAATGAGTGCTTACGAGCAAAACAGAAACAGCAAACATGAAAAAAAAAAGAAAAACTCACCCCGAACGCATTGTCACGTATTAAGTTTTGACTGCCAGCGAGCTAACTGATTCTTACTTACAGCAAAAACGGAAATAACATATTCGCAACGAGACAGCGATATACCTACAAAATTGTCAAGTATGCCGAGAAGCGATCGAAAAAAACGACGTATATTTGCATCGCTGGAAAAATAATACAATCAGTTTTATTAACCCCTAAGCATTGGTGGTTTCTGCGGTGATATGGTTTCCGGCACGAACAAACAACTCAGCGTGCCACGTTCGGTTCCTCTCGTATTCATGACCTTTACATGAGGAATTTCGAAAAGCTTCATGTAATCCTTCCTCTAATTACTTCATTCAAAAGAGCAATAGGAAAACAACTGCCAATTAAGTGTCGTAATATATTCGTAATGTATTTGGTCTCATATTTATGTGTACCGGGTTCGCGCCGCATGCCCGTTTGAAATTTTCACTTTCCTACACTGATGAGAGTAAATACCTCGAAACAACGTAGTCTGTAAGTAAATATAATTCAATATTTATATATATGTAAATATATATGAAGCAATCCAACAAAAGATATAAGCGTCAACTAATATCTTATAATTAGTGAAACATCCGGATAAAAAACTGAAGCTCAATATACTGGATAGAGCATTAATATTATAATATAAAGTGAAGTAATAAAATAAGGTGTCAATCAAATTTTATTAGAATTCAAAGTTCATGCAAAGCATCTTTAAGGACTTAAGGATGCTTTGCATGAACTTTGAATTCTAATAAAATTTGATTGACACCTTATTTTATTACTTCACTTTATATTATAATATATGTAAATATATATATATATTTATTAATATTGAATAAAGTGTTACAACAACTTTATTTAATATTAATAAATATCATGCTCTTATTAATTATCTAGTTAATTTTACTTTTACATTAATAATTGAGCACTCTGCGGGGAAAGTCTCCCAATTAAGAAATACGGTATATATAGCACATCGCATAATTTTGGTTATTCAAGCTAAGCGTTTCGGCCCCTGTACCCTCTGGTCTTCTTCAGGTGAATCTCTTAGAACTTGTGAATCTGGACGGAATTTTGAACGGACCCTTTATTTAATCTACGGGGGTAGCATGCTCTGGTTCCGTCAGACTGGGGGAAGTATTCAGTAATTCGCAATTTTTCGTATCGCCCGCACCGAAGATTGAACCTTCAACCTTCAAATAACTATCACTTGGAACTGAATTTAACTTAGTACGATACCCACTACGCCATTGGTCTTTGTGAACGTACTAGCATGAATTTTAGGAGCCTTAAACATTTTTTTGTTTTTTTTTTCTATGTGTATTCTTACTACTTGCGAAATGTTGTGATGATGACACTCAAGATGAGAAATATAGCTCGAATAACCAACATTATGCAAATTATCAATTCTCATATCAAAAATTCAGAAATATAGTATATCAGATCATTCAAAATATTAAATTTGCTAAAAGGAAATATAATCTATATAGATGGTCTTAGAATGAGAGCAAGCTTATAATGGTACTGAAGATTGTTATCAGTGGTAGAACAATTGGTGAAAAATAATAAGTAAGAAACCTGGTAAACTTGTTCACCTTCGTTAAAAGTAATAGAAAAAAAAACAAGATTAACTAAAAGAATAAAGTATATGGTAAAATTACCCAAAGAGATTTTTAATTTTGTGCAACTAAGTTGGAAGACTTGAAAAACAAAGGGGGGGGCGAGAGCGCTCTATAGCTTAATAGACGTCACCAATGGCCTATACTGAAAATCTTATTTATTTGATCAATCATAACTCAAAAACCAATAAACCAAATTACTTAAAACTTTGCACAAAATTTTTATTTGATAGGTTCTATAAGTATGCAGAATTTCAGCATCATTAGTCAAGGCAACCCAGAGATCCAGAAAGTTAAATCATGAAATCATGTTATCAGTGTGTACGTACGTACGTACGTATGTGCCACCCTGTATCTCATCAACTATTTGATGGATTCAGCTGATTTTTGGCAGAGAAAGAGGTTCTAGGGTCTAGTTGATGGCATTTTAATTTCAGTTTACCATATACCTTAGTTTTCCAGACAATTCCAACAAACCTTAAAACTGACCATTGTATTGAGGCATAGCCTTTACAAAAGTAGTGGCATTCTATGATAAATGACAGTATACTGAAATCATATGTCCTTAATAGGGCTAAGATGAAAATTTATATACACTAAATGTACAAAAGCAAGGAAATTTCCAAATTTTTACACTTTTATTGTCATTAAGGGTATGCGAGCACAACATGGCTATGTAATCTACTGGCAGGAATTTTTCTTCAGCGCACCTCACACACTTCATCCACTCATGCATAGAGATTTATACTGTAGTGATGTGATAATGAAATGGTTTGGTTGATATGTAGTCATACCCTTAATTAATGACAATAAAAGTGTAAAAATTTGGGAATTTCCTTGCTTTTGTACATTTAGTGTATATGAATTTTCATCTTAGCCCTATTAAGGACATATGATTTCAGTATACTGGCATTTGTCATGGAATAAGAATTAAATTCATACTTTTGATTGACTCTTGGAAATAAAATGAAGGCGTCCAATATAGATTGCATAATTAAGGCACCCTAAGTCAAGGATGGATCAGTGATAGACACTCGATATAAAACAGTCACCAATAATAACATTTATATGTTAAGTAGGAATACATACAAAACAACCATTAGAACAGTACATATCTTATTAACAAATAAGGTACTAAGTAACATTCAAGTCTAGGTCCAGTCTTCTTAAGGTTGAAGGTTCAATTCTCAGTGCGGGCGATACTAGGAATTGCAAATTATTGTAGACTTCTACCCGATTATGGCCGACGGAACGAGAGCATGCTACCCCCGCGGATTTAATAAAGTGGCTCCGTTCGAAAGTCCGTCCAGATTCCCGAGTTCGACAGAAAGATTCCCGAGTTTGACAATGTATACCTGAAGAAGGACGGAGATTACATCGGCCGAAACGTTGAGATAAAACACCCAAGATGAAAACAGTAGTCCGAATATACCAAATTTTACAATTTAAAACTGTAAATCTATTATTCATGCTGGTAAGCTCTATATACTATGTATTAAATATTGAGCTTTTATATGGCAGTTTGAAACTGATTCGTATCTGTGCCTGTGCCCGTATGTTTATTCGTATTTTTAATAGGGTACTTTATGAGAACGGTTTAAGTTGCACAGCAATATTTACTTGAAATAATTAAGAAGAAGAAAATGATGGCAATCTGAAAGGATGAATTTCTGTCGAAAGCTAGATGGTTCATGATGTATTTTGCAATCACAAAGCGCATGTATTTTTTTTTCGTTTACAATCATCTCTTCGTTATCTTTTCGACATCAAACGGCGTTTATGTTTGACGCCATCTTCCTTTTTTTTTCTCTCCCTAAAACAATTTTGAACTTGTCTGTTGGGTTCAGTTGTTTATTTTATCTCCCTAAAACAATTTAGAACTTGTCTGTTGGGTTCAGTTGGTTATTTTATCTCCCTAAAACGATTTAGAACTTGTCTGTTGGGTTCAGTTGGTTATTTTATCTCCCTAAAACAATTTAGAACTTGTCTGTTGGGTTCAGTTGGTTATTTTATCTCCCTAAAACGATTTAGAACGTGTCTGTTGGGTTCAGTTGGTTATTTTATCTCCCTAAAACAATTTAGAACTTGTCTGTTGGGTTCAGTTGGTTATTTTATCTCCCTAAAACGATTTAGAACTTGTCTGTTGGGTTCAGTTGGTTATTTTATCTCCCTAAAACAATTTAGAACTTGTCTGTTGGGTTCAGTTGGTTATTTTATCTCCCTAAAACGATTTAGAACGTGTCTGTTGGGTTCAGTTGGTTATTTTATCTCCCTAAAACAATTTAGAACTTGTCTGTTGGGTTCAGTTGGTTATTTTATCTCCCTAAAACGATTTAGAACTTGTCTGTTGGGTTCAGTTGGTTATTTTATCTCCCTAAAACGATTTAGAACTTGTCTGTTGGGTTCAGTTGGTTATTTTATCTCCCTAAAACGATTTAGAACGTGTCTGTTGGGTTCAGTTGGTTATTTTATCTCCCTAAAACAATTTAGAACTTGTCTGTTGGGTTCAGTTGGTTATTTTATCTCCCTAAAACGATTTAGAACTTGTCTGTTGGGTTCAGTTGGTTATTTTATCTCCCTAAAACGATTTAGAACTTGTCTGTTGGGTTCAGTTGGTTATTTTATCTCCCTAAAACGATTTTGAACTTGTCTGTTGGGTTCAGTTGGTTATTTCATCACCCTAAAACAATTTAGAACGTGTCTGTTTGGTTCAGTTGGTTATTTTCTGCCTAAAACAATTTTGCACTTGTCTGTTTGATTCAGTTGTTTTTATTTCTCTCCCTAAAAATATTTAGAACTTGTCTGTACGGTTCAGTTGTTTTTTGTTCTCCCTCAAACAATTTTGAACTTGTCTGTAGGGTTCAGTTGTGTTTTTCACTCCTTAAAACAATTTTGAACTTGTCTGTAGAGTTCAGTTGTGTTTTTCACTCCTTAAAACAATTTTGAACTTGTCTGTAGGGTTCAGTTGTGTTTTTCACTCCTCAAAACAATTTTGAACTTGTCTGTAGAGTTCAGCTGTGTTTTTCACTCCTTAAAACAATTTTGAACTTGTCTGTTGAGTTCAGTTGTTTTTTTCTTTCCCTAAAACGATTGTGAACTTGTATGTAGGGTTCAATTGTTTATTTTATCTCCCTAAAACAATTTAGAACTTGTCTGTTGGGTTCAGTTGGGTTTTTTCTGCCTAAAACAATTTTGAACTTGTCTGTTTGATTCAGTTGTTTTTATTTCTCTCCCTAAAAATATTTTGAACTTGTCTGTAGGGTTCAGTTGTGTTTTGTTCTCCCTACAACAATTTTGAACTTGTCTGTAGGGTTCAGTTGTGTTTTTCACTCCTTAAAACAATTTGGAATGTGTCTGTTGTGTTCAGTTGTTTATTTTCTCTCTCTAAAACAATTTTGAACTTGTCCGTTTGGTTCAGTTGTTTATTTTCTCACTAAAACAATTTTGAACGTGTCTGTAGGGTTCAGTTGTTTTTTTCTCCCTAAAACAATTTTGAACGTGTCTGTTGTGTTCAGTTGTTTATTTTCTCCTCCTAAAACAATTTTTATCTTGATCGTTGGGTTCAGTTGTTTATTTTTCTCGTACTAAAACAATTTAGAACTTCAGTTTTTTTGTTTCATTTTTAGCATCTCCGATTTAATACGCCTCCTCCCGCCTACTTAAAAGACACTCCTATTCAATATTTTTGTGTTTTTATTTCAAACGTCAACGTGACAGACCAACAGCTATGATTTAAGACTCAAGTGTGAGAGACCAAGAAAACATTATTTCAAAATTCAGCGTGACAGACTGAGGAAATTGGCATTTCAAAATTGAGCGTAGGACGCGAGTAAAAATTCTATTTCAGACTTTAACATATTATTTCCAACTGAGAAGAATGAAGCATAACACTTTTTTTTTAAATTTAGACGTGAAAGAAAAACGATGATGCTATTTTTTCAAGAATACAAAAACGAAAATGATATTACTAATATGCGTTTACACTACACCAATGTAAATGATATTTCAGTAACACAGATATTAAAATTCTAGTTTATTGGCACACAAACGAAAATCGTATTTAAGTAATACACAAACGAAACTGCTATTTCAGCAATACACAAACAAAAATCATACTTGAGTAATACACAAACCTAAAATGCTATTTCAGTAATACACAAACCAAAATGCTATTTCAGTAATACACACACCAAAATTCTATGACAGTAAAGAAAAAAACAAAACTGCTATTTCAGTAATACACAAACCAAAATGCTATTTCAGTAATACACAAACCAAAATGCTATTTCAGTAATACACAAACCAAAATGCTATTACAGTAAAGAAAAAACGAAACTTCTTTTTCAGTAATACACAAACCAAAATGATACTTCAGTAATACACAAACCAAAATGCTATGTCAGTAATACACAAACCAAAATGCTATTTCAGTAATACACAAACCCAAATGCTATTTCAGTAATACACAAATCAAAATTCTATTACAGTAAAGAAAAAAACGAAACTGCTATTTAAGTAATACACAAACCAAAATAATACTTCAGTAATACACAAACCAAAATGCTATTTCAGTAATACACAAACCAAAATGCTATTTCAGTAATACACAAACGAAAATTTTATCACAGAAAAGAAAAAACAAAATTGCCATTTCAATAACGCTCAAACGGAATGCTATTTCAGTAACACATAAACGAGTATGCTAGTTCAGGGAAACACGAACGAAAATGCTATTTCAGTAACCCATGAAGGAAAATTCTATTTAAGTAACAGAAAAACGAAAATACTATTTCAGGAAAAAATTTATTTTAGTAAAATACGAACGAATATGTTATTTCACTCAAACCTAAATTATATTTCACTAACACAGAAACAAAAATGTTATTTCACTAACACAGAAACATAAAATGTTATTTCACTAATACAGATACAAAAATGTTATTTCACTAACACAGAAACAAAAATGTTATTTCACTAACACCCAAACGAAAATTACATTTTCGTAACACACATACGAAAATGCTATTTCAATAAGACCCTAACGAAAATCCCATTTCAAAACAGCAACGAAAATTACAATTCAACGATGAGAGCCTAAGAGACTGAGGAAAATGCTATTTCAGACTTATGCCTGACAGACCATTAACATTACTATTTACAGACCAAAGAACACGGTTTATGATCTTTTAACGTTATGTACATATGCAAAGTGTAATTGAATTTTAAGCCCTGCCTTTTCTGGCGAGTTCAATTTCTGTCGTGTCGTCGCATGGTTGCATTCCTCTGCATGTTTAATAAATGTGTCCATGGTGTGCGCCCTGGTGAACATACTGCACTTGCACCCGATAAACGAACATTACCCCCCCCCCCATTCACCCAACAAGCATCTATATCCTACAACTTCAATAGAGAGGTCCCTAGACGCCGGATGATTTTCTGCACGGGTAGTTTGTTTCCTCTGAGCGCTTGCGTTTAGAATTCCATTCCTGCCCCCCACCCAAACAGTAGCATCATGTGATATTTTAGTGTAATGTAAACATATATATTGTTGCCCAACTCCCTACTCAGCTGCCCCAAGAAATCTTACACTTATCACAGTAGCACTTTACGCGGTTGTAGCAATATATCTTGCTCGGGACGAATAAAAGTGGGTGCTTTGTTACATTAGGATGCGAGCTAACATTGACCCCGTCGTTAGGGTTAGGGTTAGGGTCTGGGTCAAAGTGGGAGTTAGGGTTAACGTTAGAGCGAGGGTTATGGCTATGGTTATGGTAATGGTAATGGTTAGTGTTAGTGTTAGGGTTAGGGTTAGGGTTAGGGTTAGGGTTAGGGTTAGTGTTAGTGTTAGTGTTAGTGTTAAGGGTAGGGTTAGGGTTATGGTTATGGTTATGGTTATGGTTATGGTTATGGTTATGGTTATGGTTATGGTTAAGGATAGGGTTAGGGTTAGGGTTATGTTTAGGGTTATGGTTAGGGTTAGGATTAGAGTTAGAGTTAGAGTTTGTGGTAGAGTTAGAGGTAGATTAAGAGTTAGAGTTAGAGTTAGGGTAAGGGTTAGAGTTAGGGTTATGGTTATAGTTAGAGTTAGGGTTAGGGTTTTGGTTCGGGTCATAGTCAAAATCAGCTCGGGTCCTAATGTAACAAAGTACCGAAAAGTTTTTTAAAAAGCGTGACAAACCGATGAAAATGATTTTACTGATTTGAGCGTGACAGATTAGGAAAATATTTGTACATTCACATCCGATAGATCGATATCAAAACTTTTGAAACAAAAGCGGTACACAGACATAGTAATTTCTAAGTTAGTGTGTGCGAGGCGGATCGATAGACAGAGATTCATTTCGGGCTTAGTGGACGCATTTAAACTGAGATGCGTCTATTTGATCTTTACGTCAGTCTTGCCTCTAAAAATATAAGGACGAACACAAGTTTGTGAGTAAAATGTTAAGAAAAACAAACAAAATATTTCTATTTAAAGTTTCAACCAAAAATACGATAATAAAGACGGAATGAGTGTTTCATTTTAAATTAAAATGTTTTTTAAGGTTTAAAATAAATGGTTCTGAAGCTGCCATCTTTGATGGCTACACTCTGTAACAAACATGGAAGTCTTGTAAGCAAAAAGGGTAGGAGAGGGTTGGTTGCTGATCCTTCAATCGATGTCGGAAGGGTACAAGAAGTTGAAATAAAAACGGAGAATAAAATTGTATGACGAAACGAAAGAAAAAGGGGAAAGAATGAACCAATGAGCAACGAAGGATGAAGTGTTTTTCGATTGGTTAGATAGATGCTAATAGGTGAAAAGGAGATATTAATGAAATGAAAAGGAAAATGTTTAAAAAGAAATTAAAAATAAAGGAAGGAAAGAAGGAAGAAAATGCAATGTTAAAGAATGAAATTTGCATATTAAATTAAATAATTAAATAAGGAATGGCAGTAAAGAAGGAGAGAAAGAAAATAAAGTTAAAAAAGAAAGAAGGAAAGAAAGAAGGAAAGAAGGAAATTAATAAGAACGGAATATAAGAAGAAAGAGAATAGGAAAAGAAATAAAGAAAGAAATAATTTTTCAGGAAAGAAGGGAAAAATAAAAAAGAAAGGAAGGAAAAGGAATTAATAGAAAATTGAAAAGAAAGAAAAAAAGAAAGAAAATAATTTTTCAGAAAAGAAGGGAAAAATAAAAAAAAAGGAAGGAAAAAGAATTAATAGAAAATTGAAAAGAAAGAAAAAAAGAAAGAAAATAATTTTTTCAGAAAAGAAGGGAAAAATAAAAAAAAAAGGAAGGAAAAAGAATTAATAGAAAATTGAAAAGAAAGAAATAAAGAAAGAAAATAATTTTTCAGAAAAGAAGGGAAAAATAAAAAAGAAAGGAAGGAAAAAGAATTAATAGAAAATTGAAAAGAAAGCAAAAAAAAAAGAAAAAATCGAGACAATAAAGAAAGTGAAAAGAAAATGATTGGAAAGAAAAGGAATAGAAAATAGAAGGAAGAACATGCAATGTTAAAGAATGTCATGTACACAGTGTTTATAAAAATAATTATAAATTAGATTTAAAGTCGAAGTTTTTTTAGAAGAAGGGAGGGCAATTAATATTTTATTTCCACCATGTTGTTTATTTTTATTATCAAAACATAAGAAAATGAAACTGTTTTTTTATAATTGCATTTTTTATTACAAACAATAAAATCTACCTTTTTTTTAATTACAAACAACAAAATCAACTTTTTCTTGGGTGTGATTTTCTCCTTTTATTGCTGATTCCCTGTGGTTTTACGACCTTGTCACTCAGACTTATGGTTAGTAGTAAGAACATTTAGTTAACTCTTAACGAAATGTTTACACACTAGTGAAATAAAAAAAATGCCGACTAAATCTAAGCGGTATTGAATGATGATGGACTTTTTTTGATAAACACCGCTTGTCAATTTACGATTTCAAAATCGGAAGTCGTCACCAAGTAGACTTTCTTCTCTGTAACCTTAGCGGCTTCTTTATACAATTGCGCAAAGGCAGATAACTCAACGCGTCTTCTCCGGAAAATAGAACGTTTGTCAAAGGACAGAGGGGTTGAAAAGAAAGAATTGAACTCAGCAAGGAAAGGAAATAGAAAAGAAAAGAAAGAAATGAAATAATAGATATAATATAAACGGAAAGAGAGGGGGAGAAAAAAGAGAGATAATATAAAAGAAAAGAAAGGGGAGGAAAAATAGAGATGACAATAAAGAAATATAAGAGAGATAACAATAAATAAATAAAAGAGAGATAACAATAAAGAAATAAAAGAGTGATAACAATAAAGAAATAAAAAGAGATAACAATAAAGAAATAAAAAAGAGATACCAATAAAGAAATAAAAGAGAGATAACAATAAAGAAATAAACGAGAGAGGGCAATAAAGAAATAAAAGAGAGATAACAATAAAGAAATGAAAGAGAGATAACAATAAAGAAATGAAAGAGAGATAACAATAAAGAACTAAAAGAGAGATAACAATAAAGAAATGAAAGAGAGATAGCAATAAAGAAATACAAGAGAGATAACAATAAAGAAATAAAAGAGAGATAACAATAAAGAAATGAAAGAGAGATAACAATAAAGAAATAAAAGAGAGATAACAATAAAGAAATAAAAGAGAGATAACAATAAAGAAATGAAAGAGAGATAACAATAAAGAAATGAAAGAGAGATAACAATAAAGAAATAAAAGAGAGACAACAATAAAGAACTAAAAGAGAGATAACAATAAAGAAATGAAAGAGAGATAACAATAAATAAATATAACGAGATAACAAGAAACTAATAAAAGAGTGATAACAATAAAGAAATAAAAGGAAGATAACAATAAATAAATAAAGGAGGGATAAAAAAAAGAAAAAAAAAGAGAGATAAAAATAAAGAAATAAAAGAGAGATAACAATAAAGAAATAAAAACTATCGCCAGATCAATGATCGAAAATCGAAAAAAGTAGGGCATGAAATAAAAACGAAACCTCTAAAGACAATACAAAACAAATGAATCATCAAAAAGTCGGCAAGTTAAAGAATGGAAAAAAACGGTTACCGTTAGAAAACGTAAGAAAAGACCCCCAAAATATAAATACACGGTTGTTATTTAATTTAGAGAGAGAGAGAGAGAGAAAGAGAGAGAGAGAGAAAGAGAGAGAAAGAGAGAGAGAGAGAGAGAGAGAGAGAAAGAGAGAGAGAGAGAGAGAGCAAGCATAAATATAGAGAATGTGAAAATCAAACTAGTATTAAAAACATGATCGAAAGAAATTCTAAAACGAAAACCGAAATTCTAATAATGTGAGGATTTTAGAACTTAACAAAAATATAAACAAATAAAAATTAAACAAACATGGCGGACGAGAAATAAAGTAGAATTGGAATTGAAGGGAAAAAATGGAAGTTTCGAAATTGAAACCTTAGCATCTGAAATGTATGTTCAACTTAAAAACGCGCAAGAATATTAGCGGAATCAGAGATTTCCCAAATCGACGAGAAACAAATTAAAAAAAAAAAAAACGTACAAGAATTCAGGGGAACCGAGAATGCAGAAAACGTGCGTTTTGTATTGTTGAGATTTTTTAAGCAGAGTTTTTGTAAAAAAAAAAAATGTTCTTTGATTAAATCAGAGAAAGTTCAAATATTCTCGATGGATTGAGTTTCAAAGTCGATGACCTTCATTGATTGAATTTTTTTTTAAATGTATCAGAAAAAAGTTACGTATATTTTTTCTACACACTTAAAGTTGATATTGGCTTCTCCAATTACTTATTTATGTAGCTACTCACGGGAAGGACCATGTAAAGGCTGCCCATATCCACACTGAAAGTGGTGTTTTTGATCTGAGAGGGCTAAGCAAAAAGCATGTCTCAAAGTACGTGATAAATGACCTGGAAAAAAGTCACAATGCCAATCCAAACTTCAAAAAGAATCCCCGTTCTTCAAACGCAGACTCTTATTAAACGTCCGACACTAACACTTTCTCTCCGCTCTCTACAAAAAACAATTATAAAAACCTACTATTTCGAATAGCTTTTCTTTTTTCCCGCTAGTTGATTAGTACGTACAGCATGCAAAACATCTTATTCGCTTTTCAGCTGGATAGGTTTCGTTTCTATTGTCTTGTTAGTTAGAGAGATAGACAATACAACCGACTGGTAGTATAAGGAATACAAAAATATATATGCATCTATATGAATATACTATTAACATGTTATGATGCTTCAGAAGTTTTCTGTTTTTATATATATAGAAACATTTAGCTTTGTTCGGTACTCATGCAGTTTACGAACCGCGTTTTCATCGGCACATTCCGGTAGGTTACATAAACCGCCGGAAAGTGCTGAACGAAAACTTTGTGCGCCGAAAAGGCTGGCTAATGTTCAAACGCTAAAATTCAATGAAGAATTAGAATGAAACATTTAAAAAAATGTAAGAAACTTTGAAAATGTACGAAAATAATTTAAATCAAAGATGAAAACACGCATCGTATGTAAGTTTCATGAATAAATATTTATTTTTGTTTGAAGAAAATGTACTGCAACAACTAATACCAAACAGTTTTTTATGCTTTTTTTAGCAAACAATTTTTTTCTTGTCAATTGTTTTAAACCATACCGACCAGATGAGGGGTAGGTACTATTTCTTTTAGAGTTAGGGTAGGGTTAAGTTCTGTTTCTGTTAATGTTTGGGTAAGGTTAAGATTAAGGCTAGGTACTGTTTCTGTTAAGGTTAAGGTTAGGTCGAGGTACTGTTTCTTTTAGAGTTACGTTAGGGTTAAGTTCTGTTTCAGTTAATGTTAGGTTATGGTTAAGGTTAAGGCTAGGTACTGTTTCTGTTAAGGTTAAGGTTTGATCTAGGTACTGTTTCTTTTAGTGTTAGGGTTAGAGTTAGATACTGTTTCTTTTAGGGTTAGGTTATTGTTTGGTACTGTTTCTTGAAGCAAAATTTCTTTGGACTAAGGCACAGAAATAGGCGGGGAAGGAAACTGCTCGACAGAGTACACTTCAGAAATGTGCTCTCAAATAGTGAAACGAAGGGATTATTTTGGAGTGTCTGTCTAAATAAATTCTACACAGGTCGCTGTCGATTAGACCTCTGCAATATATTCATCGCGTTTTCCGATTGTCGACTGCTGCAATTTTCGTCAGCTAAGCGTTTCGGCCCCTTCCGGCAGTTTACGTAACCTGCCGAAATGTGCCGTTGAAAACGCGGTTCGTAAACTGCATAATATTTTTTGTTAAATAGTGTGTTGTCAAAAATATGTCCTTTGAGTGAATCAAGCAAACTTTAAATAGTCCCGATGGATTATGTTGAACAATCGATGAACTCGATTGTTTCAAAAATGTGAAATTAAATGAATCCGAAAAACTTTCGGATTCTTGGTACGCTTGATTCTGATATTGGATGCTCTGATGATTGCTTTAGAAATAGGTACTCAGATGCACACTGAAAGTGGAACAATGGACGTAAGAAACACTACCACTATACGCCACTCTTATTTAGAGGGAAGAGCATTAGTGGCGACAAGCAGTATATGAGAAAAAATCAAATACATACACATGTCAAGAAACGTATACATCTATATGTTTATTTAGATCGATAATCCATATACATTTATTGAACGTGTGACATATATCTTTCTACACACACACAGAGACATATATATATATATATATATATATATATATATATTTAAATGTTGAATTAAATTAAAGATAATTGAATTATCGTTTAACAATAATCTATCGCGATTATACCAAGCTCAATATATTGACTAGAGCAATCAATTCTAGAGATGAAAGATGAGAATAAAAAATTGTAAAGATACAATGTTTATTAGAACATCAAAAGTTCACAGCAAGGAGCTTCATATCCTTAATCCATGGATTTTCAAAAATAAACTCTTCTCATCAGAGGATAGGGGAAAGCCGACAATGTAATTGTAAATATTATCGGCAACATTTAACTTTGAAAATTCAGCATGAAATAAAACAAAGTAAAGGGCTCTGAACTTTTGATGTTCTAATAAACATTGTATCTTTACAATTTTTTATTCTCATCTTTCATCTCTAGAATATATATATATATATATATATATATATATATATATATATATATATATATATATATATATATATATATATATACACGGTGACACAACCCCCTAAGTGTCACCCATGTAATCGTTATTTAATATCCTTTGTGCAATGCAATCAATTTATTTATCTACCTCCCACAAGGTAAGATGTGACACAAGGTCGGGAAAGTGGGATTAGATAAGCCAGCGCTCGAGAGGTGAGCACTCTGGCCATTTAAAAATTGCCTGGGCAGCCCCGTCGGCATTCCCCGGTAGGGGCGCCTCAGGCAGTAAGCAATAAACTTACTCCTCCCCAAAGAGGGGAGGCAAAGCCTGGGAGGGTGGACCTCCTAGAACTGCACAGGACGAGTCTCATGCAGTACCCATCGGAACAGATACTACACTTTGATCATGGCCAAATTTGATACCATTTTAACATTAGTCTCTGTCCGAATTGTCCACCAAGTTACAACATAAATGTCCAACTGTCTTTATTTTATCGTCGTTTTATGATATACACAAGCTACAAGCACACCCGGATACAACTGTTTTCGTCTGTAATGTCGCTCCTCAGTTCATGAATAGTCTGTTTTGATACAATTTTGGAGATTATTTCGCAACAGTATCTGTGCTTTGACCTTCTTGGCCTTTTGGCTAAGATCAATCTGTAGTATCTGTTCCGATGGATACTGCACGCCTGTCCTGTGCAGTTCTAGGAGGTCCACCCTCCCAGGCTTCGCCTCCCCTCTTTGGGGAGGAGTAAGTTTATTGCTTACTGTCTGAGGCGCCCCTACCGGGGGAATGCCGACGGGGCTGCCCAGGCAATTTTTAAATGGCCAGAGTGCTCACCTCTCGAGCGCTGGCTTTTAACCCCACTTTCTCGACCCAAGCTGTGGTCACATCTTACTTGTGGGAGTAAGATAAAACTGGCCTTGTGCCTAACTCCGGGAGGAGTAAATAAATATCTGTGCTTTGACCTTCTTGGCCTTTTGGCTAAGATCAAAGTGTAGTATCTGTTCCGATAGATACTGCACCCCATAGACTGGTATCGTCTTGGCCTTCGGGGCTTGATTTATGCCGGTCTATGGGTTTGTCCTGGGCAGTTCTAGGAGGTCCACCCTCCCAGGCTTAACCTCCCCTCTTTGGGGAGGAGTAAGTTTATTGCTTACTGTCTTTCCCGACCCGATCTTGGGTCACATCTTACTTGTGGGAGTAAGATAAAACTGGCCTTGTGCCTAACTCCTGGGAAGGAGTAAATAATATCTGTGATTTGACCATAATAGATTCAATACGATTATCAAATGACATAGCCAAGCCGACTGCATTGAATAATCGTTTCACATCTCCCGAAAGAAGCAACTCGCAAAGAATTGAACTTATTGGGTTACCAGGTCATTCAATTTTCTTTGATGACCTTATAATCAAGGATTGGATATTACAAACGAGTGCAATACTGTCAGAAATATCAAATATTTTTTTACGCAGAAATTATATTGAAAGAAAGCGAGATGAAAATGAAAAATAAAATTTGTTGATATAGGCCACGCCATTCTGACTTTAATCTTACGGCTTCTGCAAAAATGCTCAAATAAATTATTTTTTTATTTAATTTTTAGACCAGTCGTTGAATTTCTATGATAGATTTTTTTTTTAAAGTATGGCATTTTTTTAATACTGAGCCGACACTTATCAAGGCTGAAAGCTACTCGTGAATTAGGGTCAATGAGATAGATAGATTGACTGTTTAATAATGAAGAAAGAATCAAAATTGATGAATGCAATAAATCAAATTTGATGACGTATACGGAAGAATTTAGAATTAGGGAGGGCCTGTGGATGAGTGGTTATAGCAATTGTCTTTGGATTGGACGGCCCAGGTTCGATCCCGCTCACGGCATGCGAATTTTTATCTGAAGACGTTCGTTGATCCGAACAGAACCCAACCAATTCTCCTATTTTTTCATTTCCACCTGTTCTTCATTTATGTCTTTCATACACTCTGGCTCCACGATTTATGTCTTTCATACCTCAACTAGAAATATAGAAGGAACATTATATGAAACCAACAGTTTAGATTTGTAGATATGTATTTAAAACAATAGGGAGGGCCTGTGGACGAGCGGTTATAGCACTTGTCTTTGGGCTGGACGACCTGGGTTCGATCCCACTCACGGCTGAAAACCCAATAAATGGATTAAACTGACTAAAACTTAGGGAAGGTTCAAGGCAGCGGAAGGAGGGGGATGGGCTCCGCCTTCCATATGCTGTGCCCTAGACACGGTGATTCTTAACAAATCACCGCCGCTACGGCCATGGGACGTGTGCGATGTCGGCAACGACACTCGTGCGCGTCCAGGCTATGCGACCTTTACCTTTACGGAAGAATTTATGAAATATATTTATTGGATTAGAAGATGTTGGAACCGTAAGTTGCAATAAACTCTGTTCATGAAAATTCTGTTTGTATTTAGGGACAGGACGAAAGATAGGAATGTTCTTTAATACGTTGCTCGAGTGCAAATCTCTGGTTTCTCTTTGCAAAACATTCACTCGTGTATTTAAACGTATATTTATTTGTTCATAAAAGAGTTCATTCGAAGAACGTACAATCTGTTAAACACTGACGGTGCCCTCATTTTCAAATTTCATTTTAAATTTTAATTTAATTTTACTAGTTATACACACGTCATCAAATTTGATTAATTTCATTCATCATTTTCAACTCTTTCTACAGACCATATAAATAACGGTAGGGAAAGACTGGCAGTGTATTTTCCGTGTGAACAGAAGAGAACATATTATATATTATATAGATATGTAATATATAATATATATTATATATATAAGTAGGGATTATGATATGATATGATATATAGATGATATATATAATATATGATATATATATATATATATATTTATATATATATATTATATATTGATGATATGATATATAGGTTATATATATATGTATATATATATGATAAATATATTTACATATATATATATATGATAAATATAATTACATATATATATATAAATATATTTACATATATATAATATATATGTTATATATATGATATATCTATATATATGAATATTAATATATGTATACATATATATATATATATATATATATATATATATTCACAGAGAGAGAGAGAGAGAAAGAGAGAGAGAGGGGAAAGAGATGCAGCGAGTTCGAGACCAATCTGGCACGTTTTGGAAAGGAATGAAAAATGTAATATCTCCCATATCTCCCATAATTGATGTATTTTCAAAATTCGAAGTGCATAGTTAATGAGAGATTTTGCTGAATAGATTCCAATCCGATGAAGTTGCGCTGAGTATCTAGAAGGGCTTCCAGTCAATACTTGAACTTATGGCACGCAAACTTCGCGGTGTCCCTCGAAAGACGCTTCAAGATCATTGTGATCGTCTTAGTCAATATGGTTATCTGAATTGAGTCCAAAGATGTGAGTCAGTGTGACACATTACAGTCTGATAGCCGATGTGCCGTGTGGAATATATGCTAGCTTTCTATTGTTCTACACGTGTGAAACTCGTCCAGAGAATAATCGGAGCATTTCCGGGTATATCCTCTGTTCTATCTTGGTAAGGACTATCTTGGCTTTCATTAGACTGGGACTTGTTCCCTTCTAGCATGTGATTTTTTTTTACCATTTTATTTGGAGTAGTGAAGATATTTTTTAAGCAATGACGATCTTTACCTCTCTCTATCTCTCTCTGTCTCTCTCTCTCTCTTTCCTTCTTATTCCCTTTTTTCAATAACTGCATTGTTGTGCCTGGATCTTGCCGCACCTGTTTTTTGCAGATTCTGGATTAATTTCATTGTGCGCACATAACACCACTCATGATGCAAGTTACTGTCTCCCAATAGTCCGATATTTCCCAATTGTCCATGGTCTCTAACTCTCAACTCCGCAATAGATGTTTAACTCTCATTAATCTCAAACAAATCACATTGCCACTTGAACGTAAGTGGTTACTATTATGGGCCATGCCTACAAGGACACTATAAGTAAGGAGTAGAGCATTACATTTAAATTTCTGCTTGTTAGAACAGTTAGAGGAAAAGGAAACAGGGAGAGAATTCTAAAGTCTAGTAGTTCAGGTGAAGAAAGTATTATAGTAGAAAGCTTTCCGGCATCTGGATACCTCAACAGTATAGGGAAGGGATTGTGCTGCTTGTCGGGTTGGGGTATTTACGTCGCGGGGCACAAGTTCCACGAGTTCGTCAGATCAGATTCCATTGAAGTACTTGTCAAACAAATACAGAGAGGCAACATTGCAACGATGTGACAGGAGTTGGAGCCTGGTTGACAGTACGGGACCTATGAGATTGGAGACTATTTTTTTACCCTGTCTAATGGATGGAGACTAGAGGCACTAAACTAGATGTGGAAACAATACTTCATTGACAAATGTGAATAGATTTCTAGCACGGTAGAGGGAGTCCACCTTGTTTGCAGCAGCCTTGGCTGCAGAGAAACAGTTGTCTGTTGAACTTCAACGCTATTAAATCGTTCAAATGTCTGTAAAAAATAATTGAAAGAATATAAACAAATTCTGAAATTTATGTCGAACATCCGATATATATATATATATATATATATATATATATATATATATATATATATATAAATATATATATATATATATATATATATATATATATATTTATATATATATAGATAGATATATATATATATAGATATATATACATATATATATATATATTTAGGCAAACATTACCAATATCAAAAAAATTAAAAATACTCGAAGCCCTCTACATAAAAACTAAACATCCCACAATTAATAATGTCAATTATGAAACTAGTCGCGACATTTTAAAGTGTCTAGCATAATAATTAACATCACCAAATTCTTAGCCATTAGGTAGTTATGCGTTTGAATTGTATGCACTTTCTTTAACGTCATCAATTTCTTAACGGTTTAAACAGTCACACTTTAAATCTCTCGTATGTGTAGAACGTCATCACGCTCTCATGTACATTTCAACTTTACAGACGCTTTTTCAAGTTATAAACAACTTGCCGTTATAATTCAAAAATGAGCACAACAGTAAAGACACTAAAACTAATACCGCCTGAAGATGATTTGACGATTCAAATCGAAAGTACTTGCAAAAAAGAAAAAAGAATGGAACAAGAAAGCCATGGATCATATTTATATCAATTTGACCAAAACATTAGATGGACAATTCGGAAAATTGAAAAAATAAAAAAAGTCGCATCAAACAAAACCACTCCGTGTTATTTAATAATGTTTGCCTAAATAAAAATATGCTGCTTAAATACACACAATATATATATACATATATATATATACATATATACACACATATATATATACATATATATATATACATATATACACACATATATATATATATATATATATATATATATACATATATATATACATATACATATATATACATATATATACATATATATATATACATATATATATACATATATATATATATATATATATATACACGAGATTCTAACCGTTTTAAATTGTTCATCATTCTTAAAGGCAATGAAACGTGCTAATTCAAATATTTACCTCTACGATATTACCAAACTTAAGTATGGTAATATCAACTTTGAAACAATGCTATGTTTGTTTTCTTTAAAAAAAAAAAAGAAAATTTGGTGACATGGATATTAAAATCCACGATGAAATTTAAAAAAAATATATACCGATCAAAGGATTCATAATTTCAAACCAAACAAACAAAGATCAAAGTGAATGAAACATCGGTATTTTCTTTAAATAAATCGTAAATGAAACTTAAAAAAAAAAGAAACGAACACGCAACTACAAAAAAACGGCTATATTTCAAACGTATTATAGAATTTAATAACATTTGAAGAGATTTAGTTTCTAGTTCGCGTTTTTTTATAAATGTTGAACACAGAGAAATGTTATGTGTTATTTTTGGAAAGAGGTGAAAATGAAGTTGAATTTTGCAAATGTAATTCATTCAGTTTCGAGGGTTAAAAGCAAAATAATTCTGATGAAAGTCTATTCGGAAGAAAGATTAACTGTCTCCAATACTTGTGAGCTTCTTGGCCTTTTGGCTAAGATCAAAGTGTAGTATCTGTTCCGATGGATACTGCACTTCATAGATCGGTATTGTCTTGGCCTTCGGGGCTTGATTTCCCCCCGTCTATGGGTCTGATCTGTCCTGTGCAGTTCTAGGAGGTCCACCCTCCCAGGCTTTACCTTCCCTCTTTGGGGAGGAGTAAGTTAATTGCTTACTGCCTGAGGCGCCCCTACCGGGGAATGCCGACGGGGCTGCTCAGGCAATTTTTAATGGCCAGAGCGCTCACCTTCTCGGGCGCTGGCTTTTCAAATCCCACTTTCCGACCTTGTGTCACATACTCCTATTGTGGGTAGGCGTTAAATATCGGCCTTTTGGCTAAGATCAAAGTGTAGTATCTGTTCCGATGGATACTGCACGCCTGTCCTGTGCAGTTCTAGGAGGTCCAACCTCCCAGGCTTTGCCTCCCCTCTTTGGGGAGGAGTAAGTTTATTGCTTACTGTCTGAGGCGCCCCTACCGGGGAATGCCGACGGGGCTGCCCAGGCAATTTTTAAATGGCCAGAGTGCTCACCTCTCGAGCGCTGGCTTTTCAAACCCCACTTGCTCGACCCGATCTTGGGTCACATCTTACTTGTGGGAGTAAGATAAAACTGGCCTTGTGCCTAACTCCTGGGGAGGAGTAAATAAAACCTGTATTAAAGTTTCTGAACACGTGCCAATACGTCTTATACGAATCTTATTTTCGAAAATGGATTTACTTATATATTTACATGCATACATTCCTACATATATATATATATATATATATATATATATATATATATATATATATATATATATATATATATATATATATATAAGTGTTTTAAGGTTCATATTTTTTTTTTAAAAGCATCTATTGTTAAATTTAAGAAGGAATAGGTAAAATAAATACCTTTTGAAGCATTAATGCTTCAAAAGGTATCTATTTTACCTATTCCTTCTTAAATTTAACAATAGATGCTTTTTTTAAAAAAAATATGAACCTTAAAACACTTATACAAATCACGTGCTGCATTCACGTTCTTCATATTTGATAGTGGGAAACAACAGCTAACCCATTTGGCCCGGCTGTAATAACAACAACAAGCCGGCAAGAGAGAGAGAAAAAAAATACAAATCCGATGACATCAGGATATATTACACACCGAGGATGCCAGGTTTTGGCGAAATATCTGTATCACTTTAAACTAACAAAAAAAAAATGAGAGTTTATAATAAGAAAAAGAAAAAAAAATCGGTTTCGATTTATTATTTTTCTTTTTATAAAAAAAAGTTAATGCTTCAAAAGGTATTTATTTTACCTATTCCTTCTATATATATATATATATATATATATATATATATATATATATCGTATAAATTTTTATTTATACACACATTATTGGTTACATCTGTGCATACATGTTTCGGTTGTACTCTTCATAGAGAGACAACCTCATGGGTTGACCATCTGTGAAAAGTACAACCGAAACATGTATGCACATATGTAACCAATAATGTTTGTATAAATAAAAAATTACACTTAAGAACAGCTCTACTTGTTATTGAGCACTTTTTATAAACACTGGAGTTTCAACGGATTTACATCTACAGAAACTAATACAATACGTATACTATATATATATATATATATATATATATATATATATATATATATATATATATATATATTATGTCAAGTTTTACTCAGAATCAGGGTCACGCACCAATGCTGCACGACACATTGTCTTGAAATGGGAAGTATATTTACATCTAAACAGTAAATACGGCGGCTATCTAGCCAGCAGTCGAGAGTACTCAATCGACGGTGTCTTGTTATGCATTACGCCGAATGACTGCTGGTTTTCAACTTTATTTAAAATGCTATATCTCGCGTGAGCTTAGAATACTTATTTATGAATTAATATTATTTTCGATATATATATATATATATATATATATATATATATATATATATATATATATATAGATAATAAATTTGTATTTATACAAACATTATTGATTACATATGTGCATACATGTTTCGGTTGTACTCTTCACAGAGAGTCCACCTCTTCAGACCAAAGAAGACTGTCTTCTTTGGCCTGAAGAGGTAGACTCTCTGTAAAGAGTACAACCGAAAAATGTATGCACATATGTAATCAATAATGTTTGTCTAAATACAAATTTATACTAAAAAACAGCTCTACTTGTTATTGAGTACTTTTTATAAACACTGGAGTTTCAACGGATTTACATCTACAGAAACTAATACAATACGTGTACTATATATATATATATATATATATATATATATATATATATATATATTCTACCCGTTATGGCTGATGGAACGAGAGCAGTCTATCCGGTAGATAAAATAACGGAATCCGTTTGAAAATCCGTATTTATTCCTAGGTTTAACTGTTAATGGAATATAGCTAACGCTTAGTGGTTAAGATATCAGGCTGACAGCATCAAGGTTGCTGTAAAAGAAAATTCTCGTTTAAATATATTCCTGTGTATGATGTAATCCACTATTCGAACCCGGCAAGCGTCGGGTAACCGTGCTGGTTCTTGAATAAAGCCAATGACGTCTTAAGAGTTGTTGAACTTTAATTAAAAGAAAAGGTTTTACCAGAGATTATTTTTTGCACAATGTCTAAGAGTTGAACGCATGCTTTCATCTGAGCGCAGGGCGATCTAAGAAAGACTATATTTCTGGAAGAATATCTGAATTATAATTGTTTAAAACTTATGTTTTTAGAACTTAATTATATATTGAAACCTATTAAGTGAAATGGATACGATTTAATGTCCACACGCTTTCAGACATGTTAATAAGATTACCGACCTTTGAAAATGGCAAAAATGAAATATTTTGAAAGAATTGGTAAATTGTAGAAAATCTTTACGAAATTCAATAATTAATATCGAAACTTCACGTGTGGAAAACATGCCTTGAGAGATTGTCCACATACCTATATATATATATATATATATATATATATATATATATATATATATATATATATCACGCACATGTGAACACATGCATATATACATATACACACATGCGTAAAAAAACATGGTGATTTGTTATACCAAAACAAATTAGAATTCTACATATTAGTAAGAATGATTACTATCTAAAGTCGATACATTCGCTGTGTTATTGTTATTATTATTATTTTGATTATTATTATTATTAGTAGTAGTAGTAGTAGTAATAGTAGTAGTAGTAGTAATTACTCTCTACCATATATGGAACTTTATTAATATACGAACAAATTCGAAAGTGATATTTTAATATAGTTTCGATATATTACATTTATATATATATATATATATATATATATATATATATATATATATATACATATATATATACATACATATATATATATATATGTATATATATATATATATATATATATATATATATAAGTAGATTAATTATGAGTATAAAGATATGACAAAATTGAATATGTATTAAATTAGCAATGTTTTAAACAAAGTTTTAAAAAAAACAAACTATTCTTTCCTTAAGCCAAGGCTTTTCAAAGATTAAAATATTATCACCAGAGGAATTACATAGATGGATAAGTTGGAACCTTGCATTGAACAATCGAAGTTGAAATAGATTTGTCATTCGTACATGTTTATCCTTCTTTTTTTATTTATATGTATATATATATACATATATATTTATATATATATATATATATATATATATATATATATAAGTAGATTAATTATGAGCACAAAAATTGGACACGATTCAATATGCATTAAATTTAGCAATGTTTGAAAGAAATTATTCTTTCCTTAAGCCATTATCATCAGATGAAAATCCGACAGATAATCAGTAACATTTACTTGTGAATTAAAAACATCGGGTACTGTATTTTAATTTTGTTGCTTTTTCTTTGTATGTACACTTATTTTCTCTCCTTTACTTGCCTTCTTCCCCTTCTCTCTCTCTCTCTCTCGCTCTCTCGTATTTATCACAGCGAGGGAGAATTTTCAGTTGAAGTTTCGACTGCGTGCACTTTGGTTGATCGTACGCAAACTCCAGCCGACTTTCGCGTTTTTAATTGTATTTTTTGGAATGCAAAATAGTTTTATATTTTCTTACATGAACTGGGTTTTTCTCTCCTTTTGTACAAGCGTTCAATTTCAGCAAGACGACAGTTTTCTTAGCCCAGATAATGTGGGAGGTGACGGTGGTTTAGTGGCTATCGACACGGACTGAAGACTTGGGTATTCCAAGTTCGAATCCAGTCGGTTCCACAGTATTATTTTCACTTAGGAATCTTGGAAACCTTGTTGTGATCCTTCCCGATGTCTTTCCAGAAAGATTTCTAACTAGAAAACATCGGGGAAAATAATGCCAACACCAGAATCATCTGATTCACACGAATGAAGAATGGAAAGAATTAATGGTGGCTGGACCCTAATGAAAGACCCATCAATCATACGGGCGGGACTAACTTCATTAATTAAATGGGACGTGCTTAAGGTTTCTCGGGCAGTTGGTGTGGTACCGTACCGAAAAAGAAAAAGCATTTTTAGAATCGTGCCCACGCTGCGGGCACAAAGCACTACTCCTAGTTTTTAGGATACTTTCATATTGGTGCTGTCAAAAACATATTACTATAATAATGCCTAGGATCTAGCATGTGCCTATGAATATTACCCTTAATAATAGTAGCCCCTTACGTTTCAGTGGCAGTGTCCCTTAGTTTGGGGTGACTAGAAGAGATAAATATAAAGAAAAAGAATATTGGTAAGAAAAAATGGAAGAGCGTTTAGCTATTTCGAAAGTCTCGCTTATTCGTTTTTACTGTGTACAATATATTTTGAACAAAAGATTTGGAATGTCTCTAAGGTCTATAAACTAGACATCACGTCGCCTTTAATAAAATACAATATCTGTTGTTTATACACTCAGAAGTGCATATACACTGGAGATAATAATTCTCATTCATTTTTATTTTTAAACTTTGATTTAATTTATTCTTTTGTCAAACACGAACGATGTGAAATTGATTTACTGCGCTTTGATGAGAGAGATTTATTTTCAAGGTATTTGATGACGTATTGATGACGTATTGATGACTGCATATCGCCTTTTACAAAATTATGATCGATAAAGAGAAACAAATAAACGCGTATTTTCGTAATTCTTAAGTAAAGAAAATCAAAAATATTCGGAGAAGATGAACCGTTCGCAGCGAACGTGTTCATTCGAGTTGATCAATGTGTCTTGCTTGCATATTTCACCAAACGTTTGTTTTATTTCATTATTATTATTATTTTTTTGCAAAATCTAATCTTAAAGAAGATACCTACTCATTTTTGTATTGTATTTTGTATTTTTGTATTGTTCTTGGCTTTTTGGCTAAGATCAAAGTGTAGTATCTGTTCCGATGAATACTGCACCCCATAGACTGGTATTGTCTTGGCCTTCGGGGCTTGATTTACGCCGGTGTATGGGCCTGTCCTGTGCAGTTCTAGGAGGTCCACCTTCCCAGGCTTCGCCTCCCCTCTTTGGGGAGGAGTAAGTTTATTGCTTACTGCCTGCGGCGCCCCTACCGGGGAATGCCGACGGGACTGCCCAGGCAATTTTTAAACCCCACTTTCCCGACCCGACCTTGGGTCACATCTTACTTGTGGGACTAAGATAAAAACTTGCCTTGTGCCTAACTCCTGGAGAAGAGTAAATCAATACTCATTTTTTATTGTTTATATTCAGCCAATTTTAATATAAAAGAGAGAAACAAATAGATTATAATTATTTATTGATTTCTATTACTTATAGTAGAAAATATTCTACATTTCCAACGAAAATGTTTAAGGCTTTTTTTAGTATCTGCCATCTTTTTATTCATTCTCCTCCCAAGTATTACCTCCTTTATTTGGTTTCGGGGGATATGTAGTTTACTACGTGTTCTGTTGTCACGAGACCATCCTTCCAGGCATTATCTCCTCATTTGGGACCGGAGCAATTTAGTATATGTTAGTCTACCATGGTACCATGCTTCAAGTCTTTACATCCTTTTATGGAGGGTTGGTGTATTATCTGTTCTTTACATCGCAACTGTTTAGGATTAGGGTTAAGGTTAGTGTTGGGTGGGCTACTTTATTTTTAATCTTACAATTCAGAAACGGCCAAAAACTTATAGCACGCGATTAAAACAATAATTTCATTTGATGCGATAAAAAACGAAGATATTGCCTCGCTAACAAGAAGGAAAAAGAAATAAGAGAGAGAGAAAGAGAAGGAAAGAGAGAGAAAGAAAAAGAGAAAGAGAAGGAAAGAGAGGGAGAGAGAAAGAGAGAACGAGAAGAAAAGAGAGAGAGAGAAGGAAAGCGAGAGAGAGAGAGAAAGAGAAGGAAAGCGAGAGAGAAAGAGAAGGAAAGAGAGAGCGAGAAAGAGAGAAAGAGAAGGAAAAAGAAAGAGAGAAAGAGAGAAAGAGAAGGAAAGAGAGAGAGAGAAAGAAAGAGAGAGAGAAAGTAAGAGAAACAAGAAAAAAAGAGAGAGAAAGAGAGAAACAAGTCACCTCCCCCTTTTCTCTATGGTCATTTCTTGCTTGTGTCTAGTTACTATACTTTTCTCTCGAATGAGATTTTAGTTTTATTTGAAATACCTACCTTTGAGGTAAGGTTTTGATATTAACCCGTTTCTATAAAATCACTTTCATGAATTACTGGTTATATAGACAACACTATTGCAAATATAAAGCAAAAATAGAACAATAGAATTACAAATAAATAATAGCAAACAATAAAGTATTATGAGCTGTTATGCAGTAGAAAATGGAACTTGGGTTTACTGTCGGCAGTCTCGTAACTCTCGCTTCCCTTATTTTGTCCTTTAGTCCTCAAATTCTATGAGCGCTGTTTCTGACAAAGGGGAAGAATTGCTGTTTTCTGGATCGGAATCTATCCATACTACACTTATCGTTGGCGTCTTTTTTTACCTCGAAGTAATATTATTTTAGCTTCTTACATCAAGTGCCTTTATGCTTTATGTTAGACAGATTCCATGAAATATATATATATATATATATATATATATATATATATATATGTGTGTGTGTGTACAGTTCGGCAGCAAGTAATTTTTTATGCAAGCGTCATTAAAGACCACAGAGTTTTCTCTCTTCGCGATCTTTCTTGTCAATTTCTCGGCGAGCGATTCTTCGGTTTTCGGGTGTTAACCAGTAGGAGTATATATATATATATATATATAATGAAGAAGAATGGAAAGGAATTAGAGAAGCAAAAGTCAAATCATAATTCAATTCAATTGCTCAGAGCAAGGTATATTCCGCAAAAAAGGCAATTTATTCAAGTTAAATTTTCCTTAAGCCAGGCTTTTCAAAGATCAAAATCTTATCATCAGAGGAAGTCGCTGGGATAGATAAGTTGGCAAAGGCCAAGATTTAAAATTTGAAAAAATAAAATAAAAGTTGTAGGGGGAAGAAACACAGGGCAAAACTCTGCCCGAATGCAAGCAAATGTCCGATTGCTAAAAAGTCCGGTGTCGAAAAGTCCAGCGGAGAGAATGAGATGTAGATAGATAGGTCGTTAAAAGGCCCGAAATGTTGTGAGAGAGGAATCAAAGCTTAATTCCAAGAAGCCACAACTTCAAGTGCGGCGAAAATAGAAAATCCAAAGGGTAAAATGTCCAATAAGTGCAGGCAGGCAGGCTCAGAAGAGAGTGAGGTGAAAAATATTCGCCATTAACAATACTTCCTGGGCAAAGATGTCAGAGAAAATGCTTTAAAATGGGAAAAAATGTAGCGAAAATATTTTAAAGTTAGCCCGAAGCGAAAGCCGGCTTATATATATAAGGAAATTGACAACATCTTTGAGACACGCATGAGAATGTATTTAAGTGAAATATTCTGAAAATCAAGAATGAAAAATTAATTTATATAATATTTTTTTCTTGCAAGGTTTCGTTGTAGAACAACTTTTTATGCAGTGACGAGGTATATTGCTTTGTTTGAGTGTGGTTTTTCGTCACATGTATATTATATACCATAATATAATCTTATATATATATATATATATATATATATATATATATATATATATATAATCTGATGATGATATTTTAATCTTTGAAAAACCTTGGCTTAAGGAAAGAATAATATACATGTTTTACCGAGTGCACCTTGCATGTAAAAATCGATGTTTAAATAGATTTGACATTCGTACATGTTTATCTCTCTTCTTTCATGTCTATCTATCTATCTATCTATCTATCTATCTATCTATCTATCTATCTATCTATCTATCTATCTATCTGTCTATCCATCTATCTATCTATCTATCTATCTATCTATCTATCTATCTATCTCTCTCTCTCTCTCTCTCTATATATATATATATATATATATATATATATATATATATATATATATATATCTTGACTCCGACAAAATTCCATGCAAAAATAGCCATAAACTAATAAGTCGAAGCAATAAATCCCATTTATCTCGCGTTTATGAAGAGGGCAGGCCACTGCTGATGACGCTATCAACAAACTCATGTTTTTCATTCCCTGCTTATCAACGTCAACATCCATGCCGAAGTTTGGACACTTTCTGACAAATCAAAATTAATATTCTGTATGATTTTTTACATTGCTTTTTTCATCCTGAGGAAGTCTTTCAATAAAGACGAAGCGTTGACAAATACATAAAACACATAGGTTGTGGCTTTCCTTTTTTCATTTTACATTACGCCGGCTCATTTTATCCCCACTTTTCTTCATATATATATATATATATATATATATATATATATATATATATATATATATATATATATATATATATATATATATATATATATATATATATATATGTATATGTATATATATACATGTATATATATATATGTATATATATAAATATATATTTATATATATATATATAAATATATGCATATATGTATATATATGCATATATATATATATATATATATATATATATATATATTGCGCTTTAAATAATTATGTTGTTTCTTGTAAGAATCTCGAATCTTTGATAAACATGTCTACACATTATCAATACTATTTCAATTGAATGAAAATAAATGCACTCGAACAATAGACATCGCGCATGCGTATTGAAAAGCCAAACACACTTTTCCGCATGAGCACCGCTGATGCATTTTAAAGGAAGCCGCATATCGGGAAAACAGAACTCACAAACCGATGCAATGGCAGACCCCAACAATCGTTCCTCGTCGCCCTAAACACGACTTCCCATCCGCAATCACAACAGACCCTTCCTACCCGCAACCGATCCAATTCTGTTATTGTGTAGTTTCGCTTTGCCAAAAAAAATCGATACTGGATTTTTTAGCGCGTTAATTTTGATTTTAGCCTTTTTCTTTTCAATATTTCACACTCGATGACAGATATATATATTTTTAATCATTTAGTATTTTTCATTTCGTGCATATATATATATATATATATATATATATATATATATATATATATATCGTCTATTTTTTATACTATTATAAAGTTTACATTATTTTAACGTATATATATATAGAGAGAGAGAGATAGAAGAAAAAAGAGTGATAAATATGTGACGATTGTCCAAATTTATTTCAAATTTCAATTGTTCTATGCAAGGTGTATTCAGTAATAAACTAGTGTTTATTATTCTTTCCTTAAGCCAAGGCTTTTCAATGATCGAAATCTGAGCACTTTCTCCAATCTGCTTCCTCGCAAAGTGTTTTTCTCCACATTCTACAATTCACCGGACTTCTTTTCAACGGAAATTTACCACTCGGACAATTTGCATATCTTTTTCACGGAACTTTTCTTTTCATTCAATACGTTTTTTTAACAAAAATTATTTTAATAATTTTTAATAATAATTTTCATATTTTTAAAATATTTGAACTTTGGTTTTTTCGAAAGCCAACTTATCCATCTGTATTTCTCCTCTGAAGATAAGATTTCGATCTTTGAAAAGCCTTGGCTTAAGGAAAGAATAATAAACACTAGTTTATTAATGAATACACCTTGCATTGAACAATTGATATTTGAAATAAGTTTGGACAATCGTCACATATTTATCACTCTTTTTTCTTCTATCTCTACTATTGCTCTATCTCGTATATTGAGCTAATCCTTTTCACAATAGGTTCCATCATAGTAAATGCCCACAAAAAAATAAAATATGAAATAGCTCTTATTAAAAATCTCGTTCATCGCGCACACACTATATCCTCATCCAAACAAATATTCTATAAAGAATTCACCAATATTAAACAAACATTAATTAACAACAACTTCTCCAATAAAATAGTCGACGAACAAATACAATCATATATAAACTCTATACACGACAAAAGCAAAAATAAAACCCATAACAAAAAAGACATGATCAACCTCTATTACAAAAACCAGACGCACCCTACTACAAACTTGACGAAAAAGCAATACTTCACATAATAAAACGATACACTAAACCTACCGTCCAACAAAAAAAGATCAAACTAATAATTTACTATACAAAATTTAAAACAAATAACCTAATTATTAAAAATAACACTGTCAATAAAACTCTCAGCCAGACTAACGTTATATACATGTTCTCATGCCCTTTTAAGGAATGTCTCCCTACAACCCAAACAGAACAAATACATAATACCTATATTGGCCACACTACAACAACTCTCTCTCGACGCCTAACTTACCATTTATCCGATACCAGCGCCATCCAACGTCACATTACAACACATAACAAAAAACTACAGTCGGCCGATATACGGAAAATATTAATATCTAACACGAAAATAATACGTAAAAATAACTGCACAAACAGACTTAAAATACTAGAAGCAATATTCATTAAAACTAAACAGCCTAACATTAACAAAATAGCTTTCAACACAGGTACCAACATATTAAAAGTATTCCATAATTAAATGGAAATTAAGTAAAAACAAAATAAATAAATAAATAAATAATAGTAATAATAGTAATAGGAATAAATAATAATACATGAATAAATAATAGCAAAAATAAGAACTAACACAATAAATAAGTAAACAATAAAACCAAGCACACAAACGATAGAATAAAATGAACTCAACCACACACCCTCTTCTCTCTTTCATTCGGCCGTAGCGATAACTATAAAACACTAACTCCAGTCTTCTTATTCAAATTATAAAAAAAACCTAATCCTGACGACGACTACGAAAGTCGAAAGCGCTCGAGAAAATGGCCGAATTAAAAACTATCGGCGAAGTACTATACGGATTGCCACCTGAAACCAGAAATATGGCTCGACGGTTTGAGAACCTCACGAGGAAAATATACAAACGTGAAAGTTCCGTGATGTTCAACAACGCTTGCTTAGATATATATATATATATATATATATATATATATATATATATATATATATATATATATGTACATATATATATATATAAAATATATATATATATACATATATAAATATACATATATATAGATATATATATATGTATATAGATATATATACATATATATAATACTATTTTATGTATATAACCATAGTATATTAGAAAGTAATATAATATATTGCATCTGTATATAACCTTTCAGTATTTATTTCAACAATGCTCAATCATAAGTAGCGCTTATTATTAATAATAATTAATGCAATAAAGTACACATAAAAGTTGATGTTTCATTCCCGAAGGAAATCCTTTGCCTGAATGGGTTTATGTATGCATATATATATATATATATATATATATATATATAAACCACCGCTTATCCCACCGTAACTGATTGAGTGAGTGCAGAGACCGGGGATGTCCAGTTTTTTAGATATGTTTTTTTAAATCATTCTTGCCTAAAAGGTTTAGATTCTGAAGTTGTAAAAGTCTAAATATCTAAATTTTAAAACTCTAAATATCTTTACAACTTCTTAATTAGGCAAAATTAAACCTTAAATTAAACTTACTAATTGGATAAGATTGAATCTTAAATGAAACTATTAAATTATTAAATTCTAATTACTTAATAACTTTGTAATTTTTAATATCATAAATTTTCTATATCATTTGATAGGGCTAGATTTGGGAAATTCGTTTTTTATGTGTAGGCTATATATTTAAGTAGCTACTTGAGGATGTTAGCGTGATTAGACGCTCTGACTTAAATTTGCACATCCATTTCCCTTTGACCGTAGGTTTATAATTTGACCCAAACAGGTAACATCCGGTATATGTTGAACTGATTTGATGTATCTGTCGATATATGATGATGTTTCTTTTTATGTTAACTTAGACATGTAATTTCCGCTCTGAGAACGTCGTCCGGATGAGTAGGCATCTAGCGATTTTAGTATTCCTTTCTGAGCGGAGAGAAAAGGTTTTGTTTATTTGACTCGCGGGAGAGTGAATACTTTCAAACTTTACTCATTGGAAATATCTTTGTTGGACCCGGGGGAAGAGATGACCGTTTTTGTCGGCTCCATTCAATCTTAATTTTATTCAAATCGGATTTAACGGATTTTCCATTTAACCAGCAAAGTTTTATTTGTACTGCTCCGATCAAATCATTTGAACCCTAAATTCTGAACAGTATGATTTCTACACATAGTGAGTTTACTAAACTTTTTATTTGATTTGATTTATTTATCGTTGTAATAATTAACATAAACATTGGATGCATTTTTCACTGCATCGATTGCGGACACATCTCACGACTGAATAACTTGTTCAATTTTTTCATATTTTTAAATTTTTCATTTTTGGACTGTCACTCATTACCTGGATCAATCTTCAGTCAACCTCCTGGATATCTTTCCTCAGTATGTTTTTAAATTGTATGATTGGATAGATTGTATAGATTTAACCAAAAAGTAAGTTTTGGGGTTGATATATTTGATGTTATATACTTTTATATATTTTTGTATGTATTTTTATATATTTTCAAAGTGTAATTTTATTACATGCAGTAATGTCACTGCGATAATGGTCCTCTGTGGAGAAGAATTATCTTTGAAAACTCATGAGTTAAAGACTGTAAGATACTTTGCTTGAACTTTGAATTCTAATAATATTTGATTGGCACCTTATTTTATTATTTCATTTCATATTATATATATATATATATTAAATTCCCGAAACAGTTCTTCGTGGTGAACAACTGATGATCCCTTAAATAATTTTAAGACTAGCGTAAATTCTTCAAAGCAAACTAATATAGTGACTGCAAAAAGTAAATTGACTTATAAAAATGTGATTTTCCACCGAACGACTTGGGACTAACATGTTTTTTTGTCTTTTTTATATAATTTTAATGGTTGGGAAACTTCCGAGACTCTATATATATATATATATATATATATATACATATATATATATATATATATATATATATATACATATATATATATATATATATATATATATAATTTCATGTATCCACATGAAATGTTATAAGTGGATATACTTTTTTATGTATCAATTTTCAGTATTTACTTCAACAGTGCTCGATACGTGAGTAGAGCTAGGTACTTATGAAACTATATATATGACAATTAAGTTACGCAGAGGCTTCTGCGTTTTATTCCCGGGGATGAAACGCGGAAGCCTCTGTGTAGCTTAATTGCCATCAATATTTTTAGATAACTAACTTACTATATATATATATATATATATATATATATTATAATATAAAATGAAGTAATAAAAAAAGGTGTCAATCAAATTTTATTAGAATTCAAAGATCAAGCAAAGTATCCTTAAGTCCTTAGCTCATGAGTTTTCAAAGATAATAACTTTGAATTCTAAGGACTTAAGGATACTTTGCTTGAACTTTGAATTCTAATAAAATTTGATTGACACCTTATTTTATTACTTCATTTTATATTATAATATTAATGCTCTATCCAGTATATTGAGCTTCAGTGTTTATCCGGATGTTTCACTAATTATAAGATATTAGTTGACGCTTATATCTTTTGTTGGATTGCTTCATATATATATATATATATATATATATATATATATATATATATATATATATATATATATATATATATATATATTTATATATATATATATATATATATATATATATATATATATATATATATATATAAGCAGGCTTCATCAAATACTACGAAGTTTTCCTTTTTTGTTATCTTCTTAACGCGGCGAGCTAGTTTTCTGGTTTCGCGTGGTAGGCCGTGAGCATGTTTCACGGTCAATCACTCCAGCGCTTTCGGTCTCGCGATCGTTATCAGGAGGTTGTCTTATTGTTTCTATTCGTGCTGTTGTAGTTTTAAGGTATAGGACTTCGAGGAGTTTAAGTTTGCGTGTACAACTATTTTGGGGGATACTTTTAGCGTTAGTTGTTAGTATTTTCCTTCTTTCGGTCGATTGTACAGTTTTGTGTATGAGAGTATATGCCTTTGAATAGCACTTGTATCGTTTAAGTGGTACCTAACCCTCTCCTGATATCTCGGAGATTTAATGTTCAAAATACCAGTTGTAAGTCGGACGGTGATCGTCGAGTGAAAGGATCAGGTGAAAGTAGAGAAATTAGCTGGGCGTATATTTACTCCTTCTTGTATCGATTGGATTGCTTTTCAACTCACTCTAAGAAGAAAGGTTGGATCCGTACCGAATGTTCACTAAATTGCGAGTCAAAAGTCGAATTTGAAAATTCTAAAGTTATCCAGAAGAACATACAACTACCCACTTTACCCACGTAAAGCTTGGGTTCCTGTAAATACAAGATTTTAAGAGTACGTATTATCTGAAGAACAAATCAAAAGTGGTGTCGTGTTTTTGAATGACCAATAATGTCCGTTTAATTTTACTATTTTGTTCTTGGTTCTGAATGTACTTGTCTTACTTCCCTTAGTTAGCCAACTGTGTTACCTCCCTTAGTTAGCCACCTGTTTTCTGATTAGACAAAAGACAACTTGGCAGACGATACCGCTGACGATGAGGTTTTGACCCCACGTGAAACCTTTACCAACAGGTGGGTTTCATCCGCTTGGCCTTGTGACTACTGTGAAATTTCGGCGACGCACCATCGACCAACACCAGAGTTATAATCCCGGGACAATAGAGAAATGTCCGAGCTTAAACACGGTGGTTTATGACCGGGAGGCTCGCGTCACAAGATAATGTTAAGAAAAAAATCTAAATAAATTGGCTTGTATAAAAACGAAATAAAATTAGTAAAATATTATTTTAAATAACTATGAGAAATAAAAAGACATATCTTGGTGAAGTACATAATAGTTAACATTCGATATCCTCAACCGTGTCCCGTAAAAGCACAACACATAATTTATATCAAACGCATTAGAATGAAATATTCTTCATTATTCGTATAGTGTAAGCGTTTTTTACACTTTTAATGGCATGTTCTTCATTCTTTATCTCTTTTATTCACAGTCGATACTTCATGGCGCCAACAACTGTAATTATGGCGACCCTAAATATATACTTTCGCTTTTCGAGAATACAATTTTTTAAAAAAGAATTGAGAGTAAAATAAAATCTATAAATGTTGAAAAAAGTAAGCCAGAAAATAGGATTTTAAGTTATTTTTTCATAAAATATGGGTTATCGTTTTTGTTCACAAGTCTTCAAATGTTAACTATTCTGGACTCCTACCCAATTTTACTTCTAAGATAAAATCATATAACATTAATTGTAAATATAAACACTTACGTTTCTTATGTTGAAAGACAACATCAAAACATTTATAAGCAAACTGCAATTAAGCTTACGTTTTCAAAAACAGTATTTTCCCTTAAGAATTATTTTTTTTAATTAAAATATATTCTGTAGAATTTAAGTTATCGTTTTTTTTTTTCATTAAAACGTAAAAAAAAAACAATAGTTCATTAATTAATTTTCAAATCGATGAGACTTTCATTTCCTGAAGTAATTAAAGACTCGCTCAGTTATGTTTCCTTGGCGAAAAGATAAAATTAATGTATCTTATATACATTTACGGGATGTATGGTTGTATGTCCACCGGAAAAAATGACGTCATAATACATGACATTGACTTAACATTATCAATAAATTATAACATACATAGGATAAATATATCGTCTGTCTTTGACGGACGAAATATAAATTATAGACAGAAGAACGATGGAAAATAAGTCTTCTGAAAGATACATCGCATCCGTTGGGCGGCAATAACCTGCTAAATATAGTTAAACCTGAGAACCAATACGTTTAAAATGTAGATAAGAACACCAGTAATATATATATATATATATATATATATATATATATATATATAATTATAAAAAGAAAAACTATACACACATTAAGGTTGTACACATAATAACTTATTTCGACCCCTTTAATTAGGTCTCCTCAGATGTATGGACAACCATGTCAAAAAAACTGAGTTTTTTTGACGTGGTTGTCCATACATCTGAGGAGACCTAATTAAAGGGGTCGAAATAAGTTA
>OY744548.1:3060777-3088277 GCA_963556195.1 Sepiola atlantica
TCCATTCACCACGAATCTTAATCACTAAACCACAAATAACAGCCTTACAAATGAACACAATCTAGACATCCTCACAAATATGTAGACATTTAAACCCCTTTTGCCCTCAATTTGACTTCAAACCATCAACACTGCCTGCACAAAACTACGTTTCACCTATTTCACGCCAAAATTAATATCACTTTTTTCCTTCTCTTTCTTTGTCCTTTCTCCTCATTGTCATATTCACAGCACATTTCAACACTTTCCTTCTTACTCACTCATATTCACACATTCCTGACATAGCCAACTGGTCAATACTCCTACCCTCCAAAAATGTCACACCTAGCCACAACAAAATCTCCCCTCTCCCCCTCACCCATCTCACATTTTCGACTACTTCTTTCACACTCTAACCTACCCACCACCGCCTACCTTCAAATTATCTTCATTTCTTTCAAATCCTTCTCTAGAACTATGACACTACCTACATACCAAAGACACAGAATTTCCTCCCTCCTCTTTCCCCAGCCCCTTCAATATCCATGCTACACCTACCCACGAAAAAAATCTCAGCACCCCTGTCCTCTCTTCCACCCTAAGACGAATTCACTAACACTCTCACCACTCCCCATTTTTAACTCACAGACATCCACATTCATTTCACTCCCTGCCACTGACTTCTCTCAGCCCGGACCTTGGTCCGGTTCTGTCAGCAGCCACGGCTACTACTTTTTCTCATCGACCTATCCTATCTACCTAATATTTCGATGTACTTGCATGACATTTTTCTTAAAAGTATCATCCTGAGAAAGTCTTACAAATAAAGACGAAACGTTGATGAATATATAAAAAAAATAGGATTTGCTTTGTCTTGTTTATTTATTGTTTTTTTTTATTTGAATGTTTTTGTTGGGAATGTTTTACGGATGTTGCGGCCGAGGATTGGAATTCAGGCGAGCACCTACTATATAAAATAAATTAGACAAAGACTAGCAACGTGTTTACTGTGAGAAAGTTGCTGCAGGGAAGAGATTACAAAGTCCGTATAGTACTATTTCAGGGCAGAGAAGGGTTCTCAGAGCGCCACCTCCCTAGATGTGGAAACAGTATTCAATTTCTCATTGGACGAAAAACAATTATTTCATTTAAAAAAAAAGTAATAGGACTATGTTAACTCCCAAGCCTAACAAACCCTTAATTTTGATTGTCTTAACTAGTTCACAATAAACACTTCTTAATTTTGTATAGGGGAGAAAACTCATGCTAATGCCTTCCCTTCCACTCTAGTGTAAATTAATAGTGAACAACGTGCTAATCCATCTTCGGTATGCTTTCACAAAGCATGACAGTTGAATGGCATCTGGTTAATGCTGTATAACTGCAAGACATCCTTCATATCAACGGCGGAGAAAAATCCGGTACACGCTTTACTCACGCAGACACACGAATACTCCGAGGGCATGTTGCAAAAGACTTTCGACGGCTCCGCATAAAGTTCTTGCATTTACAAACCCTCAAAATATTGCAATAGAGACGCGAACTCTTTTTGGCACGTGGGTCCGTCGAACGTGTTTCACGTCTATTCAAAATTCGGAAAAACAAAATGGTGACGCCCATGGGCTAAAAATTCGACGGGGCGTGCGCATGTGCGCATGTGCACACATGATGCTCCTATGGCGTTCTGTTGTTGCATTCATTGAAAGCGATCACCCAATCGAACTCCAGTTTCCTACACAATACAACACCAAGTAACACGATATATATATATATATATATGTATATATATATATATATATATATATATATTTATATACGTATATATATATACATATGCATATAAACATATATATAAACATATATACATATATATATACGTATATACATATATATACATATATACATATATATAGACATACATATATATATATATATACATATATATATACATATATATATACATACATATACATATATACATATATATATATATATATATATATATATATATATATATATATATATATTTATACATATATAATTATCCACATACGTACACGTTTCATCTTTACGGAATCGTCAGTGTAGAGATAATTATTCAAACCAGTCGCACGATCTGAACGCCTGAACAAGAATCAGATTTAACTCAAATCCGAACGCCACCTTGAATAATTACAACAATCGGTAAAAGTTAAATCCTTTTTAAACCGAGTATTGATTTACTCCTCTCCAGGAGTTAGGCACAAGCCCAGTTTTTTTTATCTTACTCCCACAAGTAAGATGTGACCCAAGGTCGGGTCGGGAAAGTGGGGTTTAAAAATTGCCTGGGCAGCCCCGTCGGCATTCCCCGGTAGGGGCGCCTCAGGCAGTAAGCAATAAACTTACTCCTCGCCAAAGAGGGGAGGCGAAGCCTGGGAGGGTGGACCTCCTAGAACTACACAGGACAGACCGGCGTAAATCAAGCCCCGAATGCCAAGACAATACCAGTCTATGGGATGCAGTATCCATCGGAACAGATACTACACTTTGATCTTAGCCAAAAGGCCAAGAAGCTTGAACAATACAGGAACATGCATATAATTTTATATTCATGTGACTATGTTTTCATTCTACGTTTCTCGTTACAATGTAATATACGACCAAACGTTGAACTTTTACGCTTATGGACGCCATCTTAATTGAAAAAAATGCATGGGCTGCTGATGTTTAAGACGCTATGCCGTAAATGAAAATAAATTTTAAAAAGTTTTAAACCTGATTCAAACGAAATAAAATGTTAGTCATGTGACAGAAATTTTGATGTTCTTCTGCGTGAACCGTTAGTTCGTTAATGTTTAAAAGAAAGAAAAAGAAAGACATATTTTTGAATTTTTGATTTACGTTTTAAAAAAATTCTTCGAATTCTTTTTCGCCAGTTTGTTAGTCTCATCTAGAAAAGCAACGACGACGCCTCATAGAGAGACCGTGAACAGCAAAGAGAGTCATATAAAAATGAGATGTCGGAAAATACGAAACAGTCACAAAAAAAAAGAAAAAAAAAGAAAGAAAAAAAAGAACGCACGCACGCACGACAGGTTAGCAAGTCATCACACTATTTGCGCGTAATTTAATCCTAGCGAAATTTCGTCCGATCAAAATGACAATCATTTCCGTAACCGGTCTCATGTAGATTTCCGCATGGAAAGCAAGCGACCGAGGAACGATCGGCGCTGGGAATTATTTTCCTACGCATCGAAAATACTTCCTGTAATCAGGTATCAGGAAAAAAAAATATGGATGGTTTCCTCATTTACTTTTTAAAAAAATAAAGATGAAAATAAATTTGCAAGGAAGGAAAATTAACAATCTCAGATATTTTTTGGACTTTCGTTCACCTAGTAAATACATTTCAACGATACGTTATCAAATGTTAAATCTTTTATAATATTTATCTCGTTCGCTTTCCAGATATATATATATATATATATATATATATATATATATATATATATATATATATATATATATATATGATAATAATCCAGGTAAAACATCCACAGGGTAGTAATCCAAAGAATTTAAACCGGGTTTATAAAAAGTGCTCAATATCAAATAGAGCTTTTATATATGATGATTTTAATGTACACAGACATGTACAAAATCTGCGACACTAGTCATTATCCAAGCAACCGTTCTTGAACGTCACGGAACTTTCTCGTGTGTAAATCTTCTTCGTGAGGTTCTCAAACCGTCGAGCTATCCTTCTGGTTTCGGGTGGCAGTCCGTAGAGTATTTCCCCGATTATTCTTAATTCGGCCATTCTTTTCGAGCGCTTTCGACTTTCTTATTCGTCTTTCATTCGCCCTTAACGATACCTATAAAACATTACCTCCAGTCTTCTTATTTGAAAAAAAAAACAAATCCTGAAGACGACTATGACAGTCGAAAGCGCTCGAAAAAAATGGTCGAATTAAGAACAATTGGGGAAATGCTCTATGGACTGCCACCTGAAACCAGAAGGATAGCTGGACAGTTTGAGAACCTCACGAAGAAGATTTACAAATGAGAAAGTTAATCTCAATATGCGAGATAGAGCAATTATGAAGATGAATGAAAGAAGCGATAAAGATGTGCGAATGTCAAATCTATTTCATCTTCAATTGTTTAATGCAAGGTATAATCAGTAAAAACATGTTTATTTTTCTTTTCTTTAAGCCAGGCTTTTCAAATATTAGAATCTTATCATCAGAGGAATTACATAGATGGATAAGTTGGCATTGATCTACTACATTTTTAACATTTCTATTGCAGTCTCCACGAAATCACTTTTGTATCTTTAAATCTTTCGCCACCGGCCATTATGTCAACGGACAATCACCAACTGGACAGCCTCTGTATTTTGATAATCATTTTATGCACACACTTTTACTTTCACTTACCTTATTTTAATCTTTGAAAAGCCTGGCTTAATGAAAGAAATATAAACATGCGTTTTCCTTAAGCCAGGCTTTTCAAAGATTAAAATGAAGTAATGGAAAGTAAGAGTGTGTGCATAAAATTGGAAATATTCAGATTCGTGTGTCTGCCACACAAAATTGAAATATTTACTGGCGTGGCTTTGTGTCACGCTTCCGTTTGAAATAATAATGATCTGTCTGTCTGTCGGTACGTCCATCTGTTTGTTTGTCTCTCACATTTAAATTATATATAACATTTTCCTCGCTCAACCCGCACATTTAGCGGGCGTATCTGAAGAAATATCCGTTCTAGTTTGATTGCTTTCCCCATTTTCCCCTTTTCTCATTTTTTTTGTTTATTTCAAATGCTTGCTTCCTTCTGGATTTCGTAGAGTTTTCTATTTCGTTTTGTTTATTCGTTTCGTTTCTTTTTATTGATTCTTTGTGCAACTTGTGTCCTTTATGCATTCTGTTGATTTCGATTAGACAGCAGAATTACTTCGGAAGAGTGGACCGTCACGGAAAAGGTACGGGAAAAACGTGGATGTTTCAAGATCGATGTCTCCAGATTCGGAAACACATCAAACAAATTCAGGGTTCCTCTAATGGCGGGGAATTATAACCGCCGCTCCCCACTCACCAAGACACCCGCAGCATCTGAACTCGCGACAGCAATTCCACTTTTAACAGTCGTACGATTCGCTATCTTTTTTGTTATACATGCAACAGTTCTTAAAGAGAAAGAAACTATAGTAAAAGTTACAATCACTTTGTAAAGCCAGAATTAAATGCGTGTTTATCGTTAAGTTGGTATTCTTGTCTCTGCATCAACGCACGTTATCCCCTTTTTCTGACGTTCTACATACGCCTACATGGTCAAATATGGATACACACGAACACTTAAACAATTAGCTGAACAACACACACACATATGATGATATTTATAAATAAATATTAATTATTTATTACATACAAACATCGATGTTTCATGCTAACGCAATCTTCAGTGCAGGAAGTTAATTTCCGGACACCGCAAATTAGCTTTGAATTAAGGAGGAATTTAACTTTGTAAATACCGAGTCGGTGGGTATTTTACAACGAGCAGCGAAAGTGATCTTACAACAACAAACTGTGTTGGAACTCGCAATGAAGCTATTAGTACTGATTGTTATTAAACTCACTCAGAGTGCCCGGCCTTAGTAAAGGGGGGGGGGTTATAATAATATTCATAAAGAAATATTAATTATTTATTACCTACATATATATATATGATATTAAATATGTTTTTAATATTTTACCTACGTACGGCGTCGTTTCGAGCTTATGTTTCACCACCACAAATATAACAATCTATACGGTAATAGGGCGCGAACCCAGTTCACAGACAAACATTGAATCGTTAAGCGTTCACCTAGTCCCATTAGGCCACGAGAGACTGTCACATAATAACGGAGAAATTAAGTGATATTTACACTGAAAGTGGCGAGCATAGAAACCTAAACATTCGTTAGCACTCAACGACAGAATCGGAGCATTATATATATATATATATATATATATATATGTATATATATATATATATATATATATATATATATATATATATATATATATATATATAATGCTCTGATTCTGTCGTTGAGTGCTAACGAATGTTTAGGTTTCTATGCTCGCCACTTTCAGAGTTCTCTGAAATTCTTGGTCTGATGAGGTTGACTTTCTGGGAAAGTGCAACCGAAACATGTATGCACATATGTAACCAATAATGATTGTATAAATAAAAATTTATACTTATAAACAGCTCTACTTGTTATTGAGCACTTTTTATAAACACTTGAGTTTCTACGGATTTACATTTACAGAAACTAATACAATACATGTACGATATATATATATATATATATATATATATATATATATATATATATATATATATATATATATATGTCGGTGCGATGCCGTATACGTGGGAAGAACAGTGCAAAGGTTTGAATCCAGAATCAAACAACACATCCCCCCTGCCATACGCCAGGGCCGACTAAATAATTTAAATAATTTAGTTAATACATCCGGGTCTGCTATTGCTGCCCATCTCATAAATAGCGCCGAATGTGCGTCGACATACACTAGTGACTGGTTTTCTGTCATAAGTAGATCGCATTCTCTATTCCACCTCAAAGTCCTGGAAGCCATATATATCAAGTCAATCAAACCTTCCCTTTGTAAGCAAAAGGAATGGCTTTTAGGACTCAATGTGATCAACTTATGACTCTCCTCCCCATATTTTTTTTTCTCCTAAACTTGTCACTAGTTTTCATTACAATTTTTTTTTTTAGATTTTAGTCGTATTCAATCACTTCCACGTTTTACTCTGATGAGTGTGGACGAAAACCGGTTCAGTACATTAATTAATTTCTTTTTAATCGTTTTCTCTCGTGTTTATATTTGTTTAATCTCATTCGACCCTCCAAAAAATGTCCCAAACGTCGGTATTCCTCGCCGTTATCAAATTTTGTACCACGAAAAATTTATTTAATATATATATATATATATATATATATATATATATATATATATATATATATATATATCATGCATTTTATATATACACACTTAAACAATTAGATAAATATACACACAGGGTTTTTTTAGGACGCGTCTCGTACAATTTGAATATCTGTTCATTAATGATTTCCAACTGAAGATGGTTGCTTTCTAGCCACTGAAATATCTTGGTAGAGCTTTTATATTTGTTCGAGTTTACATTTCTGTTAGTTTGTTGATTTGCTTATCCTCAATTCCATTTTTATTTTGCATATATATATACATATATATATATATATATATATATATAATATAATTTATTTAGATACTGTATATTACAGAATTCAGCAATGTACCGCGATTTAATCCAAAAGGGCAGATTTAGACATACATTTGCATGAAACCGCGGTACATTGCTTAATTATGTAATATACAGTATCTAAATAAATTATATTAGCTCTCTTATATGATCGAGCACTTTATTTGTTTTCTTTTCATATACAACCTGACACACTATATATATATAATATGTATAAACGTATATATATACTACATATTGTATATATATTAAAAAACTATATATATACTAATATATATATTTAATTTTTATATATTTTTTAATATAATATGTAAATATAATATGTAAATATAATATGTAAATATAATATGATAATATTAATACATAAAACTATAAATAACTAAATATGTGGTGTTATCGATTCCTCTGAACACTATAAAATACATCCATTTTTTTGTATATAACGAATACATTTTCTTAGACACAGACGAACAACACAGGTAAAGAGGACATTTTTTTATAACAAAATAAGTTAACAAAACATTAATCTGTAACAAAACTTAGATCTAATATACGGAACGTTTTTGTTCTTGTTTATTTTTAAGGGAAGTGGGGTCTGATCAACTCTGCTGGGAAGCCATGAGATGAAATAGTGTTTTGTTTTTAAATTTCCGAAACAGTTTTTTCATGGTAAACAACGGATGATCCCTTAAATAATGTTAGACTAACGTAAATTCTTGGAAGCAAACTAATATAGTGACTGTAAAAAGTAAATTGACTTACAAGCAAAGTAATTTTCCAACGCAGGGTTTTGGACTAAAACTGTTTTGTTTTTCTGTTTTTCATTCCATATAGTTTTTATAGTTAAAAAACTTCAAAGAATATATATATATATATATATATATATAATATATATATATATATTTATTTATTTTATTAATTCAGTTCAAATATTCAAAAAATGAACAAAACCAATATTCTTCAAAAGTGCCCAATATATATGAGATCTATTTATATTAAAATAAACATGTTTATATTAAAGTAAACTATATTTATTATAATATAATTATATATATATATATATATATATATATATATATATATATATATAGAGAGAGAGAGAGAGAGAGAGAGAGAAAGAGAGAGAGAGCGAGAGAGAGAAAGACAGAGAGAGAGAGAGAGCGAGATAGATAGATAGGTGTAGTGGTTTTCATCAATTCGCTGTTTTGATACCTCATTGTAATAAATCTTCCTATTCCAGCAGCTTCTTTCCAAGAACCGCAGGGCTTGTGGAACTCTCTTCCTGCTGACTGTTTTCCTCCTACCTATAATCTTGGTCTTTTCAAAACTAAAATCAATAGACGTCTTCCGTTTTTGTGATAATTATATTTGTTCTCGTTAGCTCCTTACATCAAATGGCTTCATGCCTTGTATGGAGCGATTTCCATTAAAAATATAGAGAGAGATATAGATATATACGATTTTGTGTATTCGGAAAAGTGGCTCAATCAGACAAAAGTATTCGTGTCTTTCGTAGTGAAAGGAATGCAGAATCCGAACAATACAGAAGTGAGAATGAATAATGTTCCAAGGAGAAAGGAAACTTGGTCCTTTTTCATGAGGAAAGTAATCTGGGGAGTGTTCCAATGAAGGGAAACTCATTGTTATAAGAAAAAACAAAAAACATTTAGAGTAATAATATCGGTTGCTTTCACAATTAATGTGAGACGCACAGAAACAGTGATATGTATACATATACCCATATATAACAAATAAATACACACACACACACACTCTCTCTCTCTTTCTCACACACGCACATCAATTTACACACACACACATCAACATATGCACATACATACCAAATATTTGCACACACAGCAACGGCATTATAGTAGAAAATTATTTCGTAATGATTTTTTTTTAAAACTGGAAAGATTCTCACTGACTTGTTTACTTGGCCGCTGTCTATGCATTTTTGGTACAACTAAATCGTTATATTTAGAAGAAATCTATCTCCTTATCCCTAAGCGCGTGAAGACCTAGCTATCATCTATTAAAATGATAATATATTTAAATACTCTCTCTCATATATATATATATATACATATATATATATATATATATATATATATATATATATATATATATATAGTAAGCAATGAAAATATATATGGCAATCAAGCTACACAGAGGCTCCCGTGTTTCATCCCCGGGGGGAATCGTCAGGCATTTAGCCTGACGATTCCCCCCGATATATTTTCATTGCTTACTACCTAGCTCTACTTGCGTATCGAGCACTGTTGAAGTAAATACTGAAAGCTGATACATAAAAAATTATATCTCCTTATAATATTTTATGTGGATACATGAAGTACTAATATATATATATATATATATATATATATATATATATATATATATATATATATATATATATATATTGTGTGTGTATTTAGGCAGCATATTTTAATTTAGGCAAACATTATTAAATAACACGGAGTGTTTTTGCTTGATAAGACTTTTTTTATTATTTGAATTTTCCGAATAGTCCATTTAATGTTTCAGTCAAATTGCTGTGTGTAAGTTCCATGGGTTTATTGTTCCATGTTCTTTCCTTTTTTTTTCGAGTACTTTCGATTTGATTCGTAAAATTATCTTCAGAAGATGTTAAATTTGGTTTCTTAAAAATATGTCTTTACTGTTGAGGTTTTATTTATTATTATTACGTCCAGTAATTCACAACTTCAAAGAATCATCTAAGATATTGAGATGTTACATGAGATGGTGATTACGTTCTAAGAGCGTGCAAGATTCAAGAATTTGATTTCTTCACCGTTAAGAATTTGATTACGTTCTGAGCGCGTTCTGATTCAAACGTATAATTGCTTAATGGGTAAGAACTTAGCAACATTAAAGTTGTGAAATTAACTTTTAAGTTGTTTATTACTAGCCGTTATGATAATAAAAAAAATCAACATTGACACGTGTTTCTTTGCTCACAGCTGTCATCAGCATGGCTTACTTAGACAAAGATCGAACCTTCGATATTGATGTATATAGTCTGGCGTTTTACCCCCGGACTATGACGCCTTGCTTATAAATATGTACGAGTTTTACACAAAATATTTAATATATAGTTTGCAACTATTTGTATTGGTTATGGTAGCGTGTGTTACTTTGCTATCATTCTTTCTAATTGTCTTCATAATTCACTTCCTAAGTGATACAGATAAATGCAGAAGATTACATTATAAGTCGCCCTTAACTTTATAGGACATATTTTTCGTTTATGTATATATATATATATATATATATATATATATATATATATATATATATATATATATATATATATATATATATATATATGGGGTAAGATACACAATAATTTATGAAAATGAAATGCTGTGGTAGACAAAATGTTGCTTTAAAAAACCTAATATGAGACAAATTAGCAGACCTATCACTGATACATTCCGATTAATTTTGGGGTTCTCGCATTCTGTGTATCAATCTCATGCCCACTCCTATTTGTATTTATCCTTGCTAGTTCATCTGTCTTCTTCCCTCTTATCGCCTTTACCGCTCTGTCTACTGCCTCCCCTATACTAGCTCTGTAGGTGTGAAAGTGAAAAAGAAAATAAATAAAAATATAAAAAGAAGAATAAGCAATAAAGAAGGATGTGTCACTCACTTGTCATATTTCAATGTCACTTAAAGTTTTCTCATATGGTCCAATCGGATCATCCTTTCCTCCTCCCATGTGGGTGCCTTCAAAATGAAATTATTTCCAAATCATCACTTTTTCTGAAGACGTTCGCGAACACGAACGAAACCGGTCAAATCACTTGTTTTTGTTTTTCTCCTTCACTTTTACCTGTTTTCCATTTGTCATTTTTCACACACACACACACACCCATATATATATATATATATATATATATATATATATATATATATATATATATATATATATATATATATTAATTTTATGAATACATAAAAGTAACCCGTATATATTTGAACCAGGAATTGTCTTTAAAAACAAATGTTTGCAATTTGACATCAACTTAAAATACGTAAATACTAGTTGGTCTAATTGTTACGATACACGTTACATTCAATTTACGGCCCTTCAGGCCTTTTTAAAACCACGAATCTGTTCACGGCATCTCAAGCCTTTTTCAATTACGGCCTCTGTTCATTTATACGTATCTTAAAGTCTCTAAAAAGTTCTCAAATAAATCTCAAGGTTTACCTTATCTTCTGTTCTCTTCTTTGGCCTGTGATTCGTCTAGTCTTCGCTGGCTGTGTCGTCTTGATCGAAGGAAGAGGTCTGTCTCAGACAGAATGAATACACGAGACACGAATTTTCTTGAAGGGAAATTTCACACAAGTTTCTTTATTCTCACACAATTCTTACTTCCTGGTTCGTTTGCTGTCAGGGGGATTCCGGTCTCGACTCTCTCATACTTCGGCTATTTTCTTTCCTTTCGGGATATCTTCTGCCCTCCCAGAACGGGGCCTTACCAGTTTGCCGGCTACATGCTCGCACCCGGTCTGAACGGTATCGCCTCTAAGCTCAGACTGATTCTAAAAAGCTAAGTTCCCGCCCCCCGTGGTGACGTAATCATCATTCCCACGCACGATATGGGGAGAAAAACGACTCACTCTGATCTCTGACTCAAAGGTCACGTCAAGTGTCTAAATTTATTATGACTATTCTTGGATCAAACACTTCTCTGAACTCACTTCTGAGTCCAGAAACAAAACCTATTTTTCAATAACAAAATTAGCTATTTGATACTAGTTAACCTACTGTGCCTTGCATAATGGGGCCCTACAGTATTGTAACATAATCACACTGACGAACTGTGATCAAGCAAAACAGTCTACAGATACCTATACGTAGATTGCACGTTAGATCTTTATATTTGTATCGGAACACATTTTTTTAACTCCATATGTGCGTATATTTATCGACTTTCGCCGTTCAGTGTTTTAGTGAAACATGTATGCATATACAGGGTGGTCAAAAATAAGGGTCCTATTTTTAAAAATTCATAACTTTTTTATTTATTGATTTTTTTTTTTTTTTTAGAATAAGTAAAGGACCCCTTCCGAAGCAAGCATGAGCCGTATTAGCCCTAAGGAACGTACCCTCATTTAGAAAACATTATTTTTGCTTAAAAAACTCAAAACAGCGTAAAAAACAATACTTTAGTTTTTGTAAGTTTTAAGAAGTGTTTTTCGGCTAAAATTTGTTTTGTTTATTTCAAAAAATCTCGGATGGGTCAGTCTACACACACATAACGTTTGGTGAGTTTAACTTTTATTTTGTGGAAGTTATTCAAATTCAAGTTATTCAAATTTAAAGATAGGACCCTTATTTTGGCCCACCCTATATGTAGCATATATGTAGCCGGAAATATAGGTTGAAATAATAAGCGAGAGAGGAGGAAAGAGGCGGTAAAGTGAGTCCGACAAGAAAATAAAGAGTCAGATCAAGGGGGGGAGGATGAGAACATTTTTACAAGTACATAGACATATTGATGTGTGTGTTTTGTATTTCATTGTGTTCAACACTTTGTCTGTCTTTTGTTTTATCTCCTTTGTGTTACTAGTTTTCAAAAGATTCTTACTTTTGCGGTTGGTACCTTTCTTATGGTTCTGGCCTTCTCTTACATCATCGATGACAAAAACAATTGAAAAAATAAAACATTCAGAACAAGACAAAAGATCAACAGCGAAATACTAATAAACGAAAATAAATAATCAACAATATCATTCTGTAATAATAAAAAAAAAAGAAAGAAAGATGGCGACCATAGAGTTGTAAGAGAGGAAAGTGATTAAAATACATGGAAGCGTTGACGAGTGTTAATTAAAGAGCGTGCAAAGCAAAGAACGAACATCGGCGTCAACAGTCACGTGACGCCGACATGACGCTGATATATATATATATATATATATATATATATATGTATATATATATGTATATTACATATATATATATATGTATATATATATATATATATATATATATGTATATATATATGTATATTACATATATATATATGTATATATATATATATATGTATATATATGTATATGTATATATTTACATATATATATACATATATATATATACATATATATATATATATATATATATATATATATATACATTATTTTGGCGTGTGTTCCGGGCACAATGACATGACGCTAATATATATATATATATATATATATATATATATATATATATATATATATATATATATATATATATATATATATATATATATATGTTTGTGTATAGGTACATGTATATATGTATACACACATATATAAATATATACATATATATATATACATATATATACATATATATACATATCTATCAATCTATTTATCTACTTATATATATGTATACATATATATATATACATGTCTAGATATGTATATATACACCCATATATATACATATCTATCTATCTATCTATCTATATCTATATCTATATATATATACAAATATAAACATATCCATCCATCTATACATATATATAAACATATCCTTCTATCTATACATATCTATCTATCTATCTATCTATCTATAAATATATATATATATGTATATATATACACATAAAAACACATCTATCTATCTAAACATATATATATATATACATATACACACATATTTGTCTATCTATCTATATACATACATATATATACACATATATATATATATATATATATATATTTATATATATATATATATATATATATATATATATATATATATATATATATATATATATATATATATATAATTATTTTAGTGTGTGTTCCGGGCGCCATGACATTGGCACACTTATTTCTACCTGGATTGCGCGTTGTGCTAAGTTTTCGCATTGTTCCCTCGCATCTTAATTATCGTATTCGTCCTCCGTTTCGCATTCATCACGTTTTCTCATTGCAATGTTATATTATGAATTTATTAACACTATTGACTGTCGGAAAATCGGAATATCTCGTGATCACATAATCTACATTTTATATACATACGTGACATTATTTATGCAAAGGAATAAATTCGAAAGTGTGTTCTACCTATCCTTACTATATATATATATATATATATATATATATATATATATATATATATATATATATATATATATATATATAAACTCAAAGAAGCTTTTGCTCATTTGATTCATTCATATAGGATTTAAAACTGTTATGTTTATATATCTAATATATAAAGTAGAGACGTTTTATCCCCTGTACCTTCTCGGAGTATAGGAAAATAACCACATGCATCACAGGCTACTGAACTCACCACTATACTACACTTATTCACTCGAGCGTGTTTTAGTAAATTTGTTATTATTTTCTTCTACTTAACACTAAACATTACATTTCGCCCACCATCAACGTCTCTCCAAAAAGCAAACTCCGTATAGGTGGTAGCAAACACTTTTCTCCCTAACAATTCTGTACTGTCACTCTACTCATCGACACCGGGAACTAATACACACAGTTTAATTTTCACAAAACACCGGTTCTTATTTATTATTTGCCTGGTATTAATTTAACACTCATGGCAATAATCATAATTAATAGACATATTTTCACATGTATTTTTAACCCTGAAGCGTTGCGCAGGCTATAAGAAAGCAGTTTTCATGATCGCAAGTTTTAGCGTTCGATCCGATTCTACTCTACCACTCTTTTCTTTTTTTTTTAATTTAAAACATTCGCCAACACGGTAGACGGGGGAGAAAAAACAATAGGCCGTATCTTTTTTTATTCAACGTCATGCAATAGGTAGTACTTTCTCCCGTGCAACGCCGGGCGACGGGTTCCGCTAGTATATATATATATATATATATATATATATATATATATATAGTAATCTTCAAAACCTCATAACAACATTTAGATATTACTAATTTACATGTTTACTTTTTAAAACTTTTTGAAAATTTGATTTCAACATTTCACTTTTGGATTTACTTAATTTTGAACACTTTCTCCATACTGCCCCTACGTAAAATTTATTTTCGTCTTCTCCAAAACCTCCTTTACATTGGACACCTTTTCAACGGGCAATTACCATCTGGACAAACCACATATCCTATTTACACGTACATTTTTTCACCCCATTTTTTAATAATATTTTTCAAATATTTGAACTTTGGCTTTTCTACAGCCAACTTATCTATCTGTATTTCCCCTCTGATGATAATACTTCGATCTTTGAAAAGCCTTGGCTTAAGGAAAGAATAATAAACACTGGTTTATTACATAATACACATTGAATTGAACAATCGAAATTTGATATAAATTTGGGCATTCGTACATGTTTATCACTCTTCGTCCATCTATCTTTATAATTGCTCTATCTCGTATATTGAGCTTTTACCATTTCACTATAGGTTCTTTCTACTAAAAGTTTACTTTTGGTTTCATATTTATTCTCTCTCTCTCTCTCTGTCTCTCTCTCTCTCTCTCTCTCTCTCTCTCTCTCTATATATATATATATATATATATATATATATATATATATATATATATTTAGGCAGCAAGTCATTATCTAAGCAAGCGTTGTTGAACATCACGGAACTTTCGCGTTTGTATATTTTCCTCGTGAGGTTCTCAAACTGTCGAGCCATCTTTCTGGTTTCAGGTGGCAATCCGTATAGTACTTCGCCGATAGTTTTTAATTCGGCCATTTTCTCGAGCGCTTTCGACTTTCGTAGTCGTCTTCAGGATTAGGGTTTTGTTTGTTTTTTTAAAATTTAAATAAGAAGACTGGAGTTAGTGTTCTATAGTTATCGCTACGGCCGAATGAAAGAGAGACTACGAAAGTCGAAAGCGCTCGAGAAAATGGAAAGATGGCTCGACGGTTTTAGAACCTCACGAGGAAAATATACAAACGCGAAAGTTCCGTGATGTTCAACAACGCTTGCTTAGATATATATATATATATATATATATATATATATATATATATATATATATATATATATATATATATATATATATTTCTTCGAGGAAAGTAGATTCTTAAATGTTATCAGCTAGAATTTCATTGGATGTTTTGCTCCATTTTTCAAACATTGTTTAGTGGTAGCAAAACAATAGCACCTTTTTTTGTGCAACAGTCCATGGTTGGGCTTTTAAGCCTCGTATGTTTCTTTTTTCGTTGTTGCTGCATGGAGACAGGTGGCTAGGACCTTTAGTGTCAAGGCCTGATGGCTGACTCTGGTTGGCCTCTGTATTGGCTGGAGCACCATTTCCAGAGGCAGGAAGGTTCACACCATTGCTTACATCTTTCCGCTTGGTGTATGACGGGTTGATGGGCTTTTTTCATCAGTCCTGCCAGTATTTACTTTTGTTTTTATTCATAGTTTTTATTATTCATTTCTTCATTGTCAACGGCTTCTAATTCTTTGTTCGAAACTGCCCTTTTTAATAGAGGGGGTGGCCCTGTCCGTAATTCGGGAAACGTGCTGAATGGCTTGAGGAGACAGCACACCATTTTATATATATATATATATATATATATATATATATATATATATATATGTGTGTGTGTGTGTGTGTGTGTGTGTGTGTGTGCGTGTGTATGTGTGTGTACTCATAAGATAGAATGTGAATGTTTGCTATGAAAATAAATTCTAATGTTGGCTTTTTTCTTATCTCAGAATTATTAAACACAATATTCCCAATGTAATTTGACCATTCAGAAACTGTTTCTGTCAATTCATTTTTCTAATTGCGGTGTTCATTAATCTTCATGACGTAGAATGTATCTGTTTGCAACACACTTCGCTTGTGCACATGCTGATTTAAAGTTGGAGAATAGTGCAACATTACATTTCATATAAATTCGATATTGCGTGTAATATCATTAAAATCAATTTTGAATCGTTCACTCATCTCTATGGCGTTAATATCGTCACATTACACACATATATTTAATTTTGTAATTTTTTGAGGTTTCACTTTCTAAAAACTTTCTTTTTTTTTCGCACGTATCAAAAAAAGACTTACCCATTACAAAATAGACTGAAAAGAAAAACAAGAAAAACGAAGAATAAAAACCTTCAGGATCGCCTATATTGGTAAATAAACAATGGATCGCAGAATTTTAAAATGTAAACATGTTTTTATTTTGGCCGTAATTCTTTTAAAAGAAGAAACATTTTCTAAAAGGATATTTGTTTGCACTTTTTAGCGCGATCTGATTTCCTTGTCTAATATTTAGATGTGTTTTTTTTTTACATAGACGCAGTCTTTTAGTATTTAACGTCATTTAAACTTATTTGTTTTTGTTTTTTCTACAGAGACGCAGTCTTTTAGAATTTAACGTCATATCAACTTTTTTGTTGTTTTTTTTCTACAGAGACGCAGTCTTTTAGTATTTAACGTCATTTAAACTTTTTTGTTGTTTTTTTTTACAGAGACGCAGTCTTTTAGTATTTAACGTCATTTAAACTTTTTTGTTGTTTTTTTTTACAGAGACGCAGTCTTTTAGTATTTAACGTTATTTAAACTTTTTTGTTGTTTTTTCTACAGAGACGCAGTCTTTTAGTATTTAACGTCATTTAAACTTTTTTGTTGTTTTTTTTTTACAGAGACGCAGTCTTTTAGTATTTAACGTCATTAAAACTTTTTTGTTGTTTTTTTTTACAGAGACGCAGTCTTTTAGTATTTAACGTCATTTAAACTTTTTTGTTGTTTTTTTTTTACAGAGACGCAGTCTTTTAGAATTTAACGTCATTTAAACTTTTTTTTTTTTTTTTACAGAGACGCAGTCTTTTAGAATTTAACGTCATTTAAACTTTTTTGTTGTTTTTTTTTTACAGAGACGCAGTCTTTTAGTATTTAACGTCATTTAAACTTTTTTTTAGTTTTATTTTTACAGAGACGCAGTCTTTTAGAATTTAACGTCATTTAAACTTTTTTGTTGTTTTTTTTTTACAGAGACGCAGTCTTTTAGTATTTAACGTCATTTAAACTTATTTGTTTTTGTTTTTTCTACAGAGACGCAGTCTTTTAGTATTTAACGTTATTTAAACTTTTTTGTTGTTTTTTCTACAGAGACGCAGTCTTTTAGTATTTAACGTCATTTAAACTTTTTTGTTGTTTTTTTTTACAGAGACGCAGTCTTTTAGTATTTAACGTCATTAAAACTTTTTTGTTGTTTTTTTTACAGAGACGCAGTCTTTTAGTATTTAACGTCATTTAAACTTTTTTGTTGTTTTTTTTTACAGAGACGCAGTCTTTTAGAATTTAACGTCATTTATTTTTTTTTTTTTTTACAGAGACGCAGTCTTTTAGAATTTAACGTCATTTAAACTTTTTTGTTGTTTTTTTTTACAGAGACGCAGTCTTTTAGTATTTAACGTCATTTAAACTTTTTTGTTGTTGTTTTTTTACAGAGACGCAGTCTTTTAGAATTTAACGTCATTTAAACTTTTTTGTTGTTTTTTTTTTACAGAGACGCAGTCTTTTAGTATTTAACGTCATTTAAACTTATTTGTTTTTGTTTTTTCTACAGAGACGCAGTCTTTTAGTATTTAACGTTATTTAAACTTTTTTGCTGTTTTTTCTACAGAGACGCAGTCTTTGAGTATTTAACGTCATTTAAACTTTTTTGTTGTTTTTTTTTACAGAGACGCAGTCTTTTAGTATTTAACGTCATTAAAACTTTTTTGTTGTTTTTTTTCTACAGAGACGCAGTTATTTAGTATTTAACGTCATTTAAACTTTTTTTTTTTTTTTTTACAGAGACGCAGTCTTTTAGAATTTAACGTCATTTAAACTTTTTTTTTTTTTTACAGAGACGCAGTCTTTTAGAATTTAACGTCATTTAAACTTTTTTGTTGTTTTTTTTTACAGAGACGCAGTCTTTTAGTATTTAACGTCATTTAAACTTTTTTGTTGTTTTTTTTTTTACAGAGACGCAGTCTTTTAGTATTTAACGTCATTTAAACTTTTTTGTTGTTTTTTTTTTACAGAGACGCAGTCTTTTAGTATTTAACGTCATTTAAACTTTTTTTTTTTACAGAGACGCAGTCTTTTAGAATTTAACGTCATTTAAACTTTTTTGTTGTTTTTTTTTACAGAGACGCAGTCTTTTCCTATTTAACGTCATTTAAACTTTTTTGTTGTTTTTTTTTACAGAGACGCAGTCTTTTAGTATTTAACGTCATTTAAACTTTTTTGTTGTTTTTTTTTTACAGAGACGCAGTCTTTTAGAATTTAACGTCATATCAACTTTTTTGTTGTTTTTTTTCTACAGAGACGCAGTCTTTTAGTATTTAACGTCATTTAAACTTTTTTGTTGTTTTTTTTCTACAGAGACGCAGTCTTTTAGTATTTAACGTCATTTAAACTTTTTTGTTGTTTTTTTTTTACAGAGACGCAGTCTTTTAGTATTTAACGTCATTTAAACTTATTTGTTTTTGTTTTTTCTACAGAGACGCAGTCTTTTAGAATTTAACGTCATTTAAACTTTTTTGTTGTTTTTTTCTACAGAGACGCAGTCTTTTAGTATTTAACGTCATTTAAACTTTTTTGTTGTTTTTTTTTTACAGAGACGAAGTCTTTTAGTATTCAACGTCATTTAAACTTTTTTGTTGTTGTTTTTTTTCTACAGAGACGCAGTCTTTTAGAATTTAACGTCATATCAACTTTTTTGTTGTTTTTTTTCTACAGAGACGCAGTCTTTTAGTATTTAACGTCATTTAAACTTTTTTGTTGTTTTTTTTCTACAGAGACGCAGTCTTTTAGTATTTAACGTCATTTAAACTTTTTTGTTGTTTTTTTTTTTTACAGAGACGCAGTCTTTTAGTATTTAACGTCATTTAAACTTTTTTGTTGTTTTTTTTTTACAGAGACGCAGTCTTTTAGTATTTAACGTCATTTAAACTTATTTGTTTTTGTTTTTTCTACAGAGACGCAGTCTTTTAGAATTTAACGTCATTTAAACTTTTTTGTTGTTTTTTTTCTACAGAGACGCAGTCTTTTAGTATTTAACGTCATTTAAACTTTTTTGTTGTTTTTTTTTACAGAGACGCAGTCTTTTAGTATTCAACGTCATTTAAACTTTTTTGTTGTTGTTTTTTTTCTACAGAGACGCAGTCTTTTAGAATTTAACGTCATATCAACTTTTTTGTTGTTTTTTCTTCTTTTTCTCTTTGTGTTTTACCGTTCCATTGACTTTTTTTGAAATGTGCGTAAAAAAGCGGGTTTAAAAAACATTTACTTCTGAAGGTTTATTTGTATGCAATTTTAGATATACAAACTCTAAAATTACGTTCTATTTTATCATATGGAAATATTAAGCTTCCATTATTGTCTGAAAATTGGATCAAATTCGTTTAGATAGCTTTAAGCGAGATTTTGATTCGATCTATAATGGGATTATATACTTTTTGTAGCGTCTATTTCTCTTTCATATACACACACATCTATATATATACATGTGTATATAGGAAATTAAAATGGAAAAAGCAAGAGATATTTTTCATATTTTATCAACGTTTCGTCTTTATTGTAAGACTTCCTCAGGATGATAATTTGAAGAAAAATATCATGCAAGTACACCGAGATTTGGGGTTAGCATGTTGGACACAACGACAACAATCTCATATCCCCCCTTTCACTTCACCACCCTAAGGCAAGTTCAATTGTATTCTCACCCCTCCCCATTTCACAGCAACCTAAATAGTAGCGCCTAAAGCTTTCCATATTCATTTCATTCTTTGCCATTACTGATTCTCACAGCTTCGACTCTCCTCCAGCGCTCATTTTTCTTCAAATTATCATCCTGAGGAAGTCTTACAATAAAGACGAAACGTTGATAAATATCTAAAAATTATATCTTGGTTTTACCTTTTTCATTTCCCATTACGTTAGGTTACTGTCATCATTCGTGTCTCATATATATATATATATATATATATATATATATATATATATATATATATATATATATATATATATATATATGTATATATATACATATATATATGTATATATATACATATATATATAAGTATACTTCTAGTCCAAGAAATAGGAACAAACAATATATATATATATATATATATATATATATATATATATATATATATATATATATCAAGACGAATTTCAACTTTACTGCGATAAATATGTCTCAATCAAGAAGGATTAAACGAAAAAAAGAGAAAAATATGCTTATACTTCTGACAAGGGTGTATATCACCGAAAGTACTAAAGTTTTTAAAGTAAATTAATAATTTATTTAATAAACATAAATAAATGCGTTGTCCAGGTTTACAAAATATTTTTTTAAAGATTCTCCTTATTATTGCCATTCCATCAACGCTCTAAGTGTTGACCTTTCATTCTATTCTATTCATATAACTGCGTTCTCCACACGGCGGCATATCAACATTAATCGTCAATAACATCAAGACATATTTCAACTTGACTGCGATAAATACGTCTCAATTAAGAAGGATTAAACGAAAAAAGTATATTCGCCAAGTAAAAATTTCAGTTTTCCTTCACATTATTTAGGGAATGAAGATCTGCAGTCCTGTTATGTTTATTAAAATAATCATGAAAAAATATATAAGATTCGATTAACTATTTGTTTTATTATTGACGTAAGTTGACTTTCATGTTTTGGTAAAAGTGTTTCATATAAACAAGGCAGACTAAGTAATTGTTCACAAAATTGTAGTAATATACGTTATTAAAATGATAATATTATTATACAGCAATAACCGATTATATTCAGCTAGTCAGTAGTAAACTTTGAGTTGTAAGCTTAAATGCTATCTAGGACAAACTTTTTACATCTGGCCGACTCTTATATATATATATAAGGTTAAGATCGGATTCTAACTCTGCCTGATGAGATCTCAGTTTATAGTAACTGTTGATCGATAACATCGACATGCCAGTGTCGCAGATTTTGTACACGTCTGTGTAAATAAAATTATCATATATATATATATATATATATATATATATATATATATATATATATATATATATATATATATATATATAAAGTGGTGTACTAAAAGCGAACTTTTTTAGGAAAGGTAAAGCCTATTGTGAAAAGTATACAGCTCAATATCCAGGATAGAGCAGGTAGATATGAAGAATAATGGAAAGGAATTAGAGAAGCAAAAGCCAAATCAAATTTCAATTCAATTGCTCAGAGCAAGGATTATTCCGCAAAAAGGCAATTTATTTAAGTTAAATTTTCCTTAAGCCATGCTTTGAAACTTGATTTGGCTTTTGCTTCTCTAATTCCTTTCCATTCTTCTTCATATATATATATATATATATATATATATATAGTTAGTCGAAAAAAAGTAAGTAAAAACAAGAGCTAATATAAAGCATATGTGTCTGCTAGGTGTCCCCGGGTGCTATCGATCTGATCATACCCGGCTGGTATAAACATATTGACTCGTCAGTACCGTTATATTGGCAACACATAGAAAAAAAGACAAAAAAACACAACTCATCAATTCAAGTCAGGTGGTGCTATCTTCTCGTGTTCTCCCATAAAATATATTCAATGTTCGATTTTTTGAATTTATTTATTTTATTTTATTTAAAACGCGTCTCTATTTTAGGCTGAGAAAGTTCATGATGAACGACGGTGAGGAGTTGATCGATCTGTTTCTATCAGCCGGATTTTACCTTAGATCCGGCATGGCTAGATTGTGGAAACCAGGTGCACGCAACAGACACTGTAATGTATAGATTTTAAATAAAATACATTATATATATATATATATATATATATATATATATATATATATATATATTAGTATTTCATGTATCCACATAACATTTTATAAGTAGATATACTTTTTTATGTATCAATTTTCAGTGTTTACTTCAACAGTGCTCGATACGTAAGTAGAGCTAGGTAGAAAGCTATGAAAATATATTTATCGCAATGAAGGTACACAGAGGCTCCCGCGTTTCATCGCCGGGAGTCTCTGTGTAGCTTAATTTCCATAAATATATTTTAATAGCTTACTATATATATATATATATATATATATATATATATATATATATATATATATATGTGTGTATATACAGATAGATAGATAGATAGATAGATAGATAGATAGATAGATAGATAGATAGATAGATAGATAGATATTACTATTTCACGTATCAACGTAAAATTGTAGAAGGGGGTATTATTCTTTATGTATCAATTTTCAGTATTTACTTCAAAAGTGCTCGATACGTAAGTAGAGCTAGGTAGTAAATATTGAAAGTTGATACATAAAAATATATCCCTTTATAACATGTTATGTGGGTACATGAAATAATAATATATACATATATATATACAGGGTGTCTCAAAAAAATGTACTCACTCTTAGAATGACGAGAAAACCTTTATTTATGAACATAGAGAGAAATGAAATAGCTTCAATTACATCTGTCTCATGTATTCGATACTATTTCATTTCACTATGTTCATAAATAAAAGTTTTCTCGTCATTCTACGAGTGAGTACATTTTTTTGAGACACCCTGTATATAAGAGAGAGAGAAATAGAGAGAGGCATACAGACAGACAGACAGACAGACAGACAGACAGACAGAATAGTCAATCTCCAGATGATTACCAGTTTATCGTTATGTCTGTCACGTTTAAGATAGAAATGACAGGTACAGAACTCTCTAGAAGAGAGTCTGTCACTTGTCTTTGTCTGACCCTCAGTCTCAAATTACATTTGTATCACTAAACACTTTGGGTCTTTAACTGCGAAGTAAACGGCGAGCCCATGCCTTTAGTCTAGGTCAGGAGGAGATTTAAAATCATATAAAATCAAAATCAAATTCAAAATAGTAAAGTGCAGCAAGCCATGTAGCAGGACAATAAGAAGATGTGAACGTTTATATACCGTCTGGATGTTTTGTTCAAAGTGGATGTCAATCCTGAATATGTACGGTAGACTGTTCCACGAAGCAGAAACACGCACAAACGAAATCGATATTTAATATAAACTATGTAATCGTGTTCTTGAATCATGCTCTTATAGATAAACACGCATGTTCTTAATCGATTAGCCATCTCTTCAGCGTTTCATGCAATTCAAAATTGTGGGTCATAGTTTTAATCTTAGAATGTAACACAAATTAAGGCGCATTTAAATCGATTTTTAATTTGAAAATAATTAGCGGAACATACTTATAATTATATTAAGGCACTAATTACATTTTCTCATGCATCTATGAAACATAGATGATAAGTGATGCTGCATTTTACAGCTAAAAGGCAATCCCAACAAGATTGCAATGCCCGGTTGTTAAAAAATGTAAATGGCTCATCATCACTGCTTTACTTCCAGTGGAGGTCTGGTTTGTGCTGTCCCTCCTCGGTCTTCTCACTCTTCTTGACCATCTACAAATAATTTGTGGGGTGTCAGCACCATTATTTTTTTTGGGGGGGGGGGGGGTAAGGGGGTTAAAGGGAGGGAGAGGGGAGGGGAAGGGAGAGCGGGAAGCGAGTGAGGAGAGCTTATAGTGTTTCTTGCAATTTCTGTTCTTTTGTTAATTTTTGTGTGGTGTCAGCTGGGGCCGGTGTAATTTATGGGGAGGGGCAGCTTATGATGTGATGTTTCTTGCAGTTTCTGTTCCTTGGTTCGTGATGTGGTGTTCTTCGTGTAGGTTTTGTTTGTGTTCTGTTGTAATTTACATGTGACTGGCTTATTATTATTATTATTATTATTATTATTATTATTATTATTATTATTATTATTATTATTATTATTATTATTATTATTATTATTATTGTTGTTGTTGTTGTTGTTGTTGTTGTTGTTGTTGTTGTTGTTGTTGTTGTTGTGGGGTACAAATCACCCCTATTGGAGAACTGATGGTATCAACCAGGTATAATAAATACCACTGGTTGCAGAGACTCAGAGAGACTTTCATACCATGTTTTACCGTATGTTATGAACCCGTTCATCTCCTACCACATTAGTGCTGTTCTGTATTGCTTTATGATAAATACATTGTTATATTTTAACCCTGTCACTATTTATGGTTTATTTCTTTGTGACCCCTAGCACGGGTCTACAACAACAATTATTATTATTATTATTATTATTATTATTATTATTATTATTATTATTATTATTATTATTATTATTATTATTATTATTATTATTATTATTATTTGTACTCACAAGGAGTTCTCACACAGATCATCTCTAGTGATTGCTCACCGAAACAACCAGTGATATTTCCTGGACGCTGAGTGACAACAAGCCTCCCCAGATTTCCAGTACTCTTCATCTCTTCTCGATAACCTACCACAAATAACCTTGCGGTATCGCAACAGCCTCTTACCATTGATTTCCCGCTGGTAAGGATCATTGGTTTTCTCTGGGGTTTGGGTGGCAATAAGCCTCTCCAAGGTCCCAGCATTCTCCGCATTTTTCCAGTGGAGGTCTGGTTTGTGTTGTCCATGTCGTCCCTCGACAAATATTTTTCCTGGTGTCAGCCTGGGCCGGCACAATTTTTTTAAAAATGTTTTATTTTTTAATTTTTTTTTTTAATTTTATTTTATTTCCTTTTTTTAACTTTAATTTTCTTTGGGGTGGTGTGGGGAGAGAAGGGGGAGAGCTTATGGTGTTTCTTGTAATTATTATTATTATTATTATTATTATTATTATTATTATTATTATTATTATTATTATTTGTAGTAGTAGTAATAGTCGTAGTAGAATAATTAGTATATATATATATATATATATATATATATATATATATATATATATATATATATATATATATATATATATATTAGTACTTCATGTATCCACATAAAATTTTATAAGGAGATATAATTTTTTATGTATCAGTTTTCAGTATTTACTTCAACAGTGCTCGATACGTAAGTAGAGCTTGGTAGTAAGCAATGAAAATATATATGGCAATCAAGCTACATAGAGGCTTCCGTGTTTCATCCCCGGGGGGAATCGTCAGGCTAAATTCCCCCCGGGGATGAAACACGGGAGCCTCTGTGTAGCTTGATTGCCATATATATTTTCATAGCTTACTATATACATATATATATATATATATAAAGTAGAAGTGGAGGGGAAAGAAAAGCTCGAAACAAGATTGAAAATCACAAGAAATAAACGAAAAAGAGAAATATTCTGTTTCTTTTTCTTTCTAAATAATAGTGATACTTACATATATTTAGTACACATATGTCTACTGATCCCGAGTACGTTTGTATTCTTGCCTACTTCAATTTTTCCCGTCATGTCTTTTGTGTGTGTGAAACTGTATAAATAAAAGTGATGCGAACTGTAGAAGTTTGCCCTTTTTAACCAAACTATATAAAACCGTGTATCTCCATACCCAGCAAGGCCACCAGAATAGATATCTATGCAGCAACACTTTCCGTCATACAAACGGACCTCTTTTCCCTCTTTAAAGATCTGATGACAACATTTAGAAGCTTATAAAGAAGCACCTAGATTTGTATAATTACTTCCCTTTCTCAAACACAATTACACAGCCTCACACCAGAAGGCGTTCTCAGTCACGAGTTATCTGCCCTTTAGAAACGCCAGGCGGCGTTACGATCAGGGGATATAGCACGCTTTTCATAGACGCGGTACTGCACATAGATGTCCTCTCTGCAAGCTACCTCATTCTTTTCTTATCAATACGTGTCCATATCTTCTAAAGAGAAGCTTGAATGTGAATTAATTCTCATTCATTTTAAAATTTTCACTAGTTGCCTCTAGTTTATCTCTAGTCATGATAGCCGTAATAATGACCCTGACGACAGTTTCTGCTTCCTGCTAATCGCAAGGTCAGGTATTCCCTATCGCTCCAAACATTTGTTCACACCTGAGGCTATTCGCTATCTCTACACATCTACTATCAGACCATGTATGCAGTACTGTCATCATATTTGAGCTGGGGAATCGCTGTCAAATTTGAGGGTACCTGATAAGATGTAGAAACGTATCTGTAATTTGATTGGCCACTACCTTTCTTCTTCTTTGCACCCTTTCACTCACAGACGTGATGTTGCTAGTCTCAGTCTTTTCTATAAATATTATCATGGCATGTGTTCTTCATAATTATGTTATCTATTTCCTGCTTCTTTTGTTCCAGCTCGTTTGAATCGTTGGTCTAGTGGTCTTCATCAAT
>OY744548.1:3093277-3105777 GCA_963556195.1 Sepiola atlantica
GGTAGATATATATATATATATATATATATATATATATATATACATATATATATATATATATATACATATATATATATATATATATATATATATATATATATATATATATATATATATATATATATATATATATATATTTAGAATATAAGTTTAATAACATAAATGAATTGTTATAGCTCAATAGTGTTAGGCTAGAGCTCTGGTATGAATTATTTTTATTTAATTTAAATCAAGTCATATGTTACGAAGAACAGATTCTGACTATTTAACAATAAATTGTTTTTATTTCCAGCATACAATTGTTTCCGCTCCTACCAGGAGGTTTATAACCCCCCCCCCTCCAGGAAATAAATGCATAGGATATAGGAGCATTTTATAAATATATATTATATAAATAATTAAGCTGAAACAATTGTATGTTCGAAATAAAAGCATTTTTTATGGAATAGTGTGAATGCATTCTTCCTAACATTACGTGGTTTAAATTGTATATATATATATATATATATATATATATATATATATATATATATATATATATATATATATAATAATAATAATAATAATAATAATAATAATAATAATAATAATAATCCAGGCAAGGTAAACATCTACAGGATAGCAATCCAAAGAATTTTAACCGGGCTTATAAAAAGTGCTCAATATCAAATACAGTTTTATATATGATTATTCTTATTTTCACAGACATTTACAAAAATGTGCGACACTGGCGTGTCGATGTTATCGATCACCACCTGTTATAAACTGGGATCTCATCAACTAAAGTAAATATCCGATCTTAACCATAGATCATATTTGTAAAAAATGATATAAATATGATCTACGGTTAAGATCGGATTTTAACTCTACCTGATGAGATCCCAATTTCTAAGAGCTGTTGATCGAAAACATCGACATGCCAGTGTCGCGGATTTTGTACAGGTGTATGTAAATTAATAAAAATCAAATATATATATATACATGTATATATATATATATATACATATTGATGAAGATGTCATCAGCTTCATCTCACTTAACTATTTTTTTAGAAAAGAAAATATCGACGAAGCAAAACAGAAATCAGATCCCGAGATAAATTAGGAAGTAATATCGATTTAGAATGAAAGAGTGTAGTATATTTTGATTCCCCAGCATAGATTTATCAATAAAAGATTGATTTATGCTAAAGACAATCATATCAGATTCAAATCTACGTGACTTAAATCTCAAATTTTCATCCGGTCGAAGTAAAAAGAAAAATACCTGACAACACAGTAAAGTTGATTACAGAAAATCGATCCATGATGTACACACGGTACACATAGTGAACGTGGAATTAGAAGTTCTTAACAAACAGTAGGAACGAAACAGCATATTTTCTAAGTTGATACCTCATTCTAATACAGCGTTCTATTCCAGTAGCTTTTTTCCAAGAACTTCAGGCTTGGGGAACTCTCTTCCTGCTGACTGTTTTCCTCCTACCTATAATCTTGGTATTTTCAAGTCTAAGACCAATAAGCATCTCCTCTTTTGCGATAATATATTTGTTCTTGTTAGCTCCTTACATCAAGTGGCTTCATGCCTTGTCTGGAGCGATATCCATTAAAAAAGTTAATGCCGAGCCAGTACATATGTCTTTGGAGTGAGAGGGAGGTGGGGGTGATAGTTAGAATAGCAGTTCCTATTTACTTGCTTCTCCACGAAAGCAGAGTTTGACACAAGGTCGGTTATATGTGGGTATCCAGCTCCGAATTATTGATGGCGCAAAAAAAAATTGGTTTAGTTAAGAAATATATTCTCCTCCAACTGAAGACAGAGCAGATACTACGCTTTTATCTTAGCCCGATAGATAAGAAAGTGATTGTATTGCTATAACAGATATATATATATATATATATATATATATATATATATATATATATATATATATATATATATATATATATATATATATATATATGTATATATATATATATATGAAGGAGAATGGAAAGGAATTAGAGAAGCAAAAGCCAAATCAAATTTCAATTCAATTGCTCAGAGCAAGGTATATTCCGACAAAAGGCAATTTATTCAAGTTTAATTTTCCTTAAGCCAGGCTTTTCAAAGATCAAAATCTTATCATCAGAGGAAGTCGCTGGGATAGATAAGTTGGCAAAGGCCAAGATTTAAAATTTGAAAAAGTAAAATAAAAGTTGTAGGGAAAGAAACACAGGGCAACACTCTGCCCGAATGCAAGCAAATGTCAGATTGCTAAAAAGTCCGGTGTCGAAAAGTCCAGCGGAGAAAATGAAATGTAGTTAGGTAGGTCGTTAAAAGGCACGAGAGGTGGTGAGAGAGGATTCAAGGTTAAATTCCTAAAAGTTCGCTTTTAGTACACCACTTTATATATATATATATATATATATATATATATATATATATATATATATATATATATAGAGAGAGAGAGAGAGAGAGAGAGATGCGAGAGAGAGAATGATATATATAGAGAGAGATGATAGAGGGATCGATTGATAGAAAGAGAGAGCCAGATAAATAGATATAAAGAGAGATACATAGATACAGATATATAAATACAGATGGATGGAGATATAGGAAATAGAGAGATAGAAATATAGATACAAACACCGAAATAGACATACAGAGAGAGATGGGGGGGAGAGATACATCCATGGAAATACAGATAGAGGGAGAGAGAGATAGATAGAGGGATAGCGAGAGTGAGACAGAACCGTAATTGCTCAAACACATCACGTGGCTAAGTTCACTGGCATGGTGCGTCTTCCGCCTACGCCATTCTCGTGGATCTCAAATTGAACCTTTTGAACATTTTATATAAGACCACCCACTTATAACCATGCCATTGGAATCGGATTGCTTGTTGGCTTTTATCACACGTAATATGATGTTACATGGTTTTATTTCAAAAAGTCATGTATGTTTTTTTTTCACAAATGGTTTCTACGTTCAAATTTGTAGGTGTATAAATTGCTTAAATAGTGTGTGTAAATATGTAAATACCACACACACACATACATCTGTATAGGAGAGTTTGAATTACCTACTAGTAACCATCCTTGAGGGTATTCAGTCTCTCTGTACGAGGGTTTGGTAGGGCAACCTGACATGAAGTTACTTCCTCTTACAAGTAGACCCTGGGCAAATATTTAAAATAACATAGTATTCGAAGCCCACATGAGATCACCTCGACACAACTATACAATGGCTCATACGAGGAATCGTACACCTTTTCCAAGTAATGTTACCTAAAATAACATAACTCAGCTGGATACTCCACCAGACTAGATAAATTATTTTCCTGGAATTCGAAAAGACTAAGAAACCACAAGAATTATATACTATAACATATTTAGCTGGTCAATTGCGGTGAAGAAAAAATAATGTCCTTAACTTCTTCACTAACTCAATGTTTGACAGGTAAAGGAGAAATTTAATAGAATATTCGAATATCGATGTATCTCATATAGAGCTAAATTGTTAGCCCGGAAAGGGGCCCATTGATTCCTGAGAACTTCGACTAAACTAAAATGAAAGAAAAATAGAATATATATATATATATATATATATATATATATATATATATATATATATATATATATATATACGTATATGTACGTGTACCTTTCGTCCTTTAATTGGGACTCGTCAGCAGAGAGATATAACTATTCACTACTGGTCGCGTGATTCGAATCCCCCGTTCTCCGAGTATGTTACAACTCAAATCCCGACATCCTGACCCCAACGGCCACCGCTAAATAGCTTGATAAACAGTGATAATTTTAACACTTATTCGGCGGCTTGACGTCATAAGAGCGTTCAACTTAATGAAAGGAACGATGCATCTATAGCTAGAGATGTCATGCTGTGTTAATACTACAGTTAGAGTGCCAATCTCTCTCTCTCTCTCTGTATATATATATATATATATATATATATATATATATATAGAGAGAGAGAGAGAGAGAGAGAGAAAGAGAGAGAGAAGGGCGGGTTTTAGGGCTGGTTATTCTTGACACGCTAGCCTGATTTCTTGAGAGACATTGAATACCCTCTCTGTCCCTTTACAATTTCTCAATTTCTAGTTTGATATATATGGCTTTTTCTTCCCTGCCCGTCATAAATCATGTAATCCCCCCATAAAATTATAGATTAAATATGCTTCAAATTTCCCCCTCTCTCTAAATATGTATTAGATATTTTGTCACTCCTTCTCTCTCTAATTATATTTGAATTTTCGAGTGTGAAATTCTTTTTTCTCAGTTTCAAAAATGTAATCATCTAACTTGGATGCTTGACAATACCACAACGTTAAAATAAATTATTGCATCGATGATTATGTAATTTCGTGTTACTATATTTTATTTTATTTTTGCTCTGTTTATTACATTGAACTCTCATACCCGGAATTCCTCCTGAAATTTATTTCATTATAACACAATATATATATATATATATATATATATATATATATATATATATATATATATATATATATATATATATATATATATATAAAGCGGAGAGCGTTGGACATTTAAAGAGGCTTGTTGTCACTCATACACCATAGAATATCGCTTGCTATTGCCAGAGAGCTTTCACTGGTAATAACGCAAATATGATATACGTCAGCGGGCTCGAATAAAAGAATATGCATTCTTAAATTCCGAGTACTAGCGGCCATTGTTTGGGCGAGTACGCGAACATGGACAGGAGTTTCCATGATACCTCAGCCGTGTTTCGGAATTGATCGCTCGCTGCACTGAAACGAATTAATGGGAAGCATTTTGAATACGTATAGATAGCTTGCCCGCACATTCGGATGTCGGCATTTACAAAACAAGCAAGAATACTGGTTCTTGCGACCGAATACCTGTTTCATTTTTGAAAACCAATACGATCGCTTAATGCTGTTCAATGCAGAAGTGAATACGTAATCAGGGTGGAATATTAAATCTCGAAATATTTTCAATCAACCATGTAGGTTGAATATATATATATATATATGTATATATATATAAATATATATATATATATAAAAGTATCAAAACACGTACACACACACACGCAAACCCACACATGCGCAAAAACGCCACACAATAACACATTTCCTCAAATGAAACAACCCCTGATGAAAGCGGACCACCGCTTGAAACGCGTTATATAAAATTATAAAATTATAAAATAACAAAATAATAAATAAATGTTGAAAAAACATTTTACAAATGTTGGTAGCCTTACTCCTTTACATATATATATATATATATATATATATATATATATATATATATATATATATATATATATATAAAAAGATAGATGGACGAAGAGTGATAAACATGCACGAATGCTATAATTTATATCAAACTTCGATTGTTCAATGCAAGGTATATTCTGTAATAAAATTATTTTTTCCTTAATCCAAGGCTTTTCAAAGATCGAGATCTTATCATCAGAAGAATTATACAGATGGATAAGTAATATCTTTCATTTGTACGTTTCGGTTGTACTCTGCACAGAGAGTATTTTATATAATATTTTTATATATGTATATATATATATATGTTTTTTTATATATGTACTTGTGCATCTATTAATTTGTACACACGTGTGCATTTTATATAAAGGTAAGATTTTTATGCTTAAATATGTTTGTAAATAGATAAAAACTTTGAAGTGTTAAATTGAGAAGACAGGGAAAGAATTAGAAAGCTAATAAAAATGATAAAAAGATAGAAACTAGTTGAAAGAGTTAACAAGTAAAGAATGTAATCCGATACTAATTTATAAAAAATAGCTCATCCCCCAAAAAGATTTATTTAAAGGGAAAGTTTTCCTAATCCATCTCACTTCTCTGTCTTCTTTGCTCTGAAGAGGTTGACTCTCTGTAAAGAGTACAACCGAAACATGTGTGCACATATGTAACCAATAATGTTTGTATGAATAAAAATGTATATTTAAGAACAGCTCTACTTGTTATTGAGTACTTTTTATAAACACTGAAGTGTCAACGGATTTACATCTACAGAAGCTAATACAATACATGTACTATATATATATATATATATATATATATATGTGAGTATATGAAAGGATAAAAATAATCCGACGGTATGAAATTAAAAATGGAAAAGCGGAAGACATTTTCGCTCAACGTTTCGCCCAAATTTACAGACTTTCTCGTCTTTTGTCATTTTTGTATTCTTCGTCCGCTCTTGACAAAGCCCACGTGAAATTTGGGCGAAACGTTGAGCGAAAAGGTCTTCCGCTTTTCCATTTTTAATTTCATATATATATATATATATATATATATATATATATATATATATATATATATATATATGTGTGTGTGTGTGGGGGGTGTATGTGTGTAGTTCGGCAGCAAGTCATTGTTTATGCTAGCTTCATTAAAGATCACGGTGCTCTCTCTTTTCACAATTTTTCCTGTCAACTTCTCGACGCGGCGAGCAATTCCTCGGTTCTCAGGTGTTAACCGGTGGAGTATGGCACCTAGCGTTGTGTCCTTGGCTATTCCTCGAGCGCTTTCGGTCTCTCGACCGTCTTCAGGAGGCGATGTCTTATCATTACTAAGAGCCGTTATTCATAGTTCTATTATTGATTATACATCTATTAACTTACATATGTATATACATATATATATATATATATATATATATATATATATATATATATATATATATATATATATATAAGCGTGTATATGCTCGGGTTGAAGGTGCAAGACACAGACGAATATACATCTAAGTAGTGTTCACCAAAAAGATGTATGCACACTTTAATCTATAGTACAATTACGAACACATAAAACATTGTTTGTTTGCGGACATGCGTTGCATGGATTCAAGTGAAATGAATGATACGATAGATGTGTAACGTGAGTCTCAAAGACGGCTTACATATGGTGATCGCAGACGAAGATTAAATATGGGCAATATAGAAAAATGGGTACTCTTATAGCTGACGCACTATGTTTCCGTGACTTCGCGTCTTCAACGTTCGGGCAGGTTACGGAAGCGCCCGAGAGTTGACGAGTCGAAAACAGCCAAACGCTAAATTGAAAACAGTCAGCCGATAAATTACGACGAAGAAAATTAAACTAAAATACTTCTATACAAATAAACAACGAACAAAAAATTAATGTTAGTAATTTAATGTTTATTTTTTGTTTGTTTTTTTTGTCAAAAGAACCATTGGTAATCAAATGCTTTTAGAATAAAATGATGTGTTTGTTTACCGGAACGTTTCAAATGATGATTTTGTTTAATTTGTTAAGCAAATGTTGTTGCTTTTTTTTTTTAATTTCAATGTTTTTCTTTTTTCTACATTTTTTGTTCATTTTTCTTTTTATTTCAATGTTTTTCTTTTTTCACATTTTTTGTTCATTTTTTTTTTAAATATCAATGTTTTTCTTTTTTCACATTTTTTGTTCATTTTTTTAATTTCAATGTTTTTTTTTTCACATTTTTTGTTCATTTTTTAATTTTTTATTTCAATGTTTTTCTTTTTTCATATTTATTGTTATTTTTTTCTCTTGTTAACATGAATTTGGCAACAACTTTTTTTGAGAAAAAATGTTTGTTTTGGGGTTTTTTTTTTAACGAAAACCAACTGTTTATGAATAAATATTTCTTGGTTAATAGTTTCGTCAACTCTCGGGCGCTTCCGAGAGCTGCCCGAACGTTGACGATGCGAAGTCACGGAAACATGGTGCGTCAGCTATAAGAGTGCCGAAAAATGTTCTGGTATTTATGTTTTTTCTTTTTTTTGCCACAGAAAGAATTTATGTCGGGTACAAAATTGACTTACTAAAATACAAAATGGGGGAAATACCAAAGAGAACCCTAACCTTAACCCTAACCCTAACCCTAACCCTAAACATTACCCTAACCTTAACCCTAAACCTAAAACTAAGCCTAAACATAACCCAAACCCTAACCTAAACCCTAACCCTAACCCTAACCCTAACCTTAATCTTAACCCTAAAACTAACCCTAAACATAACCCAACCTTAACCCTAACCCTAAAACTAACCCTAAACATAACCCTAACCATAACCTAAACCCTAACCCTAACCAAACGGAATTGCTCCAGTCCTAATAAATGTTCCATAGGCTTCACGGATGATTCGACGAAGAATAGAAAACGTTCGTGGAACCTATAGAACATTTTTTTTTTATATGCAGAAAAGACGATCAGAAAGATAGAAAAAATAAAAAAGGTATAATTAAACAGACGAATTCTGTTATTTTTAACAATGTTTGCATCATATATATGTATATATGTATATATATATATGTATCTCTCTCTCTCTCTATATATATATATATATATTAATTGAATGAGATAATAAAATGAGAAATTAATCAGATTTTTTTGAAATTCAAAAACGAGAAGTGATATTGCGTCCTTAACTCATGAGTTTTCAAAGAAAAACTTCTCCTCGGATTTAATTAATATTATTGCTCTATACACTATATTAAGCTTTGGTTTTATCCTGATAGTCTACTTACTGGTTAAATATATTGTTTATATCTTTAAAGTATTTTCTTACTCTCTCTCTCTCTCCCCCTCTCTCTCCCTCTCTCCCTCTCATATATATATATAATGATTCGGTGCATGTTGAAAATCAATCAACAAAATGCTTGATCGCAAAAATATGAGAGCGAATATACAAAGTATTTATTTAAATACTATACGTTACATACTTCAGATTTACCATTATTTCTTTCGAAATAGACCGACTTTTTATGTTTGTTAAAAACGGTGTACGAGCCGATTCAAATCATCAGTTACTTGAATTCATATTAAGATGCGTTAAACAGGTTAGGATATAACATTTTATTGGAAGCCAGCCATTTCTTAAGCGAACAACACAATAAGGTCAAGTGACTAACAGATGTTTCTGTTATCCACGTGTTACCTTTGAGATCATTTAAATAACTGAATAATTACTCTTCGTTACTGCTTATAACTACACACCGACTTGAAACATATAGATATATAATATATCTCGAAGAGTTCGAACGCAAAACGCGATGAACGCCATTTTCAAAATTACAAAACTGTCCCTACAAAAAGTGTTGCATTTCAACATTCTACGATAACCCAAAACTATGTGTTACATAATATGATACCGAAATAATTTCTTATTGATTTCAATTAAAAGCAGCTTTAATTCGAAGTCTAAATTTAATATATTCGTGTTTTTAATTTTATGGGTTCAATTTAAACGAATTGGATTTATCGCGGGTTGCGTTCGAACTCTTCACTATCGTCGGGTACAAGCTACGTTGTAGGTAATAACAGCAAAGTCGATCAGAACGATTGGTAGACAATTAAAGTTTAACTCTCAAATGCTTTATATTTTAGATTGCTTATTAAGCGGGTGTGCTGATGCAACATCATACTAATACCTACTCACACTTGCCAACAGGCTCGTTACTGTTTTACACATTTTCGTTGAATATTATCTTTAATAGGCATTATTGGGAAATGTGCCATTAATGAAATAAAAAACATTTAAGGGTTAAATAATATTTTTTTGATCAAAAAGTAATACTTGTTATAAAAAACAGAATCAGAGAGTTATTTGATCCTAATGAATTGTTTTATTATGTGTTTAGTAATAAATAGAATATTAATATAAAGTATGTATTTTATTTTTTTTAAATAGAATTTATTTATTATGTCTTTAGTAATAAATAGAATATTGATATAAAGTATGTATTTTATAGAAATTATTATGTCTTTAGTAATAAATAGAATTATAATATAAACTATTTTTTATTCATAAAAAATAGTATTGTTTTATTATGTGTTTAGTAATAAATAGTATGTCAATATAAAGTATTTATTTTATTAAAAAATAGAATTGTTTTATTATGTGTTTAAGAATAAATACCATGGTAATATCAAGTATTAATTTTATTTTAAAATAGAATTGTTTTATTATGTGTTTAGTAATAAATAGAATCGTAATATAAAGTATTTATTTAATTTAAAAACATAGAATTGTTTTATTATGTGTTTAGTAATAAATAGAATCGTAATATAAAGTATTATTTTATTTAAAAAATAGAATTGTTTCATCATGTGTTTAGTAATAAATACAATCGTAATATGAAGTATTATTTTATTTAATAAATATAATTGTGTTATTATGTGTTTAGTAATAACTAAAATCATAATATAAAGTATTATCTTATTTAAAAAAATAGAATTGTTTTATTATGTTTTTTGTAATAAATAGAATGGTAATATAAAGTAGTATTTTATTTTTTTAAATTAGAACTGTTTTATTATGTGTTTAGTAATACATAGAATGGTAATAGAAAATATTTATTTAAAAAAAAAATGAAATTGTTTGTTATGTGTTTAGTAATAAATAGAATGGTAATGAAAAGTATTTATATCATTTTAAAAAAATAGTATTGTTTTATAATGTGTTTACTAATAAATATTATGTCAATATAAAGCATTTATTTTATTAAAACACAGCATTGTTATTATGTGTTTACTAATATATAGAATAGTAATTTAAAATATTTATTCTATTTTAAAAAAAAATTGTTTTGTTATTTGTTTAGTAATAAATAGAATGGTAATAAAAAGTATTTATTTTATTTTAAAAAAAATTAAAATTGTTTTATTATGTGTTTAGTAATAAATAGAATGGTAATATAAAGTATTATTTTATTTGTAACATAAAATTGTTTTATTATGTGTTTAGTAATAAATAGAATCGTAATATAAAGTATTTATTTAATTTTTAAAAAAAATGTTTTATTATGTGTTTAGTAATAAATAGAATGGTTACATAAAGTATTATTTTTTTTTTAAATACAATTTTTTTATACCTGCGCTTATTATTTCTAGAATGAACTACGTCTTCTTATATCGATAGTCGAATAATATCTTCACAAGACCGAACTGCATCTAATGCATTACCTTATTTCGCATGAACCGATAAACAACATTTTAAAAACGTTAACGTAAATACAATTTATGTAACTTATCTAATTTATCGTTCGTGGCAACGCTATGTCAGTAACGGCGGCGTCACTTCCGTTCTAATCGTCATCTGTTGACTATCTCTTACTTTCTCTGACAATTGTTTCAAGCCTTTTTGTTTTTTGTTTTTTTTTCTCTTTATGGAATAATTGTATTAATATTTATTCATAGAACATTTATTGACATTTTAAATTGCCATCTAATAAAACCCTAACCCTACAAAAATAAAAAAAAATATCTAACGATACTAATTTAGGCGTCGCGAAATTTAAATCGAAAACGTCTTTCTAGAACTGAGCCGGTTTATTGTGCTCACGTATACCGATGTCACATAGCGTTTTCGGCAGATTTTTTTGTGTTGTTGTTGTAAATTCTCTTGTTTGCTCCAGTTTTTTGGTCATTTTGTTTTTATTAACAGGAGATAATTCGACGAGGAATTGAAAGTTCTAGAGATACTTAAAACTGATCGCGTCCTATTTCTTAAAGCGCAGCACGCAATAAAGTCTTCCCACATGACCGGAACATTTGGTTACTTTTCACATTTACTCATACAACGATTGCAAATCCTTAAAATTTACAATACAGTTTTTCTTTCTATTCAGCCATTGTTATCCGCAGCACCATATTTTGGACACTACCCGCGCACCGGTATAATATATGCCCGTTTTTTATGCACATGTAAAACATGTCGAAATGGGCCATGGTCTTACCCAGTCCAAATTTACTGGCGCCATCTTTGAGAGGCTGATGCGTGCACAAATGGCCAGACACGCATGAACAGTTTAAGCAGTGAATACGTCCAAATGTTCGCATGTCAGTCCTTTTCATATCAGAGAGAACATGTGTTTGAGAATGTAAGTTTTTTCTTTTTAATATATTCTTTGTAATTGAGCCCTCTTGTTTTCTTTGTAGATTATCATTTTTTTTAATATGATTCTTTGCATCATTTGTTTTCTTTTGAGTGGATATCCATCATATATTTGAAAATTAAATGTTTCCAAAGAACACACATTATATTTAGTTAAAAACTCTTGTTAAATATATATATATATATATATATATATATATATATATATATATATATATATATATATATATATATATAGTGAGCTATGAAAATATATTTATGGCAATTAAGCTACACAGAGGCTCCCGCGTTTCATCTCCGAAGGAATCTTCAGGCTATGGGTAGCTTAACTTCCATAAATATATTTTCATAGCTTACTACCTAGCTCTACTTACGTATCGAGCACTATTGAAGTAAATACTGAAAATTGATACATAAAAAATGATATTTATAATAATGTAAAATATTATGTGGATACATGAAATAGTAAAAAGAAGTTTATATATATATATATATATATATATATATATATATATTTATTTTTGGAACTGAAGCTCTCAGTTTCGGTTTAAAATTCGCCACTAGAATACACTCTAAC
>OY744548.1:3108277-3133277 GCA_963556195.1 Sepiola atlantica
GAATAGCATATTTGAACTGCAACTTAAATAGTTCCATGTGATCTATTCAAACTGTTAAAATAAGTCAAAAAGTATATTTTATGGATAATAGACTGGTCAGACATTTCTTGAACGGCTTTCACTCTTTGCCCTTCGATTTAAACAACATGTATTTTTCTTCTTCTTTTTCTTCTTTTTCTTCTTTCTTTTCTTCTTTTTTTTCTTTTTCTTTACAACGTCTGTAGCGGAAATAGTTTGGAGGTGTTGCGTGCAACATGTCGACCACAAAAACCATCAGAAATTGATTCATCTATCATTTCGTCTAGTTTTGCCTCGCCATTTCTTCGATATTAATGCAAAATCCAATGCATACTCTTTCTAAGATTCTCCGACTAGTCGATGTGCATATCTACGCCGGGTACTCAACAGAAAAACTTTTTAAAACACGATTCTCTCGGATAGTATCACACTTCCCGACAGCCCGGCGTTAAAACTCATCGACCTGACCTTCATAAGCTACATTATTTTAAACAAGTACACAGTAGCTACTGCCAAGTATCTATTTTTATCGTGTTTCTTTCTATATTTTTTGTTCTTTGTTTCCAATTAGCCTTCTATATTTGAGTGTATTTGATGCTAGGGTTAAGGTTCGGGTTCGGGTTAGGGTTAGGGTTAGGGTTAGGGTTAGGGTTAGGGTTGGGGTTAGGGTTAGGGTTAGGGTTAGGATTAGGGTTAGGATTAGGGTTAGGGTTAGTGGTTAGGGTTAGGGTTAGGGTTAAGATTAGGATTAGGGTTACGGTTAGGGTTAGGGTTAAGGTTAGGGTAAAGGTTAGGGTTAGGGTTAGGGTTAGGGTTAAGGTTAGGGTTAGGATTAAGGTTAGGTTAGGGTTAGGGTTAGGGTTAGGGTTAGGGTTAGGGTTAGTGTTTAAGGTTAGGGTTAGGGTTAGGGTTAGTGTTTATTTACTCTAGACTTAGTCATTATATCGTTCAATGTTTTCTATTTTATTTTGTTTGTTTACCTTAGTAATGATTGCTTTAGGTTAAGGTTAAGGTTAGGGTTAGGGTTAGGGTTAGGGTTAAGGTTAGGGTGAGGGTTAGGGTTAGGGTTAAGGTTAGGGTTAGGTTTAGGGGTAGGGGTTAGGGTTAGGGTTAGGGTTAGGGTTAAGGTTATTGTTAGGGTTGGGGTTAGGGTTAAGGTTAGGTGTAGGGGTAGGGGGGCGGGTAGGGGTTAGGGTTAGGGTTAGTGTTTATTTACTCTAGACTTAGTCATTATATCGTTCGATGTTTTCTATGTTATTTTGTTTGTTTACCTAAGTAAAGTTTGCTTTGCGCTTGTTCCTTGAATTAATGCTTTTCACACCTGAGGATGATTTGACGAAGAGTCGAAAACGTTCGTGATACCTATGGGGCATTTATCATTTTTTAAATATTTTAATACAAAAAAAAACATTCGAAAAATTGAAATGATAAAAACGTATAATTAAACTGACGAATCTGTTATTTTAAACACGGTCTGCATATCTATCTATCTATCTATCTATCTATCTATCTCTCTCTCTATCTCTCTCTCTCTCTCTCTCTCTATATATATATATATATATATATATATATATGATACATGTATTGTATTAGTTTTAGTAGATGTAAATCCGTTGAAACTCAAGTATTTATAAAAAGTGCTCAATAGCAAGTAGAGCTGTTCTTAAATATATATTTTTATTTATACAAACATTATTTGTTGCATATGTACATACATGTTTCGGTTGTACTCTTCACAGAGAGTCAACCTCTTCAGACCAGGTTAATTCTCTGTGAAGAGTACAACCGTAACCTGTATGCACATATGCAACAAATAATGTTTGTATTAATAAAAATGTATACTATATATATATATATATATATATATATATATATATATATATAAGAATGTATATATATATATATACATATTTATATATATATATAAATATTTTTATATATATATACATATAAATATATATTTATATAAATATATATGTATATATATATTTATAAAGAGAGAGAGAAAATGATACGGTAGAAATTAACAACAGGTAGCAAAAATAAAAAATAAATAATGGGCCAGAAATAAACGTGAGAAAGAAATATGGGGAAGGTTTTAAAAAGAGTTCTTAGCAAAAGTAACAGCATATATATATATATATATATATATATATATATATATATATATATATATATATATATATATATGTATGTATGTATATATGTATATATATATATATATGTATGTATGTATGTATATATGTATGTATATATGTATGTATATATATATATATATATATGTATGTATGTATATATGTATGTATATATATATATGTATGTATATATGTATGTATATATATATATATATGTATGTACATATATACATACATATATACATACATACATATATATATATATGTATGTATGTATATATGTATGTATATATATATATATATATATATGTATGTATGTATATATGTATGTATGTATATACACACATATATATATATATATATATATATATATGTGTATATACGAAACGATGAAGTAGAAGAAACAACACTAAGCAATAGTAAAAATACAAGAAAATAATGCGTCAGGATGCATTGGAGTCTGACAAACTCTCGAAGCATCCTCTGTTTCGTTTTTGTTATGACATCACTAACGTGCAATGCATGTAATCTCGGACGAATGGCAGCTATTGGCCCGTTTTTATGTACGTCAAATCCGACGGGTTAGGATCAGCCGATCGCCTTCTTTTTTTTCAGGTGTAGGAACTTTATGTCGGCTCTTTTGTATGCTCGCTACTCTGGTTCAAGACCTGAATGCACGGTGAAAACACAAATGGACATTGGCCTCATCCTTTTCTGACACAACCTTTCTCCTATCTCTCACTGTTCATTCTATTCTCTCTGTGTTTGTTGCTAGTTGAATTTTTGTTTGTTTACCCGTAGCGTGTTCGAGGATAGGCCGAATCGCACCCGTCAGTCACATTGTTGAATGAGAACGTTCCTCTGAGAAGCACGTAATTTGGATACCTGATTTTGAACAGATTTGTTTATATATATATATATATATATATATATATATATATAATAAAGATATTTTTTTAATAAAATGTTTAGAAAACCTTGCACAACGCAGATTATTTGTTTTAAAATAAATGATTTATTCATCTCAAAAACATTTTTTATTTTTATAAACTTGAGTACTTTCGGTAAATCTACCATCTTCAGAAGAATATTTCTTCTTTTTCTTTTTTTTCTTTTTTCTCTTGGTTGAGACATTCCCGTGGCCAAGTTGAAAATCCGTCTAGGTGTTTTGACGAAGTGAAAAAAGTGTTGATATGGCTGTGTGTCACGTGGTCGGCGTGGAAGGATACTTTGAAAAGTCACACAATTTACCGAAAGTACTCAAGTTTATAAAAAAAAAATGTTTTTGAGATGAATAAATAATTTATTTTAAAATCTTTATTATTGCCACCAACCCAACGCTTCAAATTGTGTGACTTTTCAAAGTATATATATATATATATATATATATATATATATATATATATTATAGGTTTACAGAACCTGCTATGTAAGGGTTTAATTTGGGAGCGGACCTAGGTGAAAAACACTATTTGTTTTTTATGGGTTTTTTTATAAACAACTCAATTATATATTATAATCTTTCTTTAGTCATATTTGATCTCAATCAGATAATATGTAGAAAACGGAGCTGTTAAACCTGACATCGTAATATGGGACAAAAGGGAGAAAGTAGCAACTCTAGTTGAAGGCAGTGTCCCTTATGATGCAGGATTAAACAGAGCTGAAAATGAAAAGATTACGAAATACCAAGGTCTTACGTACGATATGAAAATAAACTGGAATGTTAAAAAAATCTTCATAATACCAATAATTATAGGAGCAACATGACTAATGAAAAAGAATTTCAAAAGCTATCTGGCGAGTATACCCGGTGAACCGAGTGCAAGAGGCTGAAGTGTCTGAAAGAGCTGCTGAATGTCTGGCATCCTGTAGGCTGCCCCATCTCCAGCAAAAAGGAAAGATAACAAAAAAAATAAAAACTTAAATATGGCTGATAAAAAAGCAAGTGAGCATTTATAATTTAATCTCACGCGAACTATGTCTATTTGATCTTGGTTTCTCCTCCAGCTTGAAACCTTTGATACCGTGTTGATCTGAAGTTCTAGAGTAGGGTGCGAGAAACATATATATATATATATATATATATATATATATATATATGTGTGTGTGTGTGTGTGTGTGTGTGTGTGTGTGTGTGTGTGTGTGTGTGTGTCTCACACCCTACTAGGTTCTTTCCAACTATGATCTAAGGCTAAGATCAGATGTTAACTCTGCCTGATGAGATCACAGTTATAACACCTGTTGATCAATAACATTGACATGCCAGTGTCGCAGATTTCGTCTATGTCTGCGTAAATAAAAATAACTAAATATAAAAGCTCTATTTGATATTGAGCATTTTTTATAAGCCCGGTTGAAATTCTTTGGATTACTATCCTGTGGATATTTACCTTGCCTGGATTATATATATATATATATATATATATATATATATATATATATATAATCCAGGTTAAATATCTACAGGGTAGTAATCCAAATAATTCTAACCGGGTTTATAAAAAGTGCTCAATATCAAATAGTATTATTTTTATTTACACATACATGTACAAAATCTGCGACACTGGCATGTCGATGTTATCGATCAACAGCTATTATAAACTGAGATCTCTAACTCTGCCTGATGAGATCTCAGTTTATAATAGCTGTTGATCGATACCATCGACATGCCAGTGTCGCAGATTTTGTACATGTCTGTGTAAATAGAAATAATCATATATATATATATATATATATATATATATATATATTGTGTATGTATATATATATATATATATATATATATATATATATATATATATATATATATATATATATATATATATATATATGCAGGTTATTTCGTACTGTAAAATTGTGCATACTACATTAAAATAACAAATTTGCGAAACCTGAGAAAAAAAATGGACGTCTTCCATATTCCGAGAAGAATAAAATACAATTCTTCTGAATTGTCGTCTTCGTTCGAAACGCGCTAAACTCATTTTCCGTTGTTGTCATCCTCCAACAACTCTTTAATTGCTTCCAAAAGTTAAATATATCATATTCTTTTCTACCAAGAAGATCAAAGACAAAGCGTCAATTTAGCCTAATAACATAAAAAAGCGTGTAGCTAAGATAATAACATCACCATGTTTTTTTTTTCTTCTCCTCTTTGCTAATTTTCAGAAGAATTTTAAATGTTCAATAAAATTTAAGTAAATTATTTCAAAAATGGTGGTTCGGTATAACTGAGTAATTTTATCGATTTCCATTTAAGAAAACAGATCAATAGTTATTATGGCTGTTTTTTTTTTGTAGTCATTAGAATACTGCCCGTCAAATATGCCTGTTTGTAGGTTTGAACTATGTACAACTAGAGAAATTGAACGTGTCTCACTTATTGATAGTTATAAAATTACTTAATTAAATATTTGTCGAATAGTTAGTTATATTACAACTACAAATACTCCCGAGCAAGGAACAGAGCTCGGCCTTTTTGGTTGGGATCAAAGTGTAGTATCTTTTCCGATTGACACTACACCCCATAGACCGGTATCGTCTTGGCCTTCGGGGCTTGATTTACGCCGGTCTATGGGTCTGTCCTGTGCAGTTCTAGGAGGTTTACCCCCTCCCCCAGGCTTTGTCTTCTCACCCTTTGAGAAGGGGTTAGTTTATTGCTAATCGCCTGAGGTATTATCGTCTATGTTGTATAAAAAATCGCACTATTTTCGCGAACGTTTTCGACCGACGTCGGTCATCTTCAGGCGGATGAATGAGTATGCAAAATAAAAGATTGGTGAATTTATTAAGACGTTCGCGAAAATATGACGATGGATATATAGGGTGGGCCAAAATAAGGGTCCTATCTTTAAATTTGAATAACTTGAATTTGAATAACTTCCACAAAATAAAAGTTAAACTCACCAAACTTTATGTGTGTGTAGACTGACCCTTCCGAGATTTTTTGAAATAAACAAAACAAATTTTAGCCGAAAAACACTTCTTAAAACTTACAAAAACTAAAGTATTGTTTTTTACACTGTTTTGAGTTTTTTAAGCGAAAATAATGTTTTCTAAATGAGGGTACGTTCCTTAGGGCTAATACGGCTCATGCTTGCTTCGGAAGGGGTCCTTTACTTATTCTAAAAAAAAAAAAAATCAATAAATAAAAAAGTTATGAATTTTTAAAAATAGGACCCTTATTTTTGCCCACCCTGTATATATATATATATATATATATATATATATATATATATATATATATATATATATATATATATGTATATATATATATATATATATATATGTATATATATATATATATATATATATATATATATATATGTATATATATATATATACATATATATATATATATACATATATATATATATATATATACATATATACATATATATATATATATATATATATATATATATATATATATATATATATATATATATATATGTATATATATATATATATATATATATGTATATATATGTGTATCGAGGCAGCATTTTTTCTTTAAGACACGTATTATTAAAAATAACCGACAATTTTTGTCTGGCTATTTTAGTGTTGATCCCTTCAATTTTCCGGATTAAAATCTTAATCTCGGAAGAAAATTGGCTGATGAAACTGCCATAGTGTAAATGTTGGTCCAGAGTACTTTCTGACCCGTCTGGGTCCATCGTCAGTGGAATAATGACAAACAGGTAAAGACCTGGAGTGAGATTTATAATTAATTATGGCGGGAAAATTTAACTAGCACTAATATACTTAAATGCTTATAATACCTAACAAACATAGTTAAATTTTCCCGCCATAATTAATTATAAATCTCACTCCAGGTCTTTACCTGTTTGTCATTATTCCACTGACGATGGACCCAGACGGGTCAGTAAGTACTCTGGACCAACATTTACACTATGGCAGTTTCATCAGCTAATTTCCTTCCGAGATTAAGATTTTAATCCGGAAAATTGAAGGGATCAACACTAAAATAGCCAGACAAAAATTGTCGGTTATTTTTAATAATATGTATGTATATATATATATATATATATATATATATATATATATATATATATATATATATATATGTATATATATATGTATATATATATGTATATATATATATATATATATATATATACATGCATTGTATTAATACAAATGTTGAAACCTCTTAACGCATTCCACTATCGTTATTTGCTTGAATGTGTGTCTTTCTGTTACAATTCTGCTTTGTATTTCGTTCTGATTATCCGCCATATATATATATATATATATATATATATATATATATATATATATATATATATATATATATATATATAGAGAGAGAGAGAGAGAGAGAGAGAGAGAGAGAGAGAGAGAGAGAGAGAGAGATAAATATATCGAGCACTGTTAAAGTAAATACTGAAAATTGATACATAAAATGTATATCTCCTAATAAATGTTACGTGGATTCATTAAATAGGGATATATATATATATATATATATATATCTCACATTAAAAAATCTAATATATATAAAAGGTGGGCAAAAATAAGGGTCCTATTTTTAAAAATTCATAACTTTTTTATTTATTGATTTTTTTTTTTTTTTTTAGAATAAGTAAAGGACCCCTTCCGAAGCAAGCATGAGCCGTATTAGCCCTAAGGAACGTACCCTCATTTAGAAAACATTATTTTTGCTTAAAAAACTCAAAACAGTGTAAAAAACAATACTTTAGTTTTTGTAAGTTTTAAGAAGTGTTTTTCGGCTAAAATTTGTTTTGTTTATTTCAAAAAATCTCGGAAGGGTCAGTCTACACACACATAAAGTTTGGTGAGTTTAACTTTTATTTTGTGGAAGTTATTCAAATTCAAGTTATTCAAATTTAAAGATAGGACCCTTATTTTGGCCCACCCTGTATATGCATACATAAATATATATATTAGAATATATATTCATAAATAGCATATGGAGACCTTAAATATTCAATGCTATATTAGTTAATGATGTTATTACTGGACATATCAACAACCTTGTCAAATACAGAATACCATTACAGATGCTTTGCTTGTTAAATCTTTCCCGGGGGTTTCTGCATAAGCGTTTGATTAATTGAGGACAACTCTAAGCACTTCTTTCGACTAAAACTATTTTGACACTCTACCATTGAGAGAGGCAGTCTATCATTCCAGCACTCAAACAATCCCTAATATATTTCACCCGTTCACAGCGTTGTGTCGTAGTGGGTTATTCGTGCATGTATATTCTCAATTTACATATTGAATCATTTCGCACTGAGAAAATTTCTCTTTTTTCCCAAATGGGCGTCTGGTGATACCAGATCAGGCTGCCCTGTGGCTCCCTGAGACGAAATTCACCTACATTGACGTTTTTTTTTTTTTTTTTTTTTTTTTTTTTTTGTAAAACTTAATTATGTTCTACAAAACCAAAAACAAAAACAACAGCCCCTCTCCCTTTCTCCCTCCCCTTTTTTATTTTATTTTTAGAACTTGAAGCATAAATCTTTTACTATAATGACCAGATTCGGCATTAAATAACCCAAAAAGGGTTGATATGCCGTAAAACAAAACTACCAAACCAAACCTACCAAACCAAATGGGCGTCATGGGCTTTTCCATGTGCGATTTATTAACACGATAATGTGCAATGATTCCGTGTATTCTTGTAAACCAAAAACGCTAACGAAAGTTTTAATCTCAAAGACAAACACGCAGCCGAAACAACAAAGGATTGGTCTGAAGATGCGTCCATTAACTTCGCGTTTTTGCTCCATTAAAATGCCATTTTATGTTAGAATGCGTTTCTGTCGTTTTAGAGAAAACGTTGAACCGACACGTGCTTTTATAGATACGTCTGGACGCATGTTAAAATACTATATTCAATATAAGCGTGACGAACCGAGGAAAATGTTATTTCAAAATTGAACGTGACAGATCGATGGTGATTTTTTATAGGGATCTTTGGACGAATTCTGTTACAGCTTTATTGCTGATGATCGATGAAAATACTATTTCAACATAAGCGTGACAAAACGACGAAAATGCTATTTCAACATAAGCGTGACAAAACGACGAAAATTCTATTTCAACATAAGCGTGACAAAACGACGAAAATGCTATTTCAACATAAGCGTGACAAAACGACGAAAATGCTATTTCAACATAAGCGTGACAAAACGACGAAAATGCTATTTCAACATAAGCGTGACAAAACGACGAAAATGCTATTTCAACATAAGCGTGACAAAACGACGAAAATGATATTTCAACATAAGCGTGACAAAACGACGAAAATGTATGTTAAACACTAATCTGGACAAACAGACCAAAATTATATTTTAAATATTAGCGTGACAAACGAATAAAAATGCTATTTCAACCTTAAGTCTGAAAGACCAATGAAAATGCTATTTCAACATGAAAAGTGACAGATTTACAAAAATACTATTTCAACATTAAAAGTGACAGGCCGACGAAATGCTATTTCAACATGAGCGTGACAGACCGACTAAATGCTATTTCAACATGAGCGTTACAGATTTACAAAAATACTATTTCAACATTAAAAGTGACAGGCCGACGAAAATGCTATTTCAACATGAGCGTGACAGGCCGACGGTAATGCTATTTCAACATGAGCGTGACAGATTTACAAAAATACTATTTCAACATTAAAAGTGACAGGCCGACGAAAATGCTATTTCAACATGAGCGTGACAGGCCGACGAAAATGCTATTTCAACATGAGCGTGACAGGCCGACGGAAATGCTATTTCAACATGAGCGTGACAGATTTACAAAAATACTATTTCAACATGAAAAGTGACACGCCGACGAAAATGCTATTTCAACATGAGCGTGACAGACCGACGAAATGTAATTTGGACATGAACGTTACAGACCGACACAAATTCTATTTCGACATGGGCGTGACAGACCGATTGAAACGCTATTTAAATAGACATGTACAGAATCTGCGACACTGGCATGTCGATGTTATCGATCAACAGCTATTATAAACTGAGATCTCTAATTCTGCCTGATGAGATCTCAGTTTATAATAGCTGTTGTTCGATAACATCGACATGCCAGTGTCGCAGATTTTGTACATGTCTGTGTAAATAAAAATAATCATATATATATATATATATATATATATATATATATATATATATATATATATATATAGATAGATATATATATATATATATATCTATATATATATATATATATATATATATATATATATATATATATATATATATATATGCTGGTTATTTCGTGCTATAAAATTGTGCATACTACATTAAAATAACAAATTTGCGAAACCTGAGAAGAAAAAAAAATGGACGTCTTTCATATTCCGAGAATAGTAAAATACAATTCTTCTGAATTGTCCTCTTCGTTCGAAACTCATTTTCCGTTTTTGTCATCCTCCAACAACTCTTTAATTGCTTCCAAAACTTAAATATATCATATTCTTGTCTTCCAAGAAGATCAAAGACAAAGCGTCAATTTAGCCTAATAACATAAAAAAGCGTGTAGCTAAGATAATAACATCACCATGTTTTTTCCGCTGCTCTTTGTGTATGTTTACTATTTATGATAGGATAGAATTTTGAAAAACGGTGGACAAGTCAGACTGAAGTGTTTTTTTACTATTTATGATTGGATAGAATTTTGAAAAATAGTAAACAAGTCAGACTGAAGTTCATTTTTACTATTTATGATTGGATAGAATTTTGAAAAATGATGGACAAGTCAGACCGAAGTGTTTTTTACTATTTATGATTGGATAGAATTTTGAAAAATGGTGGACAAGTCAGACTTAAGTTCATTTTTACTATTTATGATTGGATAGAATTTTGAAAAATGGTGGACAAGTCAGACTGAAGTTTATTTTTACTATTTATGATTAGATAGAATTTTGAAAAATAATGGACAAGTCAGACTGAAGTTTATTTTTACTATTTAAGATTAGATAGAATTTTGAAAAATGGTGGACAAGTCAGACTGAAGTTTATTTTTACTATTTATGATTAGATAGAATTTTGAAAAATAGTGGACAAGTCAAACTGAAGTTTATTTTTACTATTTATGATTGGATAGAATTTTGAAAAATGGTGGACAAGTCAGACTGAAGTTTATTTTTACTATTTATGATTGGATAGAATTTTGCAAAATGGTGCACAAGTCAGTCTGAATTTTTTTTTACTATTTATGATTAGATAGAATTTTGAAAAATGGTGGACAAGTCAGACTGAAGTGTATTTTTACTATTTATGATTGGATAGAATTTTGCAAAATGGTTGACAAGTCAGACTGAAGTTTATTTCTACTATTTATTATTAGATAGAATTTGGAAATTTATAAATGATTATATGATTAGTATTTTTTAGAGTAATCTTGTAATAACATCTTTATCATTAAAAATATGGAACCTTTCATCAATCTACTGATAGTATTGTTGGTAAATATTCATTTATGAGCTTTTTGATCGTCGAAATATTTCATCGGTGAATGTAAATGTTTAAATTAATTAACGTCTCAGCTGTGAACACCATAAAATACTTCTCCCCCGAGAACTAATGATGGAACGATCCACTTACGTTTGGTCGTTCGACAAAAGTTTGGTCATAATTATCGTTTTTATAGCAGTGCTCCCCTACACGTGTAAAAGTTTTTAAAAACTGTTGAACATTCATTACTGAAACTTGGTGGACAATTCAGGCATCAACAGAAGTTTGTCTGTGTGAAAAATAGTTGGATTGCCTTAAGAATTGCAAATTTTCTTAACGATTTCATTATTATTATTATTATTATTATTATTATTATTATTATTATTATTATTGTTATTATTATTATTATTATTGTTATTGTTATTGTTGTTGTGGTTGTTTGTTTGTTTGTTTGTTTGTTTGTTTGTTTGTTTGTTTGTTTGTTTGTTTGTTATGCCTCCTTGGGCATCTCCCCTTTAACTATTTTCTCAAGTGAACTGTTAAAAAAAATACAATAATAACATTCTTAGTACATTATCGATATCCAGATCTAATTCTGATCAATATTTCATTTGACAACTCTCTAAAGTGCCCCCTCAATTTCTCCCTCCTACCACTTTTTCTGGAGTCCTCCAACCTCATCTTAAACTGATCCACGTTATTGCTGTTCTTAATCTGATCTCGCAACTTATTCCAAAAACATATTACTCTGTGAGCAAAGAAAAACTTAACTGGTTAACAGATTTAGTTTTTCAAAACTGCCTTGACAATAACGTTCCAGATCTAGGGGAAATACTAAAAAATGTCCACCATAGTTAGAAATGTCATTAATAATTAAAAGTCTCAATCATATAACCTCTCATTCTTCTCTCCAGCAAAGTAGTCAATCCCAATTTGTCCAATCTCTCCCTGTAACTGCACTCTTTTACTTTACTTATTAGTTTTGTCACTTTCTTTGTACGCCTTCCAGTTTCAATATTACATTCCAATTTCCATGTCTAGTCGCTGGAGCTCAGGCCTGGGTGCAGTATTCTATATGAGGTCTTATTAGAGGTTCATATATCCTTAACATAACATTTCTCTCCCTCGAAATAATATTCCTAATCATTCACCTGATCATTCTATTTGCCTTCAATACAATAATCAAACTATGATTATTTGCCAGAAATGTATTATCGAACCCCACTCCCAAATCGCACTCTCCATCTACTTCTTTGCTTTCTCTGTTGTTTAGTACATATTCAACTTTAACATTCCTGGATCCTACATGTAGTACTTTACATTTGTCTAGGTTAAATCCCAATTTCCAAATTTCTTCCCAATATAATAATTTATTTAGATCCATCTGTGTTATTTCCTTTGATAAAGGTCTAACAAGTAGTTTTTCATGGGTGACATTTTGGAAGGAGCCACTATTTTTGGTGGCTCACCCTATACATGAAGTTATTTTTATTTGTTCCTGTACTTTAATTTGCAATGACCTCAGATGCTTTTCTAATACGCAACTCTGCTCATATTACGCATCCAATTTTTTCTTAACGTTGAGATTCTTACAACCTTCAACGGTTTCCACAACTTCCCATTTTCTGTTATCCAAACACCTCACATAGACATCGACTTATTCCAGGCCATTTCCCTTTGTCCTCGACCTTGCCGGAAAAAAAACACCTCCGCCTATCATATTACTTTCGTAAATCCTAATGGCACAGCCAAACACAGGCATTCATTTTTTTCTTCTCTCTTCGTATTTCTTTTTTCTCTTCAATAACTCTTAAGAGGTAACCTTTGCTAGACGCTAGCAAACATACGGATATATTGTGGGTCATCTTGCAACGATCTTATCTAAATACCCAAATGAAGAGGTTACTGAGATTTTTACAGGTCGCTGACGGAACAAAGAAGAAAATCTACTCAAGTCAGATCCGACAACTGCAAATCCCCGGATGAATATTTCTACATGACAACACGTCGGCGCATGCGCTGATATTCGTTTTTTTTTTTAATCTTCAGATTCGACTTAACTCTTTTCCAACACATTTATTCTTTTTTCGTTTTATTCGCTCTTTTTATTATTAGTTTTCTGTTATTTTTTTTTCATTTTCTCTATTATTTTTTTCTCTCTTTCTTTTGTTTTTTTTTCATTTGATTTTTGTTTTTCATTTTTTTGTTCTTTCTCTTTCATTTTATTTTTCATGTTATTTTTATTTTTATTTTTCATTTTCTGTCATTTTCTTTTTAATTTTCTTTTATTTAATTTTCTTTATTATTTTATTCTTTCATTTTATTTAAACATTTCTCTTTCATTTTCTTCTTTATTTTATTTTCCTTTTCTCTTTCTTTTGTTTTTTATTTAATTTTCTTTTTTCTTTCTCTTTCATTTTATTTATCATGTTATTTTTACTTTTCTTTTTCATTTTATTTAAACTTTTCTCTCATTTTCTCCTTCATTTTATTTTCCTTTTCTCTTTCTTTTTGTTTTTATTTTCATTTTCTCTTTTTTCATTTTCTTTTTTCTTTCTTTTTCATTTTATTTTTCATGTTATTTTTACTTCTCTTTTTCATTTTCTGTCATTTTCTTTTTCATTTTCTCTTTCATTTTATTTTCATTCTTTTTTCATTTTCCTTATAAATTTTCTTTTCAATTTTCTTTTAAATTTTCTCTTGCATTTTCTCTTTCATTTCATTTTTCATTTTACTTTTTAATTTCTGTTTATTTTATTTTCTCTTTCATTCCATTGGTCGTTTACTCGTTAATTTCATTTGTCATTTTATTTTGACTTTTTCCGTTGCATTTTCTCTTTCGTTTGTTCTTTTTAATTTTCTTTTTTATCATTTTATTTTTCATTTAATTTTTGTCATTTCTTTTCATTTTCTCTTTCAATTCATTTTTCATTTTCTATTTTCTTTCTATTTCATGTTCTCTATCATTTTCTTTTTCTTTTCTCTTTTATTTTGGGTCGCATTTTCTCTTTCAGTTTCCCATTACGATTCGATTGGTCATTTTGATCGTACATTTGTTACTTATACGAGATGGGTAACTTAAGTTGTTCAGTACTTACCTAGTCAGTCCCGAGTACCTACGGAAAATCCCGAGTCAGCCTCGAAAATATTTATTAGAATTTTATCATTTGCAAACCGCAACATATGTAAAAAAAAATGATAAACTACTTCCGGACTTACTCAAGATTATTCGCCGATACTCAGGACTGACTAGGTAAGTATTAAACTCATCTGGGTACTCATAGTTTACAAGTACTAATCTTTGTAGTTATGATTTATTTATTTCCACCGTAAGATTTTAGCTTATATATTTTTCTTTCTTTTTTTGTTTATTTTATTCTGACTTACATACATTAAATACTATGAATATTTTTGGGGATTATTCGGACTACTATTCTTATCTTGGGTGTTTTTTTTATCACAACGTTTCGGTCGATGTAACCGCCGACCTTCTTCAGGTGTACTATGTCGAACTCTGGAATTTTTTCGTCAAACTCAGGAATCGTGGCGGGGTGGATATAGTACTAAGCAAAAATTCAGTTCTAAGTGACAGTCATCTGAAGGTTGAAGGTTCAATCCTCAGTGCGGACGATACGAAGAATTGCGAATTACTGAAGACTTCTTCCCAGTCATGGCAGATGGAACGAGAGCATGCTGCACCCGTGGATTTAATAAAGGGTTCCGTTCGAAATTCCGTCCAGATTCCCGATTTCTACATAGTACACCTTAAGAAAATCGGAGGTTACATTGGCCGAAACGTTGTGATAAAAACATCCACGATGAGAACAGTAGTCCGAATATACCAAATTATACTAATTTTTGGTAGTTTTAAAAGAAAAAGACTTTAACGGAGAACTGTTTTCTCAATTGATTTTTTTATAATAAATACGTTATTTTTCAAATAAACATTTAAATAAATCAAAATTATATATGTCTTTAATTTTATATAATATTTATACAAACATTACGATACGCATATTAGCGTTAGCTGATGCTCATAATGTGTAACAGGTGGTTATTGTGGCAACCAAACTCTGCAAAAAAGTGGAAAACGTATTCGCCAGTATTGAACAAATGTGTAAATCTCGAAATTATCCTCATCATTCAAACACATTACCCGGGCTTACATATAAATGAACTCACAACATAAAAATCCATATGAGTTTCATAAAGTACTAATTTTTAAATGGTACGTGTCAAAGTTTTTGTTGAATTGGGTTATAGGTTTACAAGATACAGTTAACAATGACTTGGTAAGTGTTATTCGAGCTCTGCTCCGTCGAAAACAATGGTTAGCTGATGACTAGCGCAAGGCCTGAAACTAACAGTTACAATACGTTGTTGACTGTATACCTGAAAAGGTCTGCGCACGCTTTTTTACCGACTTACTTCTCATAAGTACATCAATTAAGGCAATTATATATATATATATATATATATATATATATATATATATATATATATATATATATATATATATATATATATATATTTTTTTTGATTTTATTCCATTAGTTGCGACAAAACAAGTTTTGTTTCATTGGTGCAAATAGCGACCAACTCATCGGGCTGGCGATGGAATTCAAATCATTTGAATTTCATCGCCAGCCCGATGAGTTGGTCGCTATTTGCACCAATGAAACAAAACTTGTTTTGTCGCAACTAATTGAATAAAATCAAAAAATATATATTTTGCTCTGAATTTTCATTGAGCACTCTCATAACCCCGGTTTCAACTTCCTTCGGATTCATACCCCCTGGATATTTGTAACCAGTTAATTACATATATATATATATATATATATATATATGAAGCAATCCAACAAAAGATATAAGCGTCAACTAATATCTTATAATTAGTGAAACATCCGGATAAAAAACTGAAGATCAATATACTGGATAGAGCATTAATATTATAATATAAAATGAAGTAATAAAATAAGGTGTCAATCAAATTTTATTAGAATTCAAAGTTCATGCAAAGTATCCTTAAGTCCTAAGCTCATGAGTTTTCAAAGATGATTCTTCTGATTATGCTTCTCAACTTGTATGACCTGGATGGACTGTATGGATTCAACAAAAGTATGTTTTTGGATTGATATGTTTGATGTTATGTATTTTTTATATATTTGTGTATATAATTTTATATATTTTCAAAGCGTAATTTTATTGCCTGTAGTAGTATAACTGCGGTAATGGTCCTCTGAAGAGAAGAATTATCTTTGAAAACTCATGAGCTAAGGACTTAAGGATGCTTTGCATGAACTTTGAATTCTAATAAAATTTGATTGACACCTTATTTTATTACTTCATTTTATATTATAATATATATATATATATATATATTTAAGAGGAAACATTTTTTTAATCAATGAAACAGGCGGGTGAAGAAAAAAAGAAAATTGCTAAAATTTTCCTTAAGGCCTTATCGTCTGACCCTCTGAGAGGAAATGTCCGAATGATAAATTAAAAACTAAGAAAATCGAATGAGATATGAGGGGAAAAAATTGTTTCAGTTGGAGAAAACGATTGAGAGAGAAAAAAAAGAAGTAAATCTCTCAACGTTATGGTGACTTTGAATCATTAAAGATCTCCAACAGATGCTTCATAATCCTTTGTCTACAGAGGCTAGGTCGAGAATCGTTAATAACTAACCCCTAAATAATATTGAGATAGTAGTTCGACCTGGCGCTGTGTAAAACAGAAAACCACTCATCGGAATAGTTGTCAGAACAACTATTTGTACTAACTTGATTTTCTTAGTTTTTAATTTATCATTCTCACGTTTTTTCTTAGAGGGTCAGACAATAAGGCCGTAAAGAAAATTTTAGCAATTTTCTTTTTTTCCACCCGCCCGTTTCATTGATTAAAAAATGTTTCCTCTGAAATTTATCCTACGATTTTGATGTACGCGAAACTTACTTATTTATATAATATATATATATATATATATATATATATATATATATATATATATATATATATATATATATATACATATATATATATATATATATACATATATATATATATATATATATATATATATACATATATATATATATACATATATATATATATACATATATATATATATATATACATATATAACTATATATATATATATATATATATATATATATATATATGTGTGTGTTTGTGTGTGTGCGTGTGTGTGTGTATGTGTGTGAGTAAGAGAAAGAGGCAATGGGAAGAAGGGCCCGATAAACTATTCTCTTGGTCATCTCTTCATGTTTTTTAAGTGGCTAGACTATTGGTTCGTATGAATATATAAATGGACGAAATCGCTTTTATTCGTACAAATAGGCAAATGTCGTGTATCCAAAACCAATTCGGATGTTTTTTTTGTTTTCTTTTTCCCGCCTTCGTTTTACTTCGCTTGAGTAAGAATAAAATATGTTTAACAAAATGAAAACGACGAATCAGATAAGATCGCCTAAAACATTCAATGATTCAAAACGTACGACGAACGCGAAAAGAAAGAAAACGTGCACATATATATATATATATATATATATATATATATATATATATATATATATATATATGGGAAGAGAAGGATGAAGGTAATCGGACGTGATGGGAAAATGAAAAAGGAAAACCAAAAAAAAAAATGGATGTTTTTTATGTGTACATCAACGTTTCGTCTTTATTTATAAGACTTCATCATGATGATAAAATAGAGAAAAAATGTTATACAAGCTCAGATACATGTAGAGTAGACATATTAGGAGGAAAAATAGAATGAAATAATGGCCGCTGCTGGGTGAGCGTCCGTATTTATATTTCTCCAACAAATACGGACGTCCACCCAGCAGTTGCCATTATTTCATTCTATTTTTCCTCCCAATATGTCTACCCTACATGTATCTGTGCTTGCATGACATTTTTTCTCTATTTTATCATCCTGATGAAGTCTTATAAATGAAGACGAAACGTTGATGTACACATAAAAAGCATCCATTTTGTTTTTGTTTTCCTTTTTCATTTTCCCATATATATATATATACATATATGTATATATGTTTATATGTATATATATATACGTATATATGTTTATATGTATATATATATATATACATATATATATATACATATAGTTATATATATATATACGTATCTATGTATATATGTATATATATATATACGTATATATGTTTATATGTATATATATACATATATATATACATATGTATATGTATATTTATATGTATATTCAAAACGTACGACGAACGCAAGAAGAAAGAAAACATATATATATATATATATATATATATATATATGTTTATATGTATGTATATATATACGTATATATGTTTATATGTATATATATACATATATATATACATATAGTTATATATATACGTATATATGTATATATGTATGTATATATATACGTATATATGTTTATATGTATATATATATACATATATATGTATATATATATGTATATATATACATATATATATATATATATATATATATGTATGTATATATATATATATATATATATATATACATATATATATATATATATATATATATATATATATATATATATATATGTAAATATATATATAGAGAGAGAGGGGGAGACATACCAAGATAGTATTACGATAAAACTAATTTCATACTTATCCCCGAAAACGTGTGTTTCATCCTCTGTTCTGGGAATCATCAGGGTGGATGATGATTGCTCTACTGGATGCATGATTAGTTACCCGCAGACCGAAGCCAACATTTTAACTTTTGTGTGAACGCGTAGAAAGATGCGGCTACCAAACTTACAATAGTAAAGGAAGAAAATTAACATCTATTTATGTCTAAGTAAAGGGACAAATATAAAAGGCTTGCAGAAACTGTTTTCAACAACACGTTGGATTGAAATTGGCCTTACGCATTTTAATTTGACAACCTAGTTTGTAATATTCTTAAAGCACCCGTCTTAGCAGTGAAAGAGGTATATATATATATATATATATATATATATATATATGTGTGTGTGTATATACATATAGTATACATTCTTGTAATTATATTATATATATATAGCGTATTTTGTATGTGTACTTAATAGATATAGTGTATGCATCCTTGTATTTATACGACATTCATACTATATATAGATATGTATATATACTATAGTATACATTCTTGTATTTTTCTATATATATATATATACGTATATATGTATATACATTATTTTATGTATAGCATATATATATATGTATGTATATATATATATATATATATATAATATAGTATACATTGTTATTCATACTATATATAGATATGTATATGTATACTATAGTATACATTATTGTATATTTCTATATATATACGTATATATATTCATACGTTATTTTATGTATAGCATATATATATATATATATATATATTTATTATTCCAAATCCGACATACCCTGGCCTAATGTAAAACCACTTCGACATAATTAACGTATGGTCACATTACAATTTATTAAATCTAGTTTTACGAACTATTACAAAATAGAGCGGGGGGTGGGCTGTTATATCCAGAGGTCAGTAGAGAACCAATTATTTTGAACTAAGCAAAGCCGACTCTGGACTAAGACTTTATTCACACGACGAGTGAACTTAAAACTTGGTTATGTGGCCTTCAGGGGGAAAAGTATTTCAAGACTGAATAATCGTCGGTAGCCATCTTGAAAAAAAAAACAGCTTCGGTATTGCTGATGGAATCAGCCGAAATTGATTCCGACATCAGTATAATGGGTGGCCATTTTATTTGAAACGAAAACTAAAGTGTCACTGGCGGCAAATGCTTGCGTGCTTCCAAGTTGGGTCGAAAAACAATTGTGTGTTCCACAGACCGCACACACGCATTTATATATATATATATATATATATATATATATATATATATATATATATATATATATATATATATATATATATGTATATATATATATATATATATATATATGTATATATATATATATATATATATATATATGTATATATATATATATATATATATATATGTATATATATATATATGTATATATATATATATATGTATGTATATATATATATATATATATATATATATATATATATATATATATGTATGTATATATATATATATATATATATATAAATATGCTTGCTCAATTGTCGGATTAGAGCTGTTTCTTTGTTCATTAGAATATTTATATGTTATGTTGTATGAACATACAAATCCACAAACAGATTACATACACACATATATATATATATATATATATATATATATATATATATATATATATATTAAAATTTGAAAAATGTATTAAGGGGATAATCTTAGCAGTAAACCTTTTTTTCTATTTACTATTTTTTTTGTTTAAACCGTGAAATATTAATAAATTGATTTAAAATTCCATTTATATTTTCTCTTCTCATTTATTTTTGTTCATCTGTGCCACCTTCCGGTACCTATATCACATTGCTCCTGCCTCAGATTACGAACTTATATTTATATATATATATATATATATATATATATATATGTTTTTATTCTTTTTTATAATTCTGTTTTGCTCTGTTTAAATTACATTGAGCTCTGTTATTCGGATTCTCAACACTAAATCGAAATCTACACTATATATATATACATATATATATATATATATATATATATATATATAATCGAAAGCTCGCTTGCTAGTATCATTAAAGTAAATTTCTACATGTACTTGCTTGTCGTATTATTATAATTATTTTCCATTCAATAATTGGTGAGGGTCCGTATTTCTTTGAGCTCCTAATAATCGTCTGCTACGGCTGTTTTTATTCGGCGTTAATTGTTTTTAAATGTGCTGGTGTAGTAGTAATATCTAGTGTAAAAAGAGAGAGAGGCCACGCGGAACGTTATTTTGCGTGCCCAAAAGTACCGATATGAAAGAACGTTTGGAACTCTTGGTAGTTTTCAAAAACATTTCTAGTATATTAAAAACAAGTTTATGCTTCCGTCAAAAAATCACGGTGGAAAAACTATGGTTCGCCAGTGTTCACACTTGTTATTTATCTACATATATTGCTAAAATATTCATATCGAATCATAGAATTACGTCAGTATATAATATAAAGATACTGGCTCGTATATTATCTCTTGCCCTTGTAATGTATTAAATTACTCGTTTGATTCCTATTTTTGTCTGGTTACAGGACGATCGTTGAAGTATGGATAACTACTATACTCAACACTATCTTTTGGCTAAGATCAAAGTTTAGTATCTGTTCCGATGGATACTGCACCCCATAGACTGGTATTCTTTTGGCCTACGGGGCTTGATTTACGCCGGTCAATGGGTCTGTCCTGTGCAGTTCTAGGAGATCCACCCTCCCAGGCTTTGCCTCCCCTCTTTGGGGAGGAGTAAGTTTATTGCTTACTGTCTGAGGCGCCCCTACCGGGGAATGCCGACGGGGCTGCCCAGGTAATGTTTAATGACCAGAGTGCTCAACTTCTCGAGTGCTGGTTTTTCTAATCCTACTTTCCCGACCTTGTGTCACATCTTACCTTGTGGGAGGTAGATAAATCAAACACTATCTTTTGGCTAAGATCAAAGTGTAGTATGTGTTCCGATGGATACTGCACCCCATACAGGCGTTGTCTTGGTCTTCGGGTCTTGATTTACGCCGGTCAATGGGTCTGTCCTGTGCAGTTCTGGGAGGTCCACCTACCCAGGCTTTGCCTCCCCTCTTTGGGGAGGAGTAAGTTTATTGCTTACTGTCTGAGGCGCCTCTACCGGGGAATGCCGACGGGGCTGCCCAGGCAATTTTTAAACCCCACTTTCCCGACCCGATCTTGGGTCACATCTTACTTGTGGGAGTCGATAAAAACTGGCCTTGTGCCTCACTTCCGGAGAGTAGTAAATCAACACTCAACACTATCAGCTAACTCTACTTGTTCAGCCGTTTAGTTCATCAGCTGCTTCTACTAATGATTCAAGGGTTCCATACGCGTGTCAATAAACTCTTCATGCCCATCAGTAAAAAAAAGTCTCTTAAGAGTACACTGCCCTCCTCATGACGAAATCTGCCCTTTTCAGGACAATAACAACTACACCACTTGCGAATAGGGCTTCTCTTCTCTTTTCAGGACAAATAATTATCCTTTTCAGGACAATTTCTACTTAGAGCCACTAATCTGTACTTAAACCTAAATACAAACTCAACACCCAATCTTAATGGTATTAACTTACCTCCCGCCACAGGAAAATGTGGCATAAGTTCAGAAAGTGTGGATAGAAAGGTCAGCAATCCAGTGATAGTGCACTTTGGCCCTGAAAAATACCTGGGTAGCCACGTCGGAATTTCCTGATAGGGGTGTCTCAGGCGACTGATTATAAATCAAACCCTTCTTAGAGAAAGATGTCAAAGTCTGGTAGGGTTAAACTCCTTGAACTGCACATAACTATACATAAGAAAACAGCTGGTGGGGCAGCGGCCCATCCTTGCGAACTGATTGTCGAGGACGTATCTTCGACGGGTATTATGTATTCAAAGTAACTTTTTCAAGTTCTTCATCGTAAACAAAGTCAAGTAGAAAAGATTTTCAAAACCAAAGTTCTTGCGCCATCGATGAAAGACTTTCACCATTCGCAGTTGGGTTTGTCTATATAAACATGAACTTCTTTTTATTATTTAAATAAATCTCTCAATTTTCACCTGTTTTTCCCATACACCAAATTGTCTTTGTGTCTGGAGAATTGACAAACCGGCCAGCGTACAGCGAACTCTTCGACACACAAACACAAAGTCGCCATTATATAGAAGATAGAATGTACATGCAATTATGACGTAGTTTTCGTTACGGATATATACCAAACCTTCATTTTAATAAAGATGTATCGTTTAAACATGTGTCATTTATCTTTCAGTTCGAGCATGCGTGTTTTGCGTAGGCAACACGTGCGCAGGCACTCTGTGACCATGATGGAGAACCCGTACGTTTATATTCAGTGACTGATGCGTTCTTTCACGCCAACTTTGGCAATACGTCTTCGAAATCCGAAAACATTGCAAATGGCTAACATTATTGTCCGCCGATCTTTATTCTCTCTAAATGAACGGAAAGAAAATAAATCTATCTTCATAAATGAACAAATAATAGTTCCGTTATATAAAAAAACAAACTTTGAAAAAACTTAACGAAATAAGACACACACACACACACACACACGTGGTTCCTTGTATTTCTATTTTAGGTTTTAAGTTTTAAATTGTTAAGTTTTTGTAAAGTTTAGTTTTTTTACTTATTTGTTTATTTATTTATCTATCGTTAGCCTAAGATAAATTTATTCCTGTGTAAGCAGTTGTTTGATATCTCACTTCTACAGTTTAATAGATTTCGGGGGTCTTTATATATATATATATATATATATATATATATATATATATATATATAGAGAGAGAGAGAGAGAGAGAGAGAGAGAGAGAGAGAGATAGATAGATAGATAGATAGATAGATAGATAGATAGATAGATAGATAGATAGATAGATAGATAGATATAAGTCAGGATCATTTTATATTCCAATAACCATGTTTTTTATTTTTTATATTTTTTTATTTATATTTTTTCACATTTCAAAAAAAAACATTTGTATTAGATGTATATTTACGTTCCGTCTCTTTTGAGGTGAGCTAAATCATATTTTATATCAATATCGTCTCTGCAACGCTGCAAAATTATCAGAAAAATCCACAAAGAAGAAAAGAGTTATATATATATATATATATATATATATATATATTATGGTAAATGAAAAAATAAAAAAAACAACAGATATTCTTTCTTAAATATTCATCAACGTTTCGTTATTATTGTAAGACTTTCTCAGGCATTTGAAGAAAATGTCATCCAAGTACATCGAAATTTTGGATTGACATCGATGTATTTGCATGACATTTTTCTGCAAATTATCATTCTGAGGAAGTCTTACAATACAGACGAAACGTTGATGAATATATATAAAAAATATCTCTTGTTTTTTTCTTTTTTTATTTCCCATTACGTCGGATTACTAAAATCCTTCCTTTTATATATATATATATATATATATATATATATATATATATATATATATATATATATATATATATATATATATGTATACACAAACGAACGAATAGAAGTTTATAATTAATACAAAATAAATTCATACTTAATAAGAGTTCATGTAATTAGCGTGTGACAGACTAAGAAATGTTCTATTTCAGAATTAAATTGGTCACATAAACCAAAATTGTATCCCCCAGATTAACGTATAGACGAAACAAAATGTCATTTGAAA
>OY744548.1:3138277-3148277 GCA_963556195.1 Sepiola atlantica
GGAAAGTGGGGGCTGAAAAGCCAGCGCCCGAGAGGTGAGCACTCTGACCATTAAAAATTGCCTGGGCAGCCCCGTCGGCATTCCCCGGTAGGGGCGCCTCAAGCAGTAAGCAATAAACTTACTCCTCCCCAAAGAGGGGAGGCAAAGCCTTGGAGGGTGGACCTCCTAGAACTGCACAGGGCAATCACATAGACCGGCGTAAATCAAGCCCCGAAGGACAAACTGACGAAGTGCTACGTAATAATCTGTTCTAAGTGACAGACTTCTGGAGGTTGAAGGTTCAATCCTTAGTACGGGTGATAACAAATAATGTATTAAGAGTTATTTAAGACTTTTACATGGTCATGGCTGACGGAATGATAACATCCTACCCCCGCTGATAAAATAAAGGGTCCGTTCGAAATAACACCAATAATCTAAATAATCCAATGTTTTTAGTAGCACGATTCGAATCTGTATTTATCGGGTTGCCAACAAAGTTTACACCGGGTTTTTATTTAAAATCAATTTTTTTTATGGTTTAATAAAAAATAACAACTAATTAAGTAATGATGTATTTTGCTGTGTTGTTCACAAGATTTTCAGTAACCCGTATGTAGAAATTAAAAATCCGCCCCCCAATAAAGAAAGGAAAATGTTCATTTTTTCAAAACTTCATATTTCTTTTGATGATCGAAAAAATAAACAGAAATTAATTCGAACAAAAAAGGATTCCCAAATGATACAAATATAGGGTTCTTTAAAAAAAAAAAACAGATAACAATAATTTAATTTAATGAGAGAATCGACAACAACCCCTGGCATATAGCAGCCTCAGCCGATCTTCTCGACAGATTTGTATTTCAACCGATCGCTGTAAAGAGGAGTTGAGTGATTCGCTCTGTCACACGCGACTTTCTCAGCAGCCTTTGTCTATTAATGCCGCGCAACATCGGAGACAATCGCGAAGTGTCTTGGCTTTACGAGCGCCTCTCTATCGCCATTATTCGTGGAAACGCCTTGAGTCTGCTCTCAGCCTGCCACGACAGCCGGACATTCAAAGAAAACTATTGACTGTGATACAATTATATATAAGGAATCAGGAGTCTCGATATTGAACTAAACAATGTCTAAGTGACGAATAAGGGATTTATTAACTTTTTATTGACAATTTTTTTATTAACTAATTATTAACTAATTATTAACTAATTATTAACTTATTTATTAACTAATTATTAACTAATTATTAACTTATTTATTAACTAATTATTAACTAATTATTAACTAATTATTAACTAATTATTAACTTATTTATTAACTAATTATTAACTAATTATAAACTAATTATTAACTAATTATTAACTAATTATTAACTAATTATTAACTTATTTATTAACTATTTATTGAATTATTAATCTTATAGTTTACTTTTATAATTTAATACACAATAAATCCACAATAACAACAAAAAAGCGGTAACTTATTTGCCAACTGTATATTTATTTGATTTTTGTTTCATTTTACTTCAGTCGAAGGTCTCAGAAATCGGACCCGTGCTTATAGCTAAGTGACAGTCTCATTTTAATATCTCCAAGCAGTGCTCAACTTTAATTACATAAAGGGGCTTTATAATAATAATATTCAGTTATTTATACCTACAGAAATGTCCCCTTCCTTTCGATCTTTCTATAAGATACATAGGTATTCGAACATTCTATTAGAGTTTTTCTTTATGTTTTAAACGTTGAGTTAATAAACATTAATTCCATATCACTATTTGACATGTTAAATATCTCACAGTATATATTTCTTGTAATCTCTTGGTCTTGGCGGATTCCAGGACAAGAATTCATCTAGTCTGGTGGAGTATCCAGTTAAGTGATGTTACTTGAGGTTGTCTTGATAAACGCTTGTACAGAGAGACCGAGCAAACTCGTGGATGGTGTCTAGTAGGTTATCCGAACCATCTAGTATGTAAGTTAAACTCTCCAGTAGCTAATTCAAACTATGTGTGTGTGATATTAAAACCCCTAGGTAGAAATGAAAAAGTAAAAGATAAACAGAAGAAGGTGTCGAAAATGTTCACTTTTCAAAACTTCATATTCTTTTAATGATCTAGAAAATAAATAAGAATTTACTCGGAAATAACAGATTCCGAAAAGATTCTAAAATCGTGTTCTTTAAAGAATAGCTTCCAAAATAGATCTCTTAAAAAATCATAGATTCTAAGATATAGTTCTTTAAAAAACATATTAAAAAAAATGGATTCCAAAAAAGAACTTTTTTAAAAATAGTTTGCAAAATATAGTTCTTTAAAAATGGATTGCAAAATAGAGTTCTTTAAAAAATAGATTTCTTTAAAAATGGATTGCAAAATAGAGTTCTTTAAAAATAGATTGCAAAATAGAGTTCTTTATAAAATAGATTTCTTTAAAAATGGATTGCAAAATAGAGTTCTTTAAAAATGGATTCCAAAATAGAGTTCTTTAAAAATGGATTCAAAATAAAGTTCTTAAAAAAATAGATTTCAAAATAGAGTTCTTTAAAAATGGATTCCAAAATATAGTTCTTTAAAAATGGATTCCAAAATAGAGTTCTTTAAAAATTGATTGCAAAATAGAGTTTTTTTAAAATGGATTCCAAAATAGAGTTCTTAAAAAAATAAGTTTCAAAATAGAGTTCTTTAAAAATAGATTTCAAAATAGAGTTCTTTTAAAATGGATTCCAAAATAGAGTTCTTTAAAAATGGATTCCAAAATATAGTTCTTTAAAAATAGATTCCAAAAAAGAGTTCTTTAAAAATAGTTTCCAAAATATAGTTCTTTAAAAATGGATTCCAAAATAGAGTTCTTTAAAAATAGATTTCAAAATAGAGTTCTTTAAAAATGGATTCAAAAATAGAGTTCTTTAAAATAGATTCCAAAATAGAGTTCTAAAACAAAATAGATTTCAAAATAGAGTTCTTAAAAACATAGATTTTAAAATAGTTCAGCAGTAACTTATTTGCCAACTCTATATTTATGTAGGGGGGTATATTAAAAAGTCGCCAGTGCGGTTACCAGTGTAAATGTTTAGACATTCTTTGTTAGTATAAATAGCTTTATTGTCGTTGATGTATTAAAAAAATCACTATAAATGTGAATTCCGAAGATGGAATCAAAAACAGAAATACAATATTAGATTGAAGACGAAACAGGACGGAAAAGGAGAAGACGCCTTTCTATTTTCTTCTGATGGTTCGCCTGGAAGCATCCGATGAATCAGTCGGATCGATCAGTTGGGATATGTTTGCGATCGCAAGGCTTGAATATGACCAACTATTTTTTCCTCAATTGGGAATTACTGTTCTTGCAATCAAAATGTTTGTGTAGAGTTAAGAAAAAAAAAGAGACCGATTATTCGTAAGATGCGTCCTTCAGTCTGCGTGATCCGCTATGAAAATGCTAGTTTAAAATCGAACGTGACAGAAGAAAAACGAGTCCATTTAAATCCTTCTTAAGTGTGACATAGCAAACAAATAATAGATTATCGTATACGGATGGCTGGACGCATCAAAAATAAGATTGTGGCAGTCGCAGGGATTCTTTATCTTTTATTTTTGCTTCTCGTTTTAGCTGCAATGATAGAGGTAATGTAAAAGAACAATAAATACATTGAAGACATTGCCATGGAGTATTGTTGCCACATCTGGGCTGGTGCATCATCCAATAGTCTCTCCCTCTTAGACAAGCTCCAAAAAAGAGTCGCCAACTTGATAAGTTCCTCACTATCCACCAAGCTCCAGCCCCTGTCCCATCGCCACAATGTTGCTTCCCTGTGCCTGTTTTACAAGTACTTCAATGGATTGTGCTCTGGTGAGCTTGCTGCTCTGGTACCCCCACGACGTAAATTCACTAGACCAACCAAACAATCTGCCAAATCCCATCCATACACTGTGGAGGTCCCCAGATGCCGGAGTGCTTTCTACTCCAAAAGCTTCTTTCCTTGTGCTTCCAGACTCTGGAACTCCCTCCCTGCTCCCTGCTTTTCTGACGTTACTGACATGCAGAAATTTAAAACTAATGTAAACAGACCTTTCGCTGCGCAGCTCCTAAATTAAGTTGCCCCCCCCCCCCTAAAAAAAAAACATTCACCCTTTTTTTTAGTAGCCCCTTACGTCTACAGTGGCGTCCTGCCTTTTTTGGGGTGAACTATATTTTAAAAAAATCACTAAATTGCTCTGGGATATAGATCTACTTATTATGGTAATTTGCAACACGTACAAGAAAACGAATATCATTTTCTCATTCTAAACTCCGTAGTATAGTAGACGAATTGAAACCCACGTCTGATTAATTCCATGTCTTATTACTAGAGGGAGACACTCTCTAGCTTTTCAGCCAAGTACTACCTCCATAACGTCATATCCTGCCACGTAGTTCTTATTACACATTCAAACTTCCAAACAGAATTGTAAGTACTGTGCTTAATATTATATATGAGTGGAAAATTTCCGATGTTAATCTCATCTTTTCGCACCGGCATCTAAATATTACTACAAGAGTGGCGGACTGAGTAATGGAAAAAAAAACATTATGAAAACGTACAGATCTATCTAAATCTTCAGGTTGAAATTCAAAGAACCCATTATAAAGACGTACAGATCTATCTAAATCTTCAGGTTGAAATTCAAAGAACCCATTATGAAGACGTACAGATCTATCTAAATCTTCAGGTAAAAATTCAAAGCGTGACAGACCGACGAGTTCTCCAACTAACGAAACGAACCTCCTACAAGCATACATGGATTCATCAGATCATGCAATTACTAACTAGAGTGTGACAGACAAAGAGAGGGGTAGGCTACGTAACTTTGAGATATCATCCAGAAACTGTCACTTAGAATTGATTGTTTATTAGATTGACTCTTGGCGTAACGGATATAAGCACTGTTTATCAATCAGATCTAATTGACGAACTTCTTGTGGTTGACGTTTTTATTCCTTTGTACATGTGATGAAAACTAAGCATTACATAAAAATGAACACTTCTACCTAGTTATGGCTGACGGAAAGAGGATAATCCACCCCGTGGCTTAAATAAAACATTTAGCTCGAAATTCTGTATAATTCGATATGAATATTTCAAAGTTCGAAAAGATTCTTCTGAAGAATTTACAGATGGCATTGGCATAACACTTTTTGAAAATAAACACAAGATAAGAATCTAAATAACTTAACTTATGAATCTTTTTTGAAAATATTCGAGGCGATTTTCGTTTTACCCACTTTAATTATTTGGTCATTAAGACAACTCATTGCCATGACGGACGCCATTTATAGCATGACAAATTCTACCCACTTCCGTCAATAACGCGCTTGCGCATTCGAGAATTTCAATTTAAAGCCGGCAGCCATTATTCATTTTATAAAAATTATAACAGTTTGAAACATTCAAAAATAATTTCGTAAATGACGTTGTATCTTGAAAATTACAAAAAAATATTTTCCGTAATTGTATTTATTTCATTTCAGTTTTCGAAAATTTATTCACAATTCAATAAGTTAGACAGGCGTGTTATGACTGTTTCAAAATGTCATTTTAATATGAAACGAAAAACAAACATTGAAAAAAAAAACCGAAATACAACTAAACGATGAAATATTTTGTATAAGTTTAAGGTTTTTAATTGTGTGTGTACTTTAATTTTTAAATCATCAGCTTCAATTAGTCATGGTGTTAGATGCTCGTATAAAATTATGTATCCATTAGCAAAATGTATCTTTGTATAATTGTAACATAGTATATATGTAAGATAAATGAAGAGTGGCAAAATGAATCGTGGACGAGTCCATCGTCAGTGGGACGTCGAAAAAGAAAGAAATCGACTTCATAACTGTTAAAAAAGAGAAGGTTCCGCAGTGCAAGCGAAACTCGAAAGGTGGCGGTTTCAGAAGCGCGAAGAGCCGGAGCACTTGGTGATCGGAGTATCGAAGTACCGGAAGAATGCTAGTTTACCGATGTTTATGACACCGATGAATCTTTATCGGCTATGGTACCCAAGCCCGTCTTGCTGTTAGGCTTTCGTGTCCGCTGACTAAAACTGCGACTGATAAGCAAGTTGGTACTGTTAAGGAATCCCCTGACTTGTATTTCATCAAACATGTGCTTGTGGAACAATTGCTTCCGTTCACGCTCGGATAGACAATGCAGAGTATATTGCTTTCCAATCGGATATATGTATGAACGAGTTTCTAGCAGACACCAAGTCTGTGATCTCAGCAAGAAAAAGACTTTCATGAGACAAAAGAATGCCAAAAGATTTTTTTATGTGTGTACGTAGCCGGCGTAAACCATCCGGTGATGGGAAATAAAGAAAGCAAAGTTTTTCTATATACGTTCTGTTCTTTGTCATTCTTGTTGGATCTTACCGGGTACCCCGAAAGAACGAGTAATGCCCCACGTATATGTATAATTTATAGGACTGTGCCCATGAACGGAACTCTCGTATAAGTTGCTTAGAGTTTCGTGCGATTAGAATTAAACAGCGAAAAGATAGTTTTACTGTATTTTTATTGATAGTCTTAAATAATCTGCTATCCCTACGAAAATTATTCTAGATAATTTGGTAGAACTTTTTGGACATGTTAGTTAGAATGTTAAAGTCATCTAAATTCAAAATCGGAAAGACACATGGCCAAATTTAAAATAATGAAAAAATAATTTGTAAATTTTATGGTTAAAAATGATCTATTGATAAATCTAGTCTAACATTTTTTAAGGTTTGAAATTGTAAGTTAAAAGAGTGTATCGGTAGGTGGACATAACATGAAAACAGAAAGAAAAGAGCGAGGGGGACGCATAATATGTAATATCACGGTATATCTGTTTTTTAGGGTATGGGAGAGAAGCTTCATTGTAATGTTAAGGCCTGTCTTGCAATGAAAGTTGGCTGAGTTAATTTTTCTTTCTTTTTCTAATTATGTCTAAATAAAGATAAATTGATTTTATATTGGAATTAAAATTAATTTGGTAATTATTTCAAATAAATGGTATTGAAAATAATAATAATAAAAAAATTAAATAATAATAATAATAATAATGATGATGATGATGATGATGATGATGATGATGATGATGATGATGATGATGATAGCAGCAGCAGCAGCAGCAATAATAGCGGACAGCTCTGGGACTTTGGGAAGGCTTGTTGCCACTCGGGCCCCAGAGGGGACCAATGGCCCTTATCAGCGGGAAATCGTTGGTAGGTGGCTGTTGCGATTACCGCAAGGTCATCAGCGGTGATGAACGAAAAGAGGTGGAGCATACTGGAGGCCTGAGGAGACTTGTTGTCACTCGGACTCCAGGGAATACCACAGGTTGTCGGCAGTGGGCGACCACTGACGATGACCAGTGTGATAACTCCTAGTGAGTAAATAATAATAATAATAGTAAAGTGAAACGAGAGGAAATACTAAGAGCTGGGTGAAAAAGAATCAACGGTTACAAGAGAGAGGGTTAAAATTACTTGGAAAGAAACTACACAGTGCATACTTTAGGAATACTGCATTTAGATGTTAGAATAGCATCTCGAAATTCACCTGTTGTTTATCGTATTCCACGCGTTTTTTTTTAGATGAGAGGATGAAATTGAAGGGCAGACAACTAGCACTGTCTTGCGTGAGCTCCAATCTTCACAATTGTCCACGTGGTTTTTGAAGCTGTTGATTGTTTTTTTGTTTGTTTTTTTTTGTAATAAATTTTTTTTTAAAACTTATATTCGTTCTGATACTACACTTAGATTTTTTCTGTCCTCGGCGAGTAAAAGTGAATGATTAATTCTTCTAGACTGAGGCAATTTAAATTTGTGTCCCTATCCTGAGTGTCATGTTTTAGCAGCTTGTTTTCCTCACATAAAAAACGAACTTCTGTCTGGATCTGTTCTATCCTCGTGGGGAGGCAAGTAAATAGAAATAGTAAACAAAGATCCATGAAAAAACGCAATGTTTATTTAGTTTAACGCAACAATAACACAGCATAACTCTTCATTTTGAATTCTTCGTTTTTATTATTATTATTATTATTATTATTATTATTATTATTATTATTATTATTATTATTATTATTGTTATTATTGAGTAAAGTTCACTTTCAGTATAAATCGAATTGTGTTCCTCTCTTTTCTTTTTTAAATGCAATTTTTAAAATTTATTTTTAAATACTGTAATTTATTACTGACAGTCTGACTGTTCTGAAGATCTCGCTTGCTACCTACCAACATGACGTCACTTTTTAGTGCACAGGTTTTACGACGGCCACGGCTCGGGTATAGATGTCTGGTACAATAGAGGGGAAAGATAGAATCAAGTGACCGACGTTCAGAGCTTTGAGCGGGATATTCAATCATGTACTAACCTTCGTGTCAAGTTTAGTACCTACTCGATTTTGATTGGGAGTCGTTTAACTTTCATCAATAAAACATAAAATAAAATAAAACTCTTAAATTAATAACTAAAGTACTCGTCTATGCCAAGTTTCTCATTTTTTCTGAGAATTTTATATCACAAGATTCGCAGTTAAAGGCACCTATTAAATATTTTTTATCCATTTTTTATTATTAAAAAATAGAAATGTGCAATGGTAGGCGTTGCTTATACAGACTATAGTAATTAAATAGCACTTATTAAAAAATGTTATAATCGTTTCAGTTTAAATTTTGATTTTGGTTGAAAGATTAAAAGTCTAAAGTTAATCTCTAAAAACAAAAATGTATTTTTACGTTTGAAAAAAAAATTAGAACGTAAAATGTTAACACGACGTCTAAAAAAACATACATTCAGTGAAATTTAAAATTTCAAGAATTTAATTGTCAAAACCTGACCCATCCACACTTACAGTTTATTTATTTAAAACTACACAACTACAATATTATCCGATTATATGACATAATAAATGATGGAGTAAAAGTGCCATCGACATTAGAACGAGAAAAATTTAACGCAAGAAACAAGCTCACTATAACTTGAGCTACAACTAATAACATGCTAGTAAGTACATCGAACCTACGGTCTTTATGTTAACAATCGAAACACTAAACAGCAGAAAAACACAACCAGAAAAAAAGGTCATGAGTTCATTTCAGCATTTTCTTGTTTTACCTCTTATTTTTACCCGCACTTATGCTTGTCTTAATTTCGCGGCCGCCACGCGTTTACAACCTCACATCTAAAACCAGCAATTTCAACAAGAAAATCCGAATAACATACCACGTAATATAGAAGGAATAAAGGAATGCCGATTCAGTCTGCGCTGAATCAAAATGACCAGATGATTGGTGGATAATAGATTTCGCGCCCAGGGAAGAGGTGCGACTGGTTCGGGGAGTTGCTCATTTGAAACAGATCTGTCTGCAGAAGCGACTCTCACTTCAATTGCTTTGTCCCTTTCCAGGCCCGGTCCGACGGGCGCAATCTAGAGACGAATAGAGTACGCTTAATCGGAGGGTGGGCCAAACATAAAAAGGAATTATCCGAGCAGAAGTGGCGAGTTCTTTCTTTTTACCAGTTTACTTCCCCCACAATCACAATTGAGCGCGAATTGCGCTAGGTAATAGCAATGGGACAACAACGTGTTAAGCAAAGGGTTTTCATACGGAGAATGGAAAGCTTGTTTGGTGGTTAGCGCCATTGTTGTTCTATTTGTATACATTCCCTTGTGTATAATAGATAGATAGATAGATAGATAGATTGGAATAGATAGATAGATAGATAGATAGATAGATAGATAGATAAATAGATAGATAGATAGATAGATAGATAGATAGATAGATAGATAGATAGATAGATAGATAGACTGGAATAGATAGATAGATAGATAGATAGATAGATAGGCTGGGATAGATAGATAGATAGATAGATAGATAGATAGATAGATAGATAGATAGATAGATAGATAGATAGATAGATAGATAGATAGATAGATAGACTGGAATAGATAGATAGCTGGAATATATATATATATATATATATATATATATATATAT
>OY744548.1:3158277-3160777 GCA_963556195.1 Sepiola atlantica
TCGATACACGTGTTTTCTTTTTATGCCTGTTCAGTTTTCTTTTAATATCAAGTGCATCGTATGTAAACATTTGGAATGCTGCCAGTTTTCATGCGAGCTGCATTATGGTGTGATTGTTTTGTGGCTATTAAACGTAAAGTTGGGCATATGATTGGTGTGTGTGTTAGCGTTGGGAACTCAGGTGTACGGGTAGAATATCTAAAGGGAAAATGGAGATAATGAATGAGGTTTGGAATCGGAAATTGTGAGAAATTCCCGAACAATACAGGCAGGAGTCTTGCTCTGAGGTGTCAAGTTGGTAAGAACGAATAATTATGAGAGAGAGGGTGAGAGAGAGAGAGAGAGAGAGAACAGAAACTAACGAATATAATTATTACTTACATACATATCTTGAAGAACGTACGCATAGGACAAGTTCTAAATTAAAAATATATAGACACACATACGCATATATGTATATATGTTTATGAATGTGTATGTATGTGAGTGTACCTAAGAGATACAAGGAGTAACACATAAATGCATACGGGTGTAAACATATTTATAACTGAACAGATGAAAACAAAACGTACTCATATATACATAAACCACTCCCTACCTACTTGTTTTACTTTCTGTCAGTTTCATCCCAACACTCACCTACACACACATACACGTATATATATATATATATATATATATATATATATATATACATGGACGGCAGCACCGGGGTGGGCAGAGTGGGCGCAAGCCTCCCCCCCCCCAACTTTTTGACTTGCCCCCCCCCCCCACTTTACGGTCATTAATAATGAAGGTATATATGCATGTGTTTAAACGAGCTCCCCCCAACTTTTTAAGAAAGCCCCCCCCCACACTTTTATAACTGTGCCGCCGGTCTTGATATATATATATATATATATATATATTTCATTCAGAAAACATTTAGTAGAAAATACCAAAATCTTAGAATTTAGTACTAACAAACAAAAACTTCATATATTAGAAGCCCTATATATAAAAACCAAAAGAACCCTAATTAATAGAATTTACTTTAATATCAGTAATAATATTCTAAAATGTTTATAGCTCCAAATATAGTTTCGTACTGAGTACATATTTCCCGCCAAAACCTTCTATCAATACTAACACATAGTATATACCTGATTAACCTCATTCTCCCAAAGATAGACACAGATGGGTCCCAAAGTACTTGGGAGACAAATCCAAACTATGGCAAATTCCTCAGCCAATTTCCCCTCCGAAACTAAGATCCTAATTCGGACTATTGAAAGGATCTACCAAAGGATATCTAGACATGAGTTGTCTCTTATATTTAACAATACTTGCCTACAAGAGAAAATGCTGCCTAGATACACACACACACACACACACACACACACATATATATACATATATATATGTATATATATATATGTATATATATATATATATATATATATATATATATATATATATATGTATATATGTATATATAAATATATATATATATATTTATATGGATAATAAAGTTATGAAGTGGAAAAATGTGTATATGTATATATATATATACATATGTGTGGATGTATATATATATGTGTGTATATATATATATATGTGTGTGTATGTATATATATGTATATATATATATATATGGGTGTGTGTGGGTGTGTGTGTGTGTGTATGCGAAATGAAAAAGGAAAAACCAAAAAGGATGTTTTGTATATATTCATCTACGTTTCGTCTTTATTTGTAAGACTTCTTCAGGATGATAATTTTAAGAAAAATGTCATGCAAGTACGTGGAAATATTGGGTTGACATGATGGGTTGATGAGAAAAAGTAGTAGCCACTACTGGGTGCGCAGGCTCGAGGTCCGGGCTTAGTGAAGTCAGTAGCATGGAATGAAATTAATGAGGATGGTTCTGAGTGAAAAAGTGGAGGGGTGGGGTTAACGGAGATAATCTGGATGGCTGTTAGTTAGGAAGTAGAGGGGTGGGGGAAAGAGGAATGGGAGGGGGGTTCTGTGATTTTGGTGTATGGGTAATGTCATGGTTTTAGAAAAGATTTGAAAACATGAAGGTGGTTTGAAAGTGTTAAAATTATCACTATTTATTCAGCTATTCAGCGGTGGCCGTATGGTTCTAGATGTCGGGATTTGAGTTGTCAAAATACTCAGAGCCCGGGGTTTCGAATCGCGCGACCAGTAGTGAATAGTCATATATCTATGCTGATGAGTCCCGATTAAGAAGGACAAAACGAATACTTGCATAGATAATAAACAAAACATATTTATATATATATATATATATATATATATATATATATATATATATATATATATATATATATATATATATATAGTAAGCAATGAAAATATATATGGCAATCAAGCTACACAGAGGCTCCCGTGTTTCATCCCCATTTAGCCTGACGATTCCCCCCGGGGATGAAACACGGGAACCTCTGTGTAGCTTGATTTCCATATATATTTTCATTGCTTACTACCTAACTGTACTTAC
>OY744548.1:3165777-3223277 GCA_963556195.1 Sepiola atlantica
TATGTTGTACGGCCTAATGTGTTTCAACATGCAACAAGGAAAACATGTTGATATGCCGTAAAAGCGACAGACTTAATCAAAATAAGTGAATCGTTTCTAATGAGTTTTGTGGGGGGGGGGTTAACGAAGAACGCAGAATACCAGAAATCTGGGGGAATTTGCTACAACCCAGCTTCCAGGGAACACCACCTGTTTGAACAGTCGGCTATCACCGTTAATGAGTAGTGTGAGCTGTTCTAATTAGAAGGGTAGCATAATAATACTGAGAAGAAGAAGAAGAAGAAGAAGAAGAAGAAGAAGAAGAAGAAGAAGAAGAAGAAGAAGAAGAAAAAGAAAAAGAAGAAGAAGAAAAAGAAGAAAAAGAAGAAGAAGAAGAAGAAAAAGAAGAAAAAGAAGAAGAAAAAGAAGAAGAAAAAGAAGAAGAACATAAAGAAGAAGAAGAAAAAAAAGAAGAAGAAAAAGAATAAGAAGAAGAAGAAAAAGAAGAAGAAGAAGAAGAAGAAGAAAAAGAAGAAGAAGAACATAAAGAAGAAGAAGAAAAAAAAGAAAAAGAAGAAGAAGAAGAAGAAGAAGAAAAAGAAAAAGAAGAAGAAAAAGAAGAAAAAGAAGAAGAAAAAGAAGAAGAAGAAAAAAAAGAAAAAGAAGAAGAAGAAGAAGAAGAAGAAGAAGAAAAAAGGAAGAAGAAAAAGAAAAATGATGAGTTAACAGATGAAAAAAAGAAAGAAAAAAGATATAACTAATTCATGAAAACTACGTACTTTGAGTTTGATTGGGGAAGTATGGCTTTAGTTCATATGACAAAGTCTCGGTTCGCTTCTCCTTAAATGGAAACATCTGAGGTCGCTTTTCTTGACTTGCTAAACACCAGGTCGCCGAATTAGTTTAATACAATATATTAACAGCTTATTATTTCATTTTATGTTAAATATGATTTTGAGATGTTTTACTTGTTTATTTAATCGTTTATTTTGTGTTGTCTTTTATCTTGCATCGTCTCTTTCTCTTTCTTTTTTTCTGTGTTACTTTCTGTCATCTTTTTATCCATCTCTCTCTCTCTCCATCTCTCTATCTCTCTCTCTCTCCTTCTTTACCCCTTTTCTTTTCGGTATTTAATACTTTCTGCTATGTTACTGTCTTCTACCTTTATAGTTTGATATTACTTGGTAAGTAGTTATAAATAACAAAATAGCCCAGAGTGTAAAGGTCTGAAATAGTACGGTCTATTCCAACGTATATATCTTGTACACACAATAGTCACTACAGGTACTCCAATAAGATTTCACAGAATACAATCGAATGCCCCATACTACTGTTCGTACTCGTATTAATTGGCCATAGTAATGTTTAAGTCATCCTGCCCTAAGACAATGCCTTTATTTTCCTTATAGTATTTATAACTCTACAGAACCCTATCGTTTTTAGTTGACTAATATAACCCAGAGTGTAAATGTCTTAAAATAGTACGGTTTATTCTAACGTATATATCTAGTACAAGTGATATAACTTGGTAAGAAATTATAAATAAGAAAATAACCCAAAGTGTAAAGATCTCAAAATAGTACGGTTTATTCCAACGTACATATCTTGTACAAGTGATATAACTTGGTAAGTAGTAATAAATAACAAAATAACCCAGAGTGTAAAGGTCTTAAAATAGTACGGTTTATTCCAACGTACATATCTTGTACAAGTGATATAACTTGGAAAGTAGTAATAAATAACAAAATAACCCAGAGTGTAAAGGTCTTAAAATAGTACGGTTTATTCCAACGTATATATCTTGTACAAGTGATATAACTTGGAAAGTAGTAATAAATAACAAAATAACCCAAAGTGTAAAGGTCTTAAAATAGTACGGTTTATTCCAACGTATATATCTTGTACAAGTGATATAACTTGGAAAGTAGTAATAAATAACAAAATAACCCAGAGTGTAAAGGTCTTAAAATAGTACGTTTATTCCAACGTATATATCTTGTACAAGTGATATAACTTGGTAAGTAGTTATAAATAACAAAATAACCCAGAGTGTAATGGTCTTAAAATAGTACGGTTTATTCCAACGTACATATCTTGTACAAGTGATATAACTTGGTTAGTAGTTATAAATAACAAAATGACCCAGAGTGTAAAGGTCTTAAAATAGTATGGTTTATTCCAACGTATATATCTTGTACAAGTGATATAACTTGGTAATAGTTATAAATAACAAAATAACCCAAAGTGTAATGGTTTTAAAATAGTACGGTTTATTCCAACGTACATATCTTGTACAAGTGATATCATTTGGTAAGTAGTTATAAATAACAAAATAACCCAGAGGGTAAAGGTTTTTAAATAGTACGGTTTATTCCAACGTATATATCTTGTACAAGTGATATCATTTGGTAAGTAGTTATAAATAACAAAATAACCCAGAGGGTAAAGGTTTTTAAATAGTACGGTTTATTCCAACGTATATATCTTGTACAAGTGATATAACTTGGTAAGTAGTTATAAATAACAAAATTACCCAGAGTGTAAAGGTTTGAAAATAGTACGGTTTATTCCAACGTACGTTTCTTGTACAAACAATAGTAACTACAGGTAATCCAATAAGATTTAACAGAATACAATCGAATCCCCATACTACTGTTTGTAGTTTTTTTCTATTGACTAGCTCACTTATTTAGTGACTGAGGGAAGTCAGGTATCCCATCAAAACAATAACTCATACTCGACTCATTAGTATAAAAAGGGGAGATAAGTATGACTTTTATATTAGTGAATTATTTCCCTTGTCCTGTAACAGATGAATTAATCAAACAATCACAAAAAATGAAACAAATAAAAGTAATGTTAAAACGGAATTTTCCTCGTGAGGTTAGATTAACCTGGAAAGCGGAAAATTCCATTCGAAGCTAAAAATTAAAATTAGTGCAACGTGGACAAGAAATTGCGTCATGGCAGGTAGTTGTCGTGCCAAAATAGGGAGATATATCCTGACTTTATGGTGTTCGATGTTGTAGCTAAAAGGACATCAATTTCGGGGCTTTTACAACTTATTTAGTGACTGACGGGAGTCCGGTATCCCATCACAACACTTTTTTGTCTTTATTGCTTTCTATTACGTTTTTTCGTGTATCTTTCTTTTCAATCTATCCTCCTTCCATTTCTTTTTGTCTGCATCCCTTCCTTTTATGTTTCTCACCTTTTTTTCATTTCTTTCTGATTTTATTTCGTTGTTGTTGTTTTTTTGGTTTGTTTGTTTGTTTGTTTTTATTTTTAGCCATTTTTTTTCTTTATTAAATTCATCGTTTTTTTTATTTATTTATTTCATCGTTTTTTATTTTTATTAATTTCATCGTTTTTTTATATTTATTTATTTCATCGTTTTTTATTTTTATTAATTTCATCGTTTTTTCATTTATTTATTTATTTCATCGCTTTTTTTCTTTATTAATTTCATCGTTTTTTTTTATTTATTTATTTCATCGTTTTTTCTTCTTTTTTATTTCATCGTCTTTTTTTAATTAATTTCATCGTGTATTTTCTTTATTTATTTCATCGTTTTTTTTTCTTTATTTATTTCATCGCTTTTTTTTCTTTAATAATTTCATCGTTTTTTTCTTTATATATTTCATCGTTTTTTTTCACTGTTTATTTCATCGTTTTTTATTTATTTATTTATTTATTTCATCGTTTTTATTTCTTTTTTATTTCATCGTTTTTTTCTTTATTTATTTCATCGATCCATTTTCGGGCTATTTTCCTATTTAATGTATTTCCCAATTTTTTGTCTTTCTTTAATTTACACCGCAATTCTATCAAGCGGTTTGCCAATCTCTCTGGCAAAAGGAAAAAAAGCGTTTCTAGACTATTCTACAAAACGTTCTTATTCGTTTTATTTTCGGCTTCAGGTTTATAATATTCGTATTCCCCCCCCCCATTCTTCTCATTCATCTCCTCCTCCTCTTCCTTCCTTTCCTCCTACCATTTATTATTATTATTATTATTATTATTATTATTATTATTATTATTATTATTATTATTATTATTATTATTATTCATCTATTTATTTATTATGGTTCTAATTATTCTCGTTTCTCTCCGTTTCTTCCCCAGCCCCAAAGGCTTTGTCTTTCGCTGTGTCTATTTTCGGATGTCTTTTATTGTGAAGTCAGTCAAACGTATCCCTCCGTTACATCTTGCATTTTGAAAAAAGAAATCTTATTCCTATTTGTTTGTTTATTTGCGTATTTATCAATTTCTGCATTTCTTTATTTCTTTCTTTTTCCTCGTTCATTTACTTATTGCATTCGCGAGAATGTTAGTTTATGTCGCCCGACTTTATTCGCCATCGCATTCGCGGTAGAGAGAGAGAGAGAGAGAGATGACGCGTTGACTGAGGCGGTCTTACAGCAAATACAAAAACGATACGAGGATGGACTAAGTGAAAAGAGAAGACTAACAAAAATAAGGCTAAACTAATCGAGCGAACGGTTATAGAAAGCAACTCAGGAAGAAAAAGAAGAAGAAGAAGAAGAAGAAGAAGAAGAAATAAACAACTAAAAGAATGAACAAGTGATTGCAAAGCAGCAACAAAAGTTAGAAAAGAGTGGGTTTTTTTTTAGAAAACAACGTACGAGACCTTTTCTCGAGTTCGAAAAGATACACAATAACACACATCACACACATACACACACACATACACACGCACCCATACACACATATACACACACATACCCACACATATACGCACATACACTGACACACATACACCCACACACACACCCATACACACACATACACACACATACACACACATACCCCACACACACACATAGACATACACACACATACACACACATACACACACATACACACACATGCACACACCCATACACACGCACACACACACATACACGCACATACACACACACATAACTACAAGAAACCTCTAAAACCACCGATGGCCATTTTTTTAAAAAACACCCTACCTGAGAGTCCAGCGTTCAAACTCCTCGGCCTTACAATCACAGGTAACACAAATTGGAACAAATATATTGAAGAAAATGCCAAGGCTGCTGCAAAAAAAGGGGGGCTCCTTCTCACTCCATACATTATCCTATTTCGCTTCAAAGCCACTATCCGCCCATGCATGGAGTATTGTTGCCACATCTGGGCTGGTGCATCATCCATTAGTCTCTCCCTCTTAGACAAGCTACAAAAAAGAGTCGCCAACTTAATAGGTCCCTCACTATCCACCAAGCTCCAGCCCCTGTCCCATCGCCGCAATGTTGCATCCTTTCGCTTGTTTTACAAGTACTTCAATGGACCGTTCTCCGATGAACTTGCTGCTCTCGTACCCCGTCGAAGTAAATACACTAGACCAACCCGACAATCAGTCCCATCCATTCACTGTGGAAGTCCCCAGATGCCGGAGATCCTTCTACTCTAATATGTTCTTTTCTCGTGCTGCCGACCTCTAAAATTCCCTCCCTGTTCCCTGTTTCCCCGACTGAACCGACATGCAGAAATTTAAACTAATATAAACAGACATCTCGCTGCAAATCTCACACTATAGGATGACCCCTAAAACGTAAACCCTACTTCTCAGTAGCCCCTTATGTCTACAGTGAAGCCTGCCTTGCTTGGGTGAACTATGTTAATATATATATATATATTGTTGTGAAGTTTTTCCACAGTAAATAATAAATAAAGTCAAGTCGAGGGTTGGTTTAACAAGTGTATTAACAAAGTAAGAAAGTGACTAGCTCTTGGCTAGACAGTTACAAGAATATGCTTTGTCTTCAGTGTCTCTGGTGACTCGCACTATTTATAGTGACAACCGGTGTAGTTTCTCCTGTGTAAGAACGGCCGGTGTAACATATATATATATATATATATATATATATATATATATATATATATGTGTGTGTGTGTGTGTGTGTGTGTGTGTGTGTGTGTGTGTGTGTGTGTGTGTGTGTGTGTGTGGTGGGTATGTGTGTGTGTGCGTATGCGTGTTGGAGGTGATAGTCGGTTAAATATCGGAAAATATGTGAACATTATTGAAAGCGAAACTACTTACGCTTCCATTATTGCATTTTCTTTGATGTCTCCCGTTTGTCTTTAACATCTTGCAATAACAGCGACGACGAAATTACATAGGTGACGATTTTTTCGGAAAATAAACAAATTCACGAGCGTCACATAGATTTGAAACAAGGTGACACTCGTAAATTAGAAGTCAGACACAATTTAGATGCTGAATACAACATTCATTTAGACATAAATAAAGTGTTTATAGACGGAATTGTAAACAAAGTTTGCGTCGTAGAATCGAACAGTTTTCGATTCTAGAAATGTATTAAGCAAAGACCAACAAACTGCTTTATTGCACAGCCTTTTTAATTGTATCAAATTTATATATATATATATATATTTATATATATATATAAATATATATATATATATATATGTATGTATATATATATATATATATAAATATATATATATATATATATATGTATATATATATATATAAATATATATAGATATATATATAAATATATATATATATATATATATATATATATATATATATATATATATATATATATATATATATGAAGCAATCCAACAAACGATATAAGCGTCAGCTAATATCTTATAATTAGTGAAACATCCGGATAAAATCTGAAGCTCAATATACTGGACAGAGCATTAATATTATAATATAAAATGAGGTAATAAAATAAGGTGTCAATCAAATTTTATTAGAATTCAAAGTTCAAGCAAAGTATCCTTAAGTCCTTAGCTCATGAGTTTTCAAAGATAATGCTTCTCTTCAGAGGACCATTACCGCAGTTATACTACTACAGGTAATAAAATTACGCTTTGAAAATATATAAAATTATATACACAAATACATAAAAATACATAACATCAAACATATCAACCCAAAAACATACTTTTTGTTGAATCCATACAGTCCATCCAGGTCATACAAATTGAGAAGCATAATCAGGAAAGACATTACTCCAAGTTATAAACAGCAGTCCATATACGTGAAATTGAAGGCGTTGGCAAAGTTATCCAGTCGCGAAATGTGTCCATATTCAATGTTAATGATAAATAAATCAAATAATACAAAAAGTCTAATCAAATGTCCAATATATATATATATATATATATATATATATATATATATAGCATTATATGAAGTGAAATAATAAAATAAGGTGCGAATCAAATTTTATTAGAATTCAATGTTCAGACAAAGTACCTTAAAGTCCTTAACTCATGAGTTTTCAAAGAAAATTCTTCTCCTCAGAGGACCATTACCGCAATGGCATTACTGCAGGTAATAAAATTAAACTCCAATTCGAATATGTTTAATTTTATTCGAATTGGATTTGGAGGAGTTTTGGTTTGCACTACTCCGATCAGCTCATAAGAACCCTGAATTTTGAACATGATAATATTCAACATAAAGTGAGTTTTCTGAACTTTTCATATGATTTGTTTTTTTTATTGTTTTATTAATTTGCATACACCTTGGATACACTTTTCACTGTCATTTACTGCATCGATTGCAAACAGATTTCCCGCCTGGATAAATTTTTCGTTTTTGGACTATCACTCACCACCTGCATCACTTTTCAATCAACCTCTTGGATATCTTTCCTGAATATGTTTTAAATTGTATGACTTGGATGAACTGTATAGCTTTAACAAAAAAGTATGTTTGGGGCTAATATATTTGATGTTTTATATACTTTTATGTATTTTTATATATATTTTTATATATTTTCAAAGTTTAATTTTATTATCTGCAGTAATGTCATTGCGGTAATGGCCCTCTGAGGAGAAGAATGTTCTTTGAAAACTCATGAGTTAAGGACGTTCAGGTACTTTGCCTGAACATTGAATTCTAATAAAATTTGATTCGCACCTTATTTTATTACTTCATTTTATATTATGCTATATATATACTTAAACTCAAGTAAAAACAATTATTTCTTGCAGCGTCACGAAGATGACAGCTTCTTACTAATGTCACACTTGTATTATTTGACCTTTAAGAAAATCAGCACTGAACACCTGCAATCTGACCTCCGAGGCACATAAAGTGTTTATAGACGTAAACAAATTATGAGTCGTAGAATCGAACAGTTTTGCATTCTACAAATGTAGTAAGCAAAGACCAAGCGCTTTATTGCACAGCCTTTTAATTGTATCATATATATATATATATATATATATATATATATATATATATATATATATATATATATATATATGTTGCATTACCCGTTCTTTCAGGGTACCCGGTAAGATCCAACAAGGATGACAAAGACCAGAGCGTATATCAAAAACTTTGGTTTTCTTTATTTCCCATCACCCGATGGTTACGCCGGCTACGCACACATATTAAACAATCTTTTGACATACTTTTGTCTCATGAAAGTCTTTTTCTTTCTGAGGTCACAGACTTGGTTTACGCTAGAAACTCGTTCATATATACATTCGATTGGAAAGCAATTTGCTCTGTATTGTTTATCCAAGAGTGAACTGAATCAATTGTTCTACAATCACTTTGATGAAGTACAACTCAGGGGATTCTTTCATTGTATCAACTTGCTTATCAGCCGCATTTTTAGTCAGCGGACACAAAAGTCTAACAGCAAGACGGGCTTGCGCACCTTAGCCAATAAAGCTTCATCGGTGCCATAAATATCGGTAAACTCGCATTCTTCCGGTACATCGATACTCCAATCACCAAGCGTTTCGGCTCTTCGCGTTTTTTAAACTGCCATTTTTCAAGTCCCCCTGCACTGCGGAACCTTCTCCTTTTTAACAGTTATCAAGTCGCCTTTTTTTCTTTCTCGACGTCCCACCCACAATGGACTCGTCCACAATGTGTGTATACACGATGTGGATGGACTAATAATATAGATATATGTTAATGAAACAACAATCCCTCTATGAAAAGAGTCAATAATGGAACCTGAAGAAACAAAATATGTATAATAGCATAGGGAAAAACAATTTCGCCAAGATCTTTGTAAAACACAAAACAATGTAGACATAGACACAACATTAAACTAAATTGATTGCAAATAGCGTTAAAAAGGGGGAAAAATAAAAAATATAAATGTATACAAAAATATTGTTAGAGTTTTCGTAGTATTAATTAGTTAGAGTAGTGGGGGCTCGTCAGTTGACTACCAGAGCGATTGTTTCGGGGATTTGAAGACGATACAGTCAAAATGCTCTGGCTCCCCAAGCAAAACCAGCCAAGTTCTACCACCCATACTTTGAAATCTTTAAATATATATACATGAAGTATTTACAGGATGTAAGTAAAATTGTATTGACTGACCAGCAATAACCATTGATTCTCGTGATAGTGATAACAAAATCCAAGAAGGTAGCATATATATATATATATATATATATATATATATATATATATATATATATATATATATATATATATATATATATATATGAGAAAGGAAGGATAAGAGTGATCTGAGGTAATGGGAAATGAAAAAGGAAAACACTAAGAAATATTTTTTTATATATTCATCAACGTTTCGTCTTTATTGTAAGACTTCCTCTGGATGATAATTCAAGGCAAATTCGCTACTACACTTACCCCTTCCTTTTCACTGCTGCCTTAATGGTACCCACTCAAAGCTTTCCATATTCATTTCATTCTTCGCCACTACTGACTTCTCGCAGCCTGGACTCTCCTCCAGCGCTCATAGTAGCCACAGCTACTACTTTTCCTTATCAACCCATCATGTCAACCAAATATTTCGATGTACTTGCATGACATTTTTCTTCAAATTATCATCCTGAGGTAGTCTTACAATAAAGACGAAACGTTGATGAATATATAAAAGATATCTCTTGATTTTTTCCTTTTTAATTTTCCATATAATGTTTTCTTTAAAAAGAAAATAATCACTAATAATATTTAAAAGTAAAACTTTATTTACTTAGAACAAATCTAAATTCCCTTCCAAAATAAATAGAAAAAATATCGGGTCAAATTTTCCTTCCCTGAAAAAATAGGTTGTTTATGTAATGAAAATTAAAATTGTTTCAAAATACTTAAGGGATTTTTCTATTTCTATTTTATACCCCAGGAAACAAAAATTTACGTATAATCCTATACTTCGTCCTACATGTTCTCCTATGAATCTCAAAATATTAGCGAGATTTTGTCAAATATTATCTTACGGTCTTACACTTAAAGTGGCATCCCCACCCATATTGACGAGATCCTTTGACGCCCACCCCTATTCTTCGACCACTCATTGCCAGAATAGAACGTTTATGAAAGGTAGATTTTCATTATGGAGCGATGAAAAAGAGCCGCTCCTTTTTAATAGGAGTTTAGGCTGGAGCGGCACTTTTTTGAAAATGGGGAGCGTGAGAGGAGCCAGCTCTAATTTTGGGTGTTGGAGCAGTAGCGGGAGCAGCTCCAAAAGTAGTGGAGCGCGTAAAACCATGTATATATATATATATATATATATATATATATATATATATATATATATAATAAAAGGTGTCAGTGCTAAATACGATTGCTGATTTTATTAATTATATGAAAAGTGTTTATAATTAAATATAAAAATATATTTTACATATTTTAAATACTACCGACAATCTTCTAAAGATTCTGATCATAGTTAGTTATTGATGGCCCAGAAATTAATAAATCTGCTTACTTCCGGTGTCTCGGAGAAAACGGATGTCACCAAAATTTACAGATATAAACAAGTATAATGTAAAGAATGAAATATAAAATAAGGCAAAAACCTGAAGAGAAAAAGTATATATATATAATATTTAATTATTTTTTAAATATTTTTACCTACGTACTAAACAAATATGGTAGCATATAATAAAGGAATTAATACCATCGATATTCTGCATGGAACGCTAGGTGTACTGTTAGACAGTCACTAGTTCAAGTTTTGCAAAATATTTTAGGTTGATCAGCAATTCCGGTCTCGACTCTTCCCAGCACACACTCACAATCCTCGTCAGCAATAAGCCGCACAACGCTTCTTTGTCTCATCTGCAATCCGCTCGTGAGAAGCAAGTTTTGCACTCCTGCCGGCATTCGTACGGCCTACTTAGGCTGACGGCTCGTTTTGAATAGATACGGCCTGTTTATAGTCGGCTTCTCGGGGAGAAGGCGGCAGGCGTTTCCTGTTAGTTGGGAAATTTCTACCACATCTACTTTCGCCATTACTGTTCAATGAACTGAAATGTGGGGCACAGAATATGCAGCCCGGGTAAATCAATGGCGAAGGTTATATAGAGAGGGTTAATGATTGCCCATCGAACATGATCGTGTATTGAACGAATTCCGAGAGGTCTTTCTGTATAAGAATACGAAGAAACAGGCGACTTAGTAGATAAATAAGAAGTGGCTAAAAGATAAAGCTTGCTTATAAAGCGCAGTGGTTGTAGACACGGGCGATGAAGTCAAAAAATTAAAGGTCCATCATTTTCGTTTAATTTTGACCTACTCGAGGACAAGTCTTCGACAATCATGAAGAGGTTAAAACTAAAACATATTGGTCGATGTTTAAAGAACTTCTTAGAATATATATAATATTTCGGAAGTTTAGAATAACTTACTGGGACATATTAGTCAAAAACACTGCCATCCTCGCTGTCTAATATTGCAACCTGCGTCTCCCCATAATTGAAGCCTGATTCATTCGAGCAAAGAAACCCACCATCAATCAAGATCGATATGAGTGGGAGAAGGCATACTGAAATACCTTTAATATATAAAAAAAAGGTTTTAATCGAGTTTCTCAATAAATTCACCAATTTTAGTTTGCATAACTCCCCACATTCTTGAAGAAAACTCATGGGAGTCGAAAACGTTAGCAGTTTTGGCGAGTCCCTGTTCACACTCGAACAGAACATTAGATCATTAGTCCGTCAACATAAAAAGATGGATCAAAACAGAAACAGACGGTAAGTGTCCCTGTTGTGTAATCGAACATGCATCAACATATATATATATATATATATATATATATATATATAAAATTACATGAAAAATATTATAGCTTTACGTCTGTCAACCAATGAACGTTTCAATGCGTATTACTGCATCTTATCAAAAAGAGATTTTAGTTCTGCCTTTGATAAGATGCGGTAATACGCATTGAAACGTTTGTTGATTGATGTAAGTCTATAATATTGTTTATGTAATTTTATAAATGCTTTACTTTGTATTGAGAACTCTTTATTTTCACTGTGTTAACATATTTGAACATGATCAATACATATATATATATAGAGAGAGAGAGAAAGAGATAGATAGAAAGAGAGAGACAAATAGACAGACAGACAGACAGACGGACAGACAGACAGAAACAGACAGATAAATAGATAGATAGATAAACAGATATATAGTAAGGTAGTAAGTTTCCTCCTTCTATTTTTCTCTGTCGACGCACAAGTGTCTTTTCAATATATAATCATCCTTTTCGGTTATTTTTAAATCGAAAGTTAAAATATCTATGTACATAAAAAGACATGTAAATGAATTAGCAGGGCTCCCATAGTTTCCTTTTCATATCCTGCCTCGACAACACGTGCGTTTTCTTATTGTAATGGGAACAATTTGTAATCTTTGTTTAGTATACTTTTCTTAGTGCACTGTTGATGTATTACATATCTTTTAACCTCCTTTTACCTTCGACAACGACAAACTGTTAATAAATTAAATGCTATTGTATCCAACTGTTTCCTCTTTTATTTTTTCTCTGCTGCCATATATATGTGTGTTGTTGGTGTGCGTGTGTGTGCGTATGTGTGCGTGTGAGTGTGCGTGTTTAAGGGTGTGTGTGACTGTCTGTGTGAGTGTGTGTGTGAGTGTGTGTGTGTGACACTGTGCGTATGTGTGACACTGTGCGTGTGTGAGTGTGTGACTATGTATGTGTGTGTGTGGGGGGGTTTGTGTGTGTGTGTGAAGCATTGTGTTTGCAACAATGTTTTTGTATATAAGATATAGCAAAAAAAATGTCAAAGAAATTGTTCGGGCTCGATATATTCTATCCCCTTTTGTTCACCCTGAAAAGGTCTCGCCCTTATTTTAACTTTCCTCTTTAGGCCCAGCGGCTATGTGTGCCCCGCCTGGATATCAACCACGGTGAGAGATAATGCAATCGAAAGAATCGTGGAAAATCAGGACTCACAATAAAAACACGTGCAAAAAATGAATATACGATAAAGTAAACAAAATAACAAAAAAAATGTTAAAAAACAGCTTGAACCAAAAGAATGCTTGTGGTGCGTCGATTCTATCTGCGCGTTCAATCTCGAACTATTAGCTGGAGTGTGAGAGACTGACGGAGTTGCTATATCACACTTGAACGTATCAGACTCACGATACTTCTGTGTCTAACGTAAGCATGATAGAGTAACAAAAATGTTATATAATTTGAAGCCTGACAGACCGTAGATTGTGCTATTTCGAATTTAAGCATGACATACAAAAATGCTATTTCAAATTTAACCATGATGAAGACTGAAATTTTATTTTACGAAAATGCTTTTTCAAACTGTAGTGTGACTGATCGACGAAAATGCTATTTCAAACATATGCGAGACAGACTGACAAGAAAATGCTATTTCAAACATATGCGAGACAGACTGACAAGAAAATGCTATTTCAAACATATGCGAGACAGACTGACAAGAAAATGCTATTTCAAACATATGCGAGACAGACTGACAAGAAAATGCTATTTCAAACATATGCGAGACAGACTGACAAGAAAATGCTATTTCAAACATATGCGAGACAGACTGACAAGAAAATGCTATTTCAAACATATGCGAGACAGACTGACAAGAAAATGCTATTTCAAACATATGCGAGACAGACTGACAAGAAAATGCTATTTCAAACATATGCGAGACAGACTGACAAGAAAATGCTATTTCAAACATATGCGAGACAGACTGACAAGAAAATGCTATTTCAAACATATGCGAGACAGACTGACAAGAAAATGCTATTTCAAACATACGCGTGACAGACAGACGGAAATATAATATATAACATAGGCGTGACAGTTCAAGAAAATGATATTTGAAACTTAACACTGGTAGACCGACCAACATTTAAAACTTACGCGTAACGGACTGGTGACAATGCTATTCTTTTACTTCGAAAATTTTATTGGAAAATTAAGTCTGTCAGATCGACGAAAATGCTATTGGAAACTTTAGTCTGTCAGACCGACGAAAATGCTATTGGAAACTTTAGTCTGTCAGACCGATGAAAATGCTATTGGAAACTTAAGTCTGTCAGATCGACGAAAATGCTATTGGAAACTTAAGTCTGTCAGATCGACGAAAATGCTATTGGAAACTTTAGTCTGTCAGATCGACGAAAATGCTATTGGAAACTTAAGTCTGTCAGATCGACGAAAATGCTATTGGAAACTTAAGTCTGTCAGATCGACGAAAATGCTATTGGAAACTTAAGTCTGTCAGATCGACGAACATGCTATTGGAAACTTAAGTCTGTCAGATCGACGAAAATGCTATTGGAAACTTTAGTCTGTCAGACCGACGAAAATGCTATTGGAAACTTAAGTCTTTCAGATCGATGAAAATGCTATTGGAAACTAAAGTCTGTCAGATCGACGAAAATGCTATTGGAAACTTTAGTCTGTCAGACCGACGAAAATGCTATTGGAAACTTAAGTCTGTCAGACCGACAAAAATGCTATTGGAAACTTAAGTCTGTCAGATCGACGAAAATGCTATTGGAAACTTAAGTCTGTCAGACCGACGAAAATGCTATTGGAAACTTAAGTCTGTCAGATTGACGAAAATGCTATTGGAAACTTAAGTCTGTCAGATCGACGAAAATACTATTGGAAACTTTAGTCTGTCAGACCGACGAAAATGCTATTGGAAACTTACGCTCGACTGACGGATGAAAATGCTACCAGACTGACGAAAAAGCTATTCAAAACTTACTTGTGAGATATGGACAAAAATGCTATTTGAAACGCGACTTTTAAGCCAGTTTTTGCGAGATTGCTTAGACGTATCTAAAACCAAATGCGTCCGTCTAATGTTCGAAGTTTGTCAAATTGAGGCGTGACCGATAAACAACACGGTCTATTGAGTTGAGCAGACACATTTAGGGGCGCTTTTCATATATTGAACTCTTAGCTTATCATCATCAGAGGAGAGGAAACGCCCGAACAATGAAGTCGATAATAAAAGGACCCAGCATTTTTATCCAAAAGGAATATTTCCATCGGCATTTGCAAATTACAAAAACGTGTGAACCTAGCTGTACCTCATTATGTTTCTCGCTTATTAAGCACACAAGCACACACAACCACACACACACACACACACACACACACACACACACACACACACACACACATATATATATATATATATATATATATATATACAACAAAGAATCTGATTGGTTAACTAGTTAGCCGTGTATATAAAAAAACACCCGACATAAATAACTTAATGCATTTTAGCCTTAGAATCCCCCCCCCCCGACGATGAAACGCGGGAGCCTCTATGTAGCTTAATTGCCATAAATATATTTTCATAGCTTACTACTTAGCTCTAATTACGTATCGAGCACTATTGAAGTAAATACTGAAAAGTGATACAGAAAAAATGATATCTCTTTATAAAGTTTTATGTGGATACCAGAAATGTTATTATATATATATATATATATATATATATATATATATATATATATATTTTGATTTTATTCCATATATATTTTGCTCTGAATTTTCATTGAGCACTCTCATAAACCCGGTTTCAACTTCCTTCGGATTCATACCCCCTGGATATTTGTAACAAGTTAATTATATATATATATATATATATATATATATATATATATATATATATATATATATATATATAAATATATATATATATATATATATATATATATATATATATATATATATATATATATATATATATATATATATATATATATAAATATATATATATATATATATATATAAATATATATATATATATATGGAGAGAGAGAGAGAAATACATTTTTTTATTGATTAATTTATTTATAAACCAATATTGTTGTATACTGATTTTTATAATTAATTTACAATTTTTTTTTATTATATTCTTCAAAAAAATAAAAGCAAAACTCTCAGGGTGGCGAAAAATAAAAACGTACCGTAAATGAACACCGGTCGCTATCGCCAAAAACAAAACAATAACAAATAATATACGTAACATTATAGGCGATGGTGTTTAGAGCGCTAGTCAACGAATATTAACATCGAAGGTTCGATCCCTGATGACGGTTTATAGTCAGAAACGCGCGTCCAGGTATACCATTTTGTGCATGCAAAAACAATTATTTGTAAATTAATTATAAAAATCTGTATACAAAATTTTGTTTATAGATTTATTAAGAAATTTAATATATATATATATATATATATATATATATATATATATATTGTATTAGTTTATGTACATGTAAATGCGTGTTTATAAAAAGTGCTCAATGACAAGTAAAGCTGTTCTTAAGTATAATTTTTTATTTATATACACATTATTGGTTACATATGTGCATACATGTTTAGGTTGTACTCTTCACAGAGGGTCAACCTAAGGCACTTCTCTGCTTTCTTTGGTCTGAAGAGGTTTGCCTCTCTCTGAAGAGTCAAACAGAAACATATATATATATATATATATATATATATATATATATATATATATATATATATATAATTGATGACTCGTCCGATTAAGGGCGAATTAAAAATAGGAACAATGCGCTGATTTGCATGTTATTAAAAATAATAAAAACAAAACGCTCAGGGTGGCGAAAAATAAAAACGCACCGTAAAAACACCGTTTGCTATCGCTAAAGAAACAAAACAATAACAAGCAATCTACGTATATATATATATATATATATATATATATATATATATATATATATATAAATATATATATATATATATATAAATATATATATATATATATATATATATAAATATATATATATATATATATATATATATATATATATATATAGTAAGTTATGAAAATATATTCATGACAATTAAGCTACACAGAGGTTCCCGCGTTTCATCCCCGGGGGGAATCTTCAGGCATTCCCCCCGGGGATGAAACGTGGGAGCCTCTGTGTAGCTTAATTGCCATACATATTTTTTCATAGCTTACTACCTTGCTCTACTTATGTAACGAGCACTGTTGAAGTAAAAATCTGAAAAGTGATACAGAAAAAATGATACCTCTTTATAAAATTTTATGTGGATACATGAAATAATAATTATATATATATATATATATATATATATATATATATATATATATATATATATATATATTCTCCCAACATCTTTTTATTTAACCAAGTTTCGTATTTCCTTTAATACATTATGCATATTTTTATCAACTCCATTGCGAGACAGCATCTCTAAATCGCCGAGTCTCTTTCACTTCCGCCCATAAATATTTCATCTTTATTCTTATGTCTTTTTTCCACCAATCAAAAGAAACGGACGAAAAACCGGAAGTGAAAGAAAAGTTTGCTTTACGTATTTTACAAACAAAAAAAAAACAACACAATTAAAAAAGAATTTTATAACGATCTTTTTTGAAATCATTAACTCAAGACTTGGCCGGAAGTTGACCAAATCAGAATTTCTATTAATATCCGCCCTCAAACAGAACATGTAGAATATGCTATTTGAATAAATGTACCGTTTATTTAATTATTTTTACAAATTGTTTATTGATTTTTGTACTGTTTAAACTGCGAGAAACCTGGGTACCTTTCAATAGAGATTCAACTCTATATTCTGAAGACGACAACAAAGAAAGAACTTTCCATAACCTTGTCTAAAAAATGAAAAACCAAAAAATAAAAAACGCTATTAAATTTTTAATTTAAAAAAAAAATGATAGTTCACACCAAACAAGGCAATGCGCCACTGTAGACGTAAGGGGGTACTTCGTCTTTATTGTAAGACTTCCCCAGGATGATAATTAGAAGGAAAAATGTACATCGAAGTTTTGGGTAGACATGATGGAGAGATAAAGGAAAGTAGTAGCCGTGAAAAAAGGATTGTGAGAATACAAAAGGGACATAAAAAACAATAACTCTCTCAGTGCACTTTTTCCCACGTATTAGAGCACGATCATGCTTTCAAGTTCGAACAGGCCAAAATCATCAAACACATTCATAACAAAGCTCGGCGAAGACTACTTGAAACAGCACTCATCACAGACTCTAACACCATCAGACAACGAAATGGTTTCTACAATCTATCCCTTTAATAAGCAAAATTATTCTGACCGAACAAAAACTAAACCTAGATCATGGCTAACCCTTCTTCTTATCGCTCTCACTTTCACTTATATACAACTCTCCGCATAAACACTTACGTGCTGACTACTTTCTCACATATATATTCATTCACATACTCATGAATCACCCACTAAATATATGAATCAAAACTATTTAACCACAAATAACAGCTTTACAAATTAACACAATCTACACATCCTTACAAATATTTAGATATTTAAACCCCTTTTTCTCTCAATTTACACTCAAAACATTACCACATCCTGAACGAAACCACACTTTACTTATCACTCTGCTAAAATTAAAATCATTTTTCTTTCCTCTCATGCTCTCCCTCGTCCCCAACACACTTCTACACTTTCTTTCAAACACACTTATGCTCATACTTTCATGACAATACTTCTCCCTCCCTCCCTTTGGCCTCAAAAAAATGTCACACTTAACCACAACAAAAGTCTCACCCCCCCCATTCACCTCTTTCACCCTTTTGACAATTTCCTTCACACTTTTCATTTCTTCAGATCCTTTTCTAAAACTATGACACCACCTACATGCTAAACATGCAGAGTTTCCCCTCCCCTCCTTTTTCCCCAGCCTCTCAAAATCCATGCCACACCTCACCACGGCAAAAGCTCAGCCCCCCTTTTCATCTCTCACACTGCAAATTCACTAATATTCTCACCACTCCCCATTTCACTGCTGCCTTAACGGTACCCACTCAAAGCATTCCATATTTATTTCATTCTTCGCCACCTCTGACTTCTCACAGCATGGACTCTACTTCGGCACTCACTGTAGGCACGGCTACTACTTTCGTTTATCTCTCCATCATGTCTTCCCGAAATTTCGTGTACTTGCCTGACATTTTTCTTTCAAATTATCATCCTAAAGAAGTTTTACAATAAAGACGAAACGTTCATGAATATATAAAAAATATCGCTTGGTGTTTTCCTTTTTCATTTCCCATATATATATATATATATATATATATATATATATATATATATATATATATATATATGTATATATATATATATATATATATATATATATATATATATATATATATGTATATATATATATATATGTATATATATATATATATATATATATATATATATATTGTATGTGGGTCTGTATGCGTGTGTATGTGTGTGTGTGTATTTATAGATGATTATATTATACCTGTTCGTGTGTTGACTAATTTGATTTCGTGGAAACTAACTTACCGCTCACAATCATTTAAAAAACCTCTTTAGTTGCTGTGAAACTTGTCATTTCCTTTATCAATGGAAGAAACGCTAAAATAATTACTGCACATGCCCAGAGAATGTGTCGGCCATTTTAATATTCTCCGAAAACGTTACAATCAGGTTAGCGAATACAAAAAAAAAAGGAATGGCCGATAGGACGTCGTCTGTACGGGAGGAAAAGTGTTGTCCGATTATGGTTGCAATCAGAGAAATATTTTGCCCGCCAAATCCGACTGATATTGCAGACGACAGAAACGTATCTCATTCAGAAGCGGCATTTTGAATATGGCGGACATATTGTTGGACAATGCAAGAAAAGAAAAAACTCATATTGGATTATAAGACTTTATGTTCTAATTATATCAAACGATAAAAGCAAAGAGATGAAGAAGTTTATTTGTTGGTTGTGTGTTTATATATATATATATATATATATATATATATATATATATATATATATATATATATGGATATATATATATATACTAGCAAATATATGCTCCCTCCGTCGCATGTTTTTGCTAACCTGGGCCGATGATATAACGATGAACGGACATATACTACATTGTCCTTCAAAAGAGGGCGTAATGACTGAGAGCATGATATCATGATGAACGCACCCCCCCCCACCAAAAAGGTAATACCTGGGAGGATGATATCATGACAACAGAACATACACTATACAACCCACCACATTAAAATACAATAATATATTAAATCTTTTTTTCATTCATTTAAAAATGTATAACAATAAAAGAATTTTTTGTATGGTCCTTGGTCTTTTGGTTAAGATTAAAGTGTAGTATCTGTTCCGATGGATACTGCACCCTACAGACCGGTGCTGTCTTGGCCTTCGGGTCTTGATTCCGCCGGTATGTAGGTTTGTCCTGTGCAGTTCTAGGAGGTCCACCCTTCCAGGATTTGCCTTCTCACCCTTAGAGAAGGGGTTAGTTTATTGCTAATCGCCTGAGGCGCTCCTACCGGTAATGCCGACGGGGCTGGCCAGTAATTTGTTGTAGGCCAGAGTGCTAAAATTCTCGGGCGCCGGCTTTTCATATCCCACTTTCCGACCTTGTGTCACACTTTACCGCTGTGGGAGGTAGATTAATAACGTAATGACTGAGAGTATGATATCATGATAAACACTCCCACACACCAAAAAAGAAGGTAATACCTGGGAGGATGATATACATGACATCAGAACAGACACTATACTAATCATCCCATTAAAATATAATACAATAATAGATAAAATATTCTTTTTTTTTATTCAATTAAAAAATGTCTAATCATAAAAAAACATGGTCCTTGGCTTTTTGGCTAAGATCAAAGTGTAGTATCTGTTCCCAGTATAACAGCGACATCAGACATTTCTCTATTGACGAAAATATTATGTATATATAAGAAAATCTGACAATGCAAAATTTCAACTGTATATTTCAGAATAGTAATTTATTAGGAGCTTTTTATGAAATAAATATGCAAATTAAGAAGACCTAAAACTGTTTGTTGGCATTTGAAGTCTACTATATATACGGTATTTCCAAATCCTATGTGGAATCATAGAATTAAATATTCACAACATGTTTTCGTGTTAATATAGGATAGATAGAAAAAAAGGTGCGCATTTATTAATTTATATATATATATATATATATATATATATATATATATATATATATACTCGCAGAGCTACCCGGTGTTGCCCAGCTTAAAGTAAGAATCATGGTAGGGGGAGTTGGTCCGCCCCATCCTGTTCAGTCTTTCATTAACTTCGGTTGATTGAAGACGTCGGATGGGGTAATACCAGTCATTCTCGACAATCAATCCGGCAGGAACTGGGCCGTTTCGGTGGCCTTTTATCTGCCGGGCTGATGTATACAGTCCTGGGTTGTCCTAGGAGTTCCACCCTCCCAAGCCTTGCCTCCCCTCTTTGCGTTGGAGTCAGCTTATCGCTTACTGCCTGAGACGCACTGACCGGGGAATGCCGACTGGGCTGCCCAGGCTATTTTTGCTAAACCAGAGTGCTCCTTCTTTAGGGGCCCTGGCTTGACTCTTCCCCCACTTTCCGACCTTGTGTCACATATTCCTTTAAGTGTAATTGTTTGTATTTTTCTTGCACTCGGTTCACCGGGTATACTCGCCAGATAGTTTTCAAATTCTTTTTCATTAGTCCTGTTGCTCCTATAATTACTGGTATGATGGAGATTTTCCTAAGATTCCAGTTTCTTTTCATGTCGTACATAAGACCTTGGTATTTCGTAATCTTTTCCCTTTCAGCTCTTTCATATATATACACATATATATATATATATATATATATATATATATATATATATATATATATAAATATATATATATATATATATATATAGAGAGAGAGAGAGAGAGAGAGAGAGAGAATTATAAAAAATGTTTTTTGACGTGGTTGTTTATACATCTGAGGAGACCTAATTAAGGGGTCGAAATAAGTTATAATGTGTACAACCTTAATGTGTGTATAGTTTTTTCTTTTTTATAATTCTGTTTTGCTCTGTTTAAATTACATTGAGATCTGTTATTCAGATTCTCAACACAAAATTGAAATCTACACACTATATATATATATATATATATATATATATATATATATATATATATATATATATTTGTATATATTAGTGATATTTTAAGCTGAATTATTTCGACACTTGATTATTGGGGAAATGGTCGTATAATCAGTACCATTGGAGAGCCATGAATATTAAAACTGTCCTGTTTTTAAATCTCCGAAACAGTTACATGGTAAACAGCTGAGGATCCCCGTGTTAATATTAGACGCTTAAGGTCTACTGTTTTTGTTTCACTCTTAGATAATTAACCCCCCCCCTTTTTTTTCTTTTTTTTATTTATTTATTTATTATTTTAATTTTTTTATTTTTCTTATATTTTTTAATTTATTAATTTTCCAACGAATGTTAAGTCTGCAATATATTGGATTTAGTTAGTTTGTCTGGGAATTAAAACTGCACTTTACATTTTTTTTTTTTTTTTTTTTAATAATTTTTTTTAATGACTCAAAGCTTCTTTAGACTATATATATATATATATATATATATATATATATATATATATAAATATATATATATATATATATAAATATATATATATATATATATAGAGAGAGAGAGAGAGAGAGAGAGAGAGAGAGAAAGAGATAAACATAACAAAAGCTACGTTTTTTTAACTATGGCATTACAAATCTAGAGATTATATAAAGAGGCTGCCTGATTCTAAACAAAAACATCGATTAACAAAGTCGAATATTGGTTATACAAAAATAAATCTATTACAAAGACGTGCATAGCACCTGTCGGACGCAAACTCAATTAAAAACCACACTGGAAATCTGCATAAAAGATCGATAAATAAATTCGTCTGATACTTATTAGCGAAATATAGATTCGCTGCGATGTTATGTGTATAAAGCGACTTGCAATAGTAAAACCAATTGTAACACAAAATAATAAATAGCATGAAGTAAGGGAAGTATCACTACACAAAGAAGGCATTATTTGAAACATTCTTTTCGTAGAGAGTTAATCTTGAGAGATTGGCACGATACATGTATGTTGCTTATCATTCTACATTGCCATGCTTTTTAGTGACCCAGGACACACACACACACACACACACACACACACACACACACATATATATATATATATATATATATATATATGATAATTTTATTTACACAGACATGTACAAAATCTGCGACACTGGCTTGTCGATGTTATCGATCAACAGTTACTATAAACTGAGATCTCATCAGGCAGAGTTAGAATCCGATCTTAACCTCAGATCATATTTGGAGAGAATGAAATGGAGGTAGACAGAAAGAGAAGAAGAAAAGAAATTTAACATTTCAAAAATTGAGGCCGTTAAAAGATCGGATTCTAACTCTGCCTGATGAGATCTCAGTTTATAGTAACTGTTGATCGATAACATCGACATGCCAGTGTCGCAGATTTTGTACATGTCTGTGTAAATAAAATTATCATATATAAAGCTCTATTTTGATATTGCGCACTTTTTATAAACCCGGTTAAAATTCTCTGGATTACCACCCTGTGGATATTTTTTCACCTGGATTATTACCATTATATATATATATATATATATATATATATATGAGATGAAAGATAAGAATAAAAATTGTATAGATACAATTTTTATTAAAACCTCAGAAGTTTAGAGCAAGGAGCTTCATATCCTTAATCCATGGATTTTCAAAGACAAACTCTTCTCATCATAGGATAAAAGCCGGTTATGTAACTGTGAATATTATAACATTTTATTTTGAAAAATTTATACGTAAAAAAATACTCAAATACAAACAGCTTCTTAACAAAAACATTTGGACTCCTAGATACTTTGAGTATTCTTTTTCGATAATAATAATAATAATAATAATAATAATAATAATATATATATATATATATATATATATATATATATATATATATATATATATATATACATGCAGCAAGTTATGTAAGCGGGCTGTGTCGTGTGTATAGCTTTTGTGAGGTTTTAAAATCGTCGAGCAATCCTACGAGTTCCCGGTGGTAGTTTATATAGTATTTCGGCGTTTGTCTGTAATTCGGCCATTTCTTTAGCGTTGTTGACCTTCAGTACAAGTAGTTTTTTATAATCATAAATGGCTGAACTATAAAAACTACAAACCGAACCCCGAAGGATTGCGCCACGATTCGAAAACTTCACAAAGATATGTTATTTAACAAACCTTGCTTATATATATATATATATATATATATATATATAAACAACAATATTATTCATGTATTAATTAACGTGTTTATATATTCTGACCAATTATCCTGAGGAAGTCTTAGAATAAAAAAGGAACATAAATGAATAAATACATAATATTTTTAGATTTCCTTTTTTCAGTTTCTATTACGTTGGAATATTAGTTCTATTTTATCATATATATTCTCTTTCTATATATATAGTAATTCAACGGTCTCAAATCAAACCACGTGACTTTCCAAATTTACAATTTTCTTTTTTCCTTTCTTTTCTTTTCTTCTCCCCCCCCCATTTCGTTTTTCTGAAAAATGATTTGAGGTAAGGATCCGATATTAATTCTTCCTGATGAGATCCTAGTTTCTAACAGCTGTTGATCGATAAGAGCGACATGATAGTGTCGCAGATTTTGTACATGTCTGTATAAATAAGAATGATCCCATATATATATATATATATATATATATATATATATATATATTCTATCACTATTAAACTTTTCTACAACAAAATCCAGATACCTATATACCAATCAGAGACGGTCTAAGATGGAGCACTGCTGTCCCATCTGGGGAGGTAACTCCTCAGACAGCATTTACCCCCAGGACAGAATAGAAAAATGGCTTTGCAATCTAGGTGGTGTATCTCTTCTCTTCCCTACATGCATAGAAGTATATTTATAGTTTATCGCTTTTTTCCATTATGTATGCTTATTTATGTCTATTGGTTACTTGCTATGTGGCCGCCGAATTTGGCATTTATACGTAAATTTACTCCCATTTCTCTGGTAATGTGTGGAGGGACACAAGCGTACGCGCTCCGACCACTAAGTAAAATATTACTTTCGCATTGGTGTTCGAATCGTGTGCCCGGCACGGATTCACTCCTCACATACTGATGATTACAGGTTTGGATTGGAACACGTGCATGTATAAGTTAATTTGAAAATATTATTTATATATATATATATATATATATATATATATATATATATATATTTATGGCATTTAAGCTACACAGAGGCTCTTGCAGAAGGAATCTGCAGTCTAAAATGTGCCTGAAAATTCTCTCGGGGATGAAACGCAGAAGCCTCTGTGTAGCTTAATTACCATAAATATATTTTCATAAATTACTACCTAGCTCTACTTACGTATCGAGCACTGTTGAAGTAAATACTGAAAATCGATACATAAAAAATCATATCACCTTATAAAATGTTATGTGTATACATTAAATAGTAATATATATATATATATATATATATATATATATGTATATATATTATTGTGATTAAATATTATTTCATGATTATGTAATCGGGTGTTTAATTCTAAAATATTTTTGAGTAGACATAAGTTGACATGTTCACGTGTACTTTTAATCGAACTTCTGTAAAAAGATCTTGCTAACAGTGGTGAAAATGTTGTTCATTTTACTTTGAACGAGATCGATAACCACTGAGTATTGATTAAACACTGCAAGTATATTTCGATTCTAAACTATGTTTGTTGAATTGCCAATGGAATCGAATCCAATTGAATCCTGGTTTCAATCATGGGAAGAAAAATCTCGTCATAGAATCTGTCAAATTATTCTGGATAGAGAAATTGTAGAGAGAACGGGTCGCAATGATTTTCGAAGACATGGCTGACGTGAATCATAAAAGGTTGATATAAATATATGCGAGTTATCTCCCCTTTTGTTTGGTTTTTGGAAATCCTATTTAAAGATTCCATACAACGTCTGTTTATTTTTTGGGGGGGAGGGGAGATGTATCTTCCTCCCACAGCGGTAAGATGTGACACAAGGTCGGGGAAGTTGGATTTAAAATGCCAGCGCCCGAGAAGGTGAGCACTCTGGCCTACAAAAATGCATGAGCAGCCCCGTCGGCATCCCCTGGTAGAGGCGCTTCAGGCAGTAAGCAATAAACTTACTCCACCCCAAAGAGGGGAGGCAAAGCTTGCGAAGGTGGGCCTCCTAGAACTGAACAGGACAAACTCACAGACCGATGAAATCAAGACCCGAAAGCCACGACGACACCGGTCTATAGGGTGTAGTATCCATCAGAACAGCTACTACGCTTTGATATTGGCCAAAAGATCAAGAAGTTAAGGTATTTATCTACCTCGCACAAAGTAAAATGTGACACGAGGTCAGAAAGTCGGATTTGATAAGTCAGCACCCTAGAGGGAGAGCACCTTTAAACAATGCCTGAGCAGCCCCGTCGGCATTTCCCGGTAGGGGCGCTTCAGACGATTATCAATAAACTAACCCCTTTCTCAAAGGGTGAGAAGGCAAAGCCTGGGAGGGTGGAGCTTTTAGAACTTCATAGGACAACCTCACAGACTTGCGAAATCAAGGCACGAAGGCCAAGATGATACCGGTCAATAGCGTGTAGTATCCATCGGAACAGATACTATACTTCGATCTTGGCCAAAAGGCAAAAAATTCAATTTTATATATCTTCCTCCCACAGCGGTAAGATGTGACACAAGGTCGGGAAAGTGGGATTTGAAAAGCCAGCGCCTGAGAAGGTGAGCACTCTGGCCTACAAGAAATGCCTGGGCAGCCCCTTCGGCATTCCTCGGTAGGGGCGCCTAAGACCAAGAAGTTCAATATTGTGATTCGTTATCGTAGCGATATCAATAATACCATTCCGCTCTAATTCGTAACTTTTATTGTGTAAGAATTCCAAGAAAACTTTCTGAAGAATAAGGTGCAGTTTCGATATTAGGCAAAGTTTAGGGGACAAAAGTGTTCACTGTAATTGTTGTACTGCTCCCCCACCCCCAAACAGAATGAACAGTGCATTGTCAGTACTTTCCGCTTCTTTCGATCAGTATTGCAAATCACTTTCTGTTCTCTCACCAGTTGTTTCCAATTGAGATGTCGTTTATAACGGCCTTTGTTGTTCACTGGAATTTGAGTAGCAATAAGCTCCCTCAATATTCCTGTACAATCCGTGTGCTTATAGTTGCGGTCTCTATGGTGCTAGTCCTACTAGTTCTGCGAGTCGACTCATCTACTCTCCAACAATGCTATGTAAGATGACCTGATATTCGCACCATCGCGTCTTTTTATGTGAGACGACGGAGAGGTGCGTAGCAGTATGCCACTTTTCTTACATATCTACCCTAGTAATTTCAGTTTCTTGCAAATGCTCCTAGTTCTCCGAATATTATTGGACATACAGTTTTCATATTCTCTTATGTCTTCTGTAAATCTATACATACGAACTTAGTAATTCCGCCTCCTCGACCTTCACTCTGTGAGCTGCTGGGATGGCGAAGTCTACTATTTAGAAGATTACTATTAAATCCTCACGAGACTTTTTCCCTGGCGTCTGAGTGATAATCAGTCTCCACACATTTCCAGCACTCTTCGACTTTTACGATAATCGTCGCGAATTACTTTGTGTTATCGCAGCAGCCGTTTACCATTTATCTACAGCTTATAACGACCGTTTATTTATCTGAAATTTAAGTGGCAATAATACTTTCAAAGATTCTAGTAATCAAACCGCCTTTGCAGTGGGGGTGTGGATGGTGCTTTTGCCTTTTCGGTATTTTCACAACCCTGGACCAGCCACAAACATTTTATATGAAAGCAGCGGACGCTAGTGCCACAATTTTGATAGAGGTATGTCAGATATTGCGTTTTTTTGTTGATTTCAGTTCTCTTTGATTTGTGTAATGTTCCTCCGGTCGTATATGTTTTCTAGGTTCGGGGGATGGTTTTATGACGAAAGAACACGTACTACACTCTTTGCCGAAGCAGAAGAATATGGTATTATGACGAACAAAAATATACTACATTGCCTACACAAAAAGAAGATAATGCTTGGGAAGATGGTCTCTTGTAAACCAAACAGATAATACACTTCCCTCACCCCAAAATATAAGAAGGTAACGCCTGCGAGTAGTGTATGATGGCATGAGAACAGATACTACACTGCTGATCTGAATTGGGCATGCAAAGAATATACAGTTTTGTAAAATTGTAAAGTAAAATAGAATAAGGACTAACAGTCGATTAATAGAAGTAATATTATAGTTTTGGCTTTAGGGAGACAGATAGCAGATCTTTATTGATAATAGGTATTGCAATATTTCTATTTCAGCTTACATGTTGGTGGTCGAAGTTATCTTGTTATGTGGGTTAGTTGAGGCACTCAAAGATTATAATTATTATTAATTGTAGTAATAGAAATAATATTATAGTGTTGGCTTCAGTTGATGCACTACAGGATTATTATTATTATTAGTAGTAGTAGTAGTAGTAGTAGTAGTAGTAGTAGTAGTAGTAATCGTAGTAATAGAAGTAGTAGCATAGTTGTTAATTAATATTGATTTTCGCGTACGTTGCTTTCAGCCAGTCCCATTTATGCCTAGAAGCGGATTTCGTACAATTAGAAACGTGCGCTAATGATCCGAACCACGTGACACCCCCCCCCCCTCTGTTAATTAACGTAAGCAAGTAAAATTGTGTCTCATATCATCTCAGGAATTGTCATAAGTTGTTGGATCAACTTTTCTAAATTATTTCCTTTTTTTTTTTATTTGAATATTCAAAATCATCTGATACATGCATATAAGTAACGTTTATTTTATTACCTTTTTTAACCACACAAGATAACCAGGTTTAGTACTTATATATATATATATATATATATATATATATATATATATATATATATATATATATATATATATATATATATATATATATATATTCAACGGCCATTAGCTTTAAGGCAATGCTCATTAGGTAAAACTAATTTCGAGCTCAGGCATTTGCAATGTTTACATTTCGTTACATTGAGATATCACTTACATTCAGTCAGTGTCGCATGATGGCGTAGGGGTTAGCAGCTCGACGGTTGCGTATATATGTATATATATACATATATACATATATAGTAAAATGGGTGTTGGAATATTAAATGAACCTGACGTATATATGCTCTCTTGTTACTGATTGAAACAGCATCGAGCTGAATGTTTTAAAGAGACTGCAAAAAGAGCAGTGATAGTATATGCTAATACATATATTGTCATAAACAATTTTATATATATATATATATATATATATATATATATATATATATATATATATATATATATATATATATATATATATTAAATATAATTAATTGGACCATTGGGTAACATAGACTAAATTGTTTGACTCAAAAACATGTGTCAGTAGAAATATATATATGTATACATATATATATATATATATATATATATATATATATATATATATATATGTGTATACATATATATATATATATATATATATATATATATATATGTATAAATATGAAAAAGGAAGGATGAGAGTAATCCGACGTAATAGGAAATGAAAAAGGAAAAACCGAAAGATGTTTTTTTTCTGTATTCATCAACGTTTCCTCTTTATTTGCAAGACTTCTTCAGGATGATAATTTTAAGAAAAATGGCATGCAAGTTACTTCTTCAGGATTATAATTTTAAGAAATATGTCATGCAAGTACATAGAAAAATGTCTATATACTTGCATGCGATTTTTCTTAAAATTATCATCCTGAAGAAGTCTTGCAAATAAAGACGAAACGTTGATGAATACATAAAAAAAAACATCTTTTGGTTTTTTTTCTTTTTCATTCCCCATGTATATATATATATATATATATATATATATATATATATATATATATATATATATATATATATATATATATATATATATATATGAAGCAATCCAACAAAAGATATAAGCGTCAACTAATATCTTATAATTAGTGAAACATCCGGATAAAAAAACTGAAGCTCAATATACTGGATAGAGCATTAATATTATAATATAAAATGAAGTAATAAAATAAGGTGTCAATCAAATTTTATTAGAATTCAAAGTTCATGCAAAGCATCCTTAAGTCCTCTGAAGAGAAGAATTATCTTTGAAAACTCATGAGCTAAGGACTTAAGGATGCTTTGCATGAACTTTGAATTCTAATAAAATTTGATTGACACCTTATTTTATTACTTCATTTTATATTATAATATATATATATATATATATATATATATATATATATATATATATACGAGGTCTGTCTAAAAAGTGTCTGACCTATATTTTCCGTGCGAAATAGAGATCATAGGGCGGCGCCACTCTAAACAGTAAAGGAAGACCCATTCATGCGTTAGTCGCTGCCTGTCGGATCCTGAGTGAGGTGCTACACAGCGTGTTCGTCAGATAACAGATTCTCTTAAGATGACTGAACGTCTGGAGCAAAGGTACTCCATCAACTTTTGTCCAAAGCTCGGTATGAGTCATTTGTACATAAATCTAAGATATTTTCTTTTTACTCTTCACTGACATCAGTGCTGGGAGCTAAAGTAAAGAAGTGTGACATGTGATAGCTGCTTTTATGTCAATTATAATCTTTGCTCTCACTGTTCAAGCCAATATTTGTAGTATCTGAAAACTGTATTCATCAGAGATACAACTCATTCCTCTCCGGGTATTTAGTACATGTAGAGAAATTGTAACGCATGTTTTTCCAGGATGGTGACCTACATCGCTTCCCCAAAAGCATTTCTTTATGTAAAGTAAAGTTGTTTTCTGACGGATAACTTTACAGTCACACGTCTTGTACGCTTATTTGTGTTTTCTTGGCGCTAACCCTAGCCGCAGATCGCTCATACTTACCAATGTTCTACGTGTAACTTGTTACTTCCTCATGTTTATGGTGAGATTCATTGAAAACTACATCTTGAACTGTAGAAGCCTACGTTGCTCAATATTTTGTCAAGGTCGCATGAGATTTATAATTACTCAAAATTTCGCCGCAGATGACTACCTACTAATTGCTATATTTCTATTTCCATTTACATGTTGTTGGTTGAAGTTATCTTGTTTTGTGGGTTAGTTGATGCACTCAAGAATTATTATTATTATTAATAATAGAAGTTGTTGTAGTAGTAGTAGTAGTAGTAGTAGTAGTAGTAGTAGTAGTAGTAGTAGTAGTAACAGTAGTAGTATGTATATGGTTGTTAATTAATATGGATTGTCGGTCGGAGCACATAACAAGCAACTCCTTTATAGATGTCGCTATTCTCCTCAGCTGCATACCGAGATGTTGCGACAACTCGATAGAGATGCTAATAGAAGCATCCGACGAGATTATTTTATTAAAACTGTGTTCTGCCGCTACGGTAGTCAAATGACATCCCGTAGCTGCAATCAGTCCTCCATGCTAGTCCCAGGCCATCTGGCCTTGTCATGGGCAAGTTGTCGTAGGCAATGAAGTTGTTTCGCTGTACGTAGTGGTTCTAGCCCCGCCTGCTTGAGGTCAGCACGTAGTGTGCCCAGCAGATTTGTGCAGTGCCGTCCTAGTCGCGGTTGGTAGGCTTGCGAACCAGTAACGACAAAGTCTAGTGCTTTCGGTGAGGGAGTCTCAGGGTCCATTCGTAGGACATGGCCTTACATAGACCATCTTTGTTCAGCGGCCTTCGTGGAGGGGGGTTTTTCGTTGCACAGCTCATATAGTGCCTTGTTGCTGATAAGTTTTTATCGGCCAGCAGTGACCTGTGATGGAACGGAGGTGTCTGCGGTGGCACGCATCCAGCTTGTCAAGCATGGCTTTTGTTATTTCTCAGCTGTTGCTATTGTAGAGCATGATGGACACGAAGTACGCGTTATAGAGACGGAGTCTAGTCTTCAACGGGATCTTGGTTCGTCGGCTCCAGAGTTTATGTAATGAATGAAACGCTACATTGCCATGTATACAGTGGGCTGACGAGATGCGTGACTAAATAAGCGGAAACGACGTTCACGGACACAAAAGACCGTGAGATTTCGATTCCAGGTCAGCACGGCGACAACACAGATGGCGGCAAACAACATCGTTGTCAATAACTTACAGCTTTCGTCGGTCGACTTACATTGTTTACCTAGTGGCTACGAGCAAAGTATAGTATGTATTCTGATAGTACACTTGATCCGTTTGTCCTCGGTCAGTGACAGAAAAATCATTCTAGACTGAGACATGTTTGATGTCTGTCCTAATCCATAGCGCAACTTTTTTGTGAGGCAGAGTTTTTTTGTACATTAAAAAGTGTCCTTCTCTTTAACTCTATATCGTACGTATGTAAGTAAATAAGGGACTTATTTCATCGACCATGTAGAGAATGGACCGGACAAGTGCTTGTTAGATACGTTGGTATCTATCGGCGTCGCCACATTGACTATTTGAGGCGCACAAAGACGGATTCTACAACCCTTAACCCTTGTGAAGCGTTAGTGTTCTGCTGAGATCTGTCTGTTTGGTAAACTTTGTCAATAGATGAATTAATATACTACCCACATCTCTCACGGCTACTATCTGATTAAACTATAGCCGGGCACGATTTAAGCACAGTTGATATGATGAGATGCTTGCCGGAGATATTTTGGAGGAGCGTCTGTATTCATCTGACTAGATAGACTTGAAATAAAAGAGGAAAGGAGATCCATATAAAATACCAAAATCATCTCTACAATTAAATCAACTTCGTTTAACGGTGTCGTCAAAACTGAATAGTAAAGTAAAACTAGAATACAACGATATACGAATAGATGGTTACGTCGGCATGTATCAAGGTAAACATGTACTCGAGGTTTGTTGTTTCTCAGTGTTATGGTTTGCCTCCCGTGGAAGACATGACGAGAGTCGCACCAGAGATTTGACGACTTCTCTGGTCTGCATCTACTTGGCACTGATCATTTCCGCTGAAATATGCGCAGAACTGTTCAAATTTCCTCTACATATCTCTATGTATCTCTACGCGAGTTTTAACATGCCTGTTTTAGCTAACCGAACCAAAAACTAATCACTTCGCAATAGATTGCGTGTAAATAAAAAAAAAATAGATATCAGTCAGGTAATTAGTACAGATGTTAAGAATGCGACACAGAAGCTGCCGTACAGATGACGATGGCCAGTCGTCCAGACCCTCAATAAAAAGCTAAGGGTCATTGAAAACGATTCGATTATGATAAACATCGGCTGAAACATTGTGATTAGAACATCCAAGATCAGACAAGTAGAGTGAATGATCCAAAACTTTCCCACTTTGAGTATTCTTACCTACTCTACGAATATCCAACAAAGTCTGCGTTCTTGGCCTTTTGGCTAAGATCAAAGTGTAGTATCTGTTCCGATGGATACTGCACCCCATAGACTGATATTGTCTTGGCCTTCGGGGCTTGATTTACGCCTGTCTATGGGTCTGCCCTGTGCAGTTCTAGGAGGTCCACCCTCCCAGGCTTCGCCTCCCCTCTTTGGGACGGAGTAAGTTTATTGTTTACTGCCTGAGGCGCCCCTACCGGGGAATTCCGACGGGGCTGCCCAGGCAATTTTTAAACCCCACTTTCCCGACCCGACCTTGGGTCACATCTTACTTGTGGGAGTAAGATAAAAAAAAACTGGCCTTGTGCCTAACTCCTGGAGATGAGTAAATCACTACTCTACGGATATTCAACAATATAATGGATTGATCAGATGATTTTACGAATTCCTTATCTAAATTCATACGTGATCATATTAATCGAACGTCGCTTCTTTTCACTCGCGTTGTTCTCTAAATTGATTATGTGACCTATTTTATTCCCGTCATCCCGAGCATGTTCTATATTCATAAGGTTTCATCGATTTGACATCCTTAAGTATAATAGAGTCTTCCTTTGTCTATTAAACTAGCATTGACTATATAATGTTCGTGCATCAGTAATACATAAATATTAAATACTATTTCTGATGGTCTGTCAATTGTTTGTTTTTTTTAGGGTGGGGGGTCTGTCACTTTTATATTTGAAATAACGTTTCATTTAGTCTGTGAACTGATGTTGGGTTTAAAATAGCCAGGTTTTGTTTGAAAAGCTTTTTTCTGCGACCTGACATAGTTTGAATTTGTATTTTTTTTTCATTTTTGGTTGTTCAATTTTCTTATATTTTTTTTTAATTTTATGCTGGAAATAGAACATCTTACTGGATGTAAGACATATATCCACTATTTCATAGATTTCAACTGAGAGATCTTTTTTCAGGATTCTAAAATCTAAGTACAATTGTTTGGGATCTCTCTTGCACTTGGTTCACCGGGTATATGCGCTAGGTTGGTTTGAAATACTTTTTATGAGTTTAGTAGCTCTTATGCTTACTGGAATTAAAAAAATCTTCCCAATGTTTAACTTTCTGTCCATTCCGTACATAATAGCTTGATATTCAGTTATCTTCCTCTTTTCAGCTCTGTTTAAGCCAGCATCATTAGGGACACTGACTTCAACTAGGGTTGCTACTCTCGTCTTTTTGTCTCATATCACTATGTCAGGTTGTTATAAGTATGTATACTTTTTTATTTTTATTTTTTTTTAAGTTCACCCCAAACGAGGCAGGCCGCCACTGTAGACGTAAGGGGCTACTGAGAAGAAAGAAAAGAGGAGAAGGTTGTGGGGATAAACCTAAACTGGGATCTGCGCTGCGAGATGTCTGTTTACATTAATTTTAAATGTATGCATGTCAGTACTGTCGGGGAAACAGGGGACAGGGAGAGAGTTCCAGACGCCAGCAGCACGAGGAAAGAAGCTATTTGAATAGAAAGCTTTCCGGCATCTGGGAAACTCCACAGTGAATGGATGGGATTTAGTTGATTGTCGAGTTAGTCTAGTGAATTTACGTCGAGGTGGCACCAGAGTAGCCAGTTCATCGGAGCATAATCCATTTAAGTATTTGTAAAACAAGCACAAGGATGCTACATTGCGGCAATGGGACAGGGACTGGAGCTTGGTTGGCAGTGAGGGACCTATTATGTTGGCGGCTCTTTTTTGGACCTTGTCAAGGAGGGAGAGACTAGTGGATGATGCACCAGCCCAGATGTGGCAACAATACTCCATGCATGGACAGATGGTGGCTTTGTAGAGATACAGGATAATGTCAGGTGTGAGGAGTTTACTAGCACGGTAGAGGGAGCCATCCTTCTTTGTATTGTCATAGTATTGGTGTATGACTAATTTCTAACAGATATTTCTGGTATATGTTCCAAAGATTTATTGCTACATTAGATATTATTTTTTTAAAGATAGTCCAGTGGAAATATTTACACACTCAATTGTGTCGCATTGTATAGCAGCCGTTCCCAACAGACCAATGCAGCTGGATGTTGATGTTTAGTCTAACAATTTTTTTAGTCTGTGACGTTCTTTTATTTATAGAGAATAACTTATTTTTTGTTTTTTTGCTTTCTTGTACAAAATAGCGTTTTTTTTACCTGTTAATATTAAGTTCGTTATAGCGTTTTCTTTTAGGTAAGTGTTAGGGGTAGGGTTAGGGTAAAAGTTAGGGTTTAGGGTTAAGGTTAGAGTTTGGGTTAGGGTTAGAGTTTGGGTTAGGGTTAGGGTTAGGGTAAAAGTTAGGGGTTAGGGTTAGAGTTAATTTTAAGGTTAGAGTTTGGGTTAGGGTTAGGGTTAGGGTTAGGTTTTAGGGTTAGGGTTAGAGTAAGGGTAAGGGGTTATGGTTAGGGTTAGGCGTTAGGGTTAGGGGTTAAGATTAGGGTTAGTGTTAAGGGTTAGGGTTAGGGTTAGTAGTTAAGGTCAGTGTTAGGGTAAGCGGTTAGGGTTAGAGGTAGTGGTAGGGTTATGGTATGGGGTAGTGTTAGTGTTATAATTCTTACATTTGAAATAGTATTTTATTTAGTCTCGCTAAAGTTTTCTTGTGGTCTGTATAATGTTTTCTATGGCCTGTCACTCGTATGTTTAAAATGGCTTCTTTTCTTTTTGTCTGACAAAGGTGTTGCTTTGGGCTTACACTCGTGCGTTTGAAAAAGCGTTTTCCTTTATCTGTCAAGCGTTTTCGTTGGTCCGTCCAGCGTTTTCGTTGGTCTGTCAAGCGTTTTCGTTGGTCTGTCAAGCGTCTGATTTGGTCTGTCAAGCGTTTTCGTTGGTCTGTCAAGCGTCTGATTTGGTCTGTCACGGGCTCTATTTGGTCTGTACCTATTATAGTTGAAATAGTGTTGGTTTGTCAAACGTTTCCGTTGGTCTGTCAAGAGCTTTATTTGGTCTGTAACTATTATATGTGAATAGCGTTGGTCTGTCAAGCGTTTTAAATAGCGTTTAATTTTGTATGTCCTGAATGTTCTTTCGTCTGTCAGCCATCCCTTTTAAATAGAGTTTGCGTTGGTCCGTCAAGGGTTTCATTTCTATGAGAACCGTTTTCTCTGGTCTATAACTCATCTGTTTGAAATAGGGTCTTTTTGATATGTCAAGTGTTGGATATTTGTCTGATATTCTTACGGTGTGAATTGCGTTTTCTTTGGCCCGTCACTCTTACATTTTATCATTTAAAGGTCCTTTTCGTCTTCCAAACTCAATTTTTGGAATTTCCTATTTTCGTTGGTCTGTCCCGGGTTTCGAATAGACGTATCTGTAAATACGGCAGATTAAGAGAATTGTAAAAGTGACATATGGATGTCATTATGGAGGATGTGATATCATTATCAAGAGATTATCGGCTTTCTCTTGATGACGAAGAAGACAAAAGTTTTAAAAAAGGAAACAATCCGTTAGTCTCTTTGACTCTCATCACAATCTTTCTGTGCTTCAGGACAAGTGACGAATAGTTAATCAGTTGTTGTTTAGTGACTGTAGTTAACGAGAGAGAAACAGATCATGAGAAGAGAGAGAAAAGAAGGAGAGATGGCGATAGAGAGGATGAATGAGAGATGAAAATGTAGAGTGAATGAAAAGAAGAAGAATGAAAGGAGTGAGCGAAGAGAACAGAGATAGATTAAGAGAGTACAGAAAGGATGGGGTGTCAGAGGAAAGGGAAGACGAGATCGAACAGCGATTTAGATAAAGGGAGAGAAAGAAAGATATGGAGATTGAGATGTAAGATAGACAGAAAAAAAACAGATAAAGATAAGAGAAATGTGACAGAGCTACAGAAATGGAAAGAGAAAGAGGTTAGGAGAAGATGAAAAGAAAAAGGAAGGAGGGCAAAAGAGAGGATTAATGACAAATGAAAGTGTCGAGAAACCCTGGGAGCGGATACAAAGTGAAAGAAAGGGAGAAGAGAGAAAAGATAGATTGACAGAGCAGAGGAAGGAAAATGGGTAAGAGAAAAGAGTGAAAAGAGATCGAACAGAGATTGAGATTCAGAGAGAAGAAGGGAAATACCGAGAGAGAGAGAGAGAGACTGAGAGAGAGATAAAGACTGGGAGAGAGATACTGAGAGAGAGAGAGAGAAATACTGAGAGAGATAGAGAGATATAGAGAGAGAAATACTGAGAGAGAGATACTGAGATAGATATATATATTTAGAGAGATACTTAAAATATATACATACATATATATATATATATATATATATATATATATATATATATATATATATACATATGCATATAGGATAGATAGATAGATATATAGATATACATTGATAGATAGATAGATAGATAGATAGACTTGAATAGACTTGAATAGATAGACTTGAATAGATAGACTTGAATAGATAGATAGATAGATAGATAGATAGATAGATAGATAGATAGATAGATAGATAGATAGATAGATAAAGATAAAAAACGAGACAATATTAATATGGAGAGAGGTATAGCCCAGAAAGAAATGTGACAGAGTGCGTGAGAGAGAGAAAGCGAGAAAGAGAGAGAGGAAGGAAGAGAGAGAGAGAGAGAAATAGAGAGAGACAAAAAGAGAAAGAGAGAGAGAAAGAGAGAGAGAAAGAGAGAGAGATGGAGAGAGAGAAAGAAAGAGAGAGAGAAAGAGAGAAAGAGAGAGAGAGAGTGAAAGAGAGAAAGAGAGAGAGAGACAAAAAAGAAAGAGAGAGAAAGAGAAAGAGAGAGAGAAGGAGAGAGAGAAAGAGAGAGAAAGAGAGAGAAAGAAAGAGAGAGAGAAAGAGAGAGAGAGAGAGAGAGAGAGAGAGAGAGAAAGAGAGAGTGAAGGAGAGAGAGATTATAGAAAGATAAGTCGACTATGACGGCGACTGAGAAAAACGAACGGAGAAATACAGAAAATAAGGCAATGGATTTTAGTTGTCAATGGTACATGTACGATTGAGTAGAAGAAGAGTTGCGTGAATGTAGAGATTCGAATAATGTTTGGCGAGAAATAAATGGCCGCCCCGAAGTGAATGGGTGACGCTGCGAAGAGGTGGCGCGGAGAAGGAAGACGCCGGTGATGACAGACTCGATTAAGAGCGGAATAATTGAAAAGGCCAAAAAAAAAACGGCTTCAACGTTTCGTTAAAATTAAAACACGAACAAAATACGTTATCTATGTATTAATAGCCGTAATTGTAACTTTTCTTCAATAAATCTAATAAATGTGGCAGAAGTGGACTCCTTCTTTTCTCTACCTGTCTGCTTCAGAATTATATGTGTAGTTGGCCACTCGTGACCCGTTGGGTCAGTGTTTTTTATATGTATTATTAAATATATAACTGATTAATTTTGACATTAGTTGAAAATCAGGTTTTTACAAGGACTACAATGACAAAAGAAATGTATCAAAACCAGAATGCATTCTGATGTATTAACAGACCATCGGCCTTTTGGTCGAGATAAAAGTGTAGTATCTGTTCCGATGGATACTGCACCCTATAGACTGGTATTGTCTTGGCCTTCGGGGCTTGATTTACGCCGGTCTATGGGATTGTCCTGTGCAGTTCTAGGAGGTCCACCCTCCCAGGCTTTGCCTCCCCTCTTTGGGGAGGAGTAAGTTAATCGCTTACTGCATGAGGCGCCCTTACCGGGGAATGCCGACGGGGCTGCCCAGGCAATTTTTGATGGTAAGAGTGCTCACCTCTCGGGCGCTGGCTTTTCAACCCCCACTTTCCGACCCGAGCTTGGGTCACATCTTACTTGTGGGAGTAGGATAAAAACTGGCCTTGTGCCTAACTCCTGAAGAGGAGTAAATTACTCTTAGATATGACGTAATTGTAAAATATTTAGAATTTTACATCTTCGAGAATATATTCCGGATATGTGATGTCATAACGGACTTGTTCTCTTTTTCGACATCACAATGTATTTCTTACATTGTAATGTTATAATGAACCATTTATTTCTTCCCTGCCCAGACCAATCAACCCTCTATCTCTCTCTTCCCGCTTCTTTTCCTCTTTCACATATATTCTCCCAATTTAAATTACTTACATATTTCATTCCTCTCATCATTGTTCTCATCATCTGTTCCTTTAAGATTGTTCTCCATCTCTCGATAATCTAAAATATTCATGCGCAAAACAATTGTACACGGTGACGAGAAAATAACACAACGATATCCGCAGAGCTTAATATATATATATATATATATATATATATATATATATATATATATATACAGGGTGGGCAAAAATAAGGGTCCTATTTTTAAAAATTCATAACTTTTTTATTTATTGATTTAAAAAAAAATTTTTTTTTTAGAATAAGTAAAGGACCCCTTCCGAAGCAAGCATGAGCCGTATTAGCCCTAAGGAACGTACCCTCATTTAGAAAACATTATTTTTGCTTAAAAAACTCAAAACAGTGTAAAAAACAATACTTTAGTTTTTGTAAGTTTTAAGAAGTGTTTTTCGGCTAAAATTTGTTTTGTTTATTTCAGAAAATATCGGAAGGGTCAGTCTACACACACATAAAGTTTGGTGAGTTTAATTTTATTTTGTGGAAGTTATTCAAATTAAAGTTATTCAAATTTAAAGATAGGACCCTTATTTTGGCCCACCCTGTATATATATATATATATATATATATATATATATATATATATATATATATATATATATATATATATATATATATATATAAACTCTTTTCAGCAGAGGATAGAGAAAATCGACAATGTAATTGTAAATATTATCAGCAGCAGATTTATTTTCGCCACCACCTACAAGCAACACATCCAATCCACTCCGGCTTGAAAATATCGGATCTAAATCCTTGTATCTTTCGATACACTGATCAACCAGGGAGCTAGAGGTTTTCGTAATGCAAACTTATATATATACCGAACTCAACTGACAAACTTCATTCTAAACCCTGTGAAACTGATAATTCATAAACCAAACTACTGCACAGACAGATAAACTGTGTTTTACCAATTGCCATCTAAATATTAGCCTGTTAACAAAAAAATTTGGATTCCTAAACAATTCGAGTATTACTCTTTTTCAAACATTCATTTCCAATATAACAGCTATTTTATTTTTACGTGTACATTATTTAATAGTTTACACTTGTCTTGAGCATGTTTGTCTCTCTTAAGATGTTATTTTTTGCGCAGACACCAAACTTTTAATAAGAAAAATGAAATCACATTTCTTTTCAAAACTACAATATTTTATGAAAGCTACAATATTTTTGAAAATAATATCTGAAGAGAGCCAAACATGCTCGAAACACGTGTTATAAAAATTTAAACACCAAACTTTTTTTTTTAAATTAATTAATAAACAAAATATTTAAAACTTAATAAATGTTGGTAGCTCCAATTCTATAAGTATACACTTTTTTATCGTTGGAACAACATTACTATAATTTATATATATATATATATATATATATATATATATATATATATATATATTACGTCCACTCTGATTCTACGCTCTCATCTCAACATAAGACTCTTTATCTTTTGCTCTTTTTTTTTTTATTTTGTGTATAAATTTTTCAAAGTTAAATGTTGCCGATAATATTAACAATTACGTTGTACTTTTTTTTACTCTATCCTCTGATGAAAAGAGTTTATCTTTGAAAATCCATGGATTAAGGATATGAAGCTCTTTTCTGTGAACCTTTGATGTTCTAATAACTTTTGTATCTTTACATTTATATATATATATATATATATATATATATATATATATATATATATATATATATATATATATAAACTCTTTTCAGCAGAGGATAGAGAAAATCGACCATGTAATTGTAAATATTATCGGCAACAAATAGTTAGTTTCGCCTCCACCTACACGCAACACATCCAATCCACTCCGGCTTGAAAATATCGGATCTAAATCCATGTATCTTTCGATACACTGATTCATCTCTAGAATTGATTGATTATTCAATATATTATCACGATAGATTGTTATTAAAAATCTTTCAATAATCTTTAATTAAATTCAACATTTGAATTATATATATATATATATATATATATATATATATATATATGGTTATCATTTTAAATAGCTAAGTGAAGTGACTGATGAACCACCCTATATATATATATATATATATATATATATATATATATATATATATATATTTAAAATAGAGAACTAGAAGCGAACTTTTAGGAAGAGTAAAACCTATTTCCAAATTATAACGCAATTTCCTCTGATGATAAGATTTTGATCTTTAGAAAAGCCTGGCTTAAGGAAAAAAATAATTGAATGAATTGCTTTTTGCGGAATATACCTTGCATTGAGCAACTGAATTGAAAAACATCTGCCTCTGTCTCTTTTCTAATTCCTTTTCATCCTTCTATTTTATATATTTATATATTTATTTATATATATATATATATATATATATATATATATATATATATATATATTTTTTTTTTTTTTTTGATTTTATTCCATTAGTTGCGACAAAACAGGTTTTGTTTCATTGGTGCGAATAGCTACCAACTCATCAAGCCGGCGAAAGGAATTCAAATGGCATAAAATTTTAAGTTCACTTTAACGGGAGATTGAAAATTGAAAATACATTGGAGGGGGAGGGGGATAGAGTTGGGGCTTTGTCTATAACGGCGACATGGGACATGAGAGGGGAGGGGGGAGGAGGACCCCAACAAGTCGTGTTTCAAATTATTACGTGGGAGGTTTTGCACGTGTCAGTGCTATGACGATCTCAATCTCGGCCGGGGTGGGAGGAGGGAGATGGGGCGACGGCCAGAGTGAGTTAGATTTAAAATGAGAATAAAATTATGATTACAACCGTCAATCTTATTTTATTTTAATTCTAATAAGTAATTATCATGTGGATAAAAATGTTTGATAATTTTAATTTAGGGTATTAATTGCTACTTTTGCATTTTATTTATTTTATTTTCATGTTTTGTTTATTATTTGTAGTGAATTTTGTTGTGATTATATTTTTTTAAATTGTGATTATATTATACCGAGATCAATACTAGTGGAATCATTTTATAAGAGAAGTTTTCTCTTATAAGTTTTATATATATATATACATTATGTCTAAATGTATTTTTTTTTATCTAACCCTGACCACTTGGAATGTGTTCGCTTTCTTTTCTAAGCTTATTTTTTTATCCCATTTTGTTTTTGACTAAAAATCATACATCGATCTTTAATTGCCTATATTTCGTTCTTAGTAGAGCATGTACCAACTGAGAATGTTAATCTATAAAGCTAAAAGTAAATGATATACTTGCTATATCCCAACATATATATATACTACCCCTTCCTTCCCTCTCGATCTGAATCAACAGTCGCCCTCTCTTTCTCCTTCTTTTCCTCTATGTGTCTACCTTCCCACCACCTCTCCCCTCATCATTATTTGTTCCTCTTTCCATCTTATATTTTTATTTATTTATTTATTTATTTATTTATTTGCCCTGTTTGTTTCAGATTCTAGATTTTAGATTTTTTGCTTTTTGTTTTTGTTTTTTAGATTTTTTAATTTTTAATTTTTAATTTTTTAATTTTTTAACGGCCTTAATTTTTGAAATGTTAAATTTCTTTTCCTTCTTCTTCTCTTTCTCTCTCCCTCCACTTCATTCTCTCCAAATATGATCTGAGGTTAAGATCGGATTCTAACTCTGCCTGATGAGATCTCAGTTTATAGTAACTGTTGATCGATAACATCGACATGCCAGTGTCGCAGATTTTGTACATGTCTGTGTAAATAAAATTATCATATATATATATATATATATAGAGAGAGAGAGAGAGAGAGAGAGATATATATATATATTATGTCTACATGTATTTTTTTTATCTAACCCTGACCACTTTGAATGGGTTCGCTTTCTTTTGTCAGCTTATTTTTTCATCCCATTTTGTTTTTGACTAAAAATCATACATCGATCTTTAATTGCCTATATTTAGTTCTTAGTAAAGCATGTACCAACTGAGAATGTTAATCTATAAAGCTAAAAGTAAATGATATACTTGCTATATCCCAACATTGGCTCAGTTAAAACGATTGGCTTGATGATGATGGACCGTGTAGATGACAGATTCAATTAAGATAGAGATGATCGAACAGATAGCAAAGACATTTAAAATGCTCGTTGCAATTAAAACAAGAATAAAACCAGTTACCAATTTTAATAGCCGTTAATGAAACAGTCTTTAGCCGTTCTCCCGTCGTATATGCATGTATATATATTTATATATATAAACATATATATATATATACATGTATATATACACATATATATATATATAGACAGATACATATATATATATACATATACACATACATATATAGATAGATATATATATATATACATATATATATACATATATATATTTATACATATATACATACATATACATATATGCATACATATATATATATACATATATATATTTATACATATATGTATATATGTATATACATATATTTATTTATACATATATACATACAAATACACACATATATATATACATAACATATATATAGACATATATAGACATTACACACACACACATATATATATATATATATGTATATATATATATATACATACATGGATACATATTCATATATACATATATGTATATATATATATATACATATATGTATATACACATATATATATATACATATATATATATATATATATATATATACATATATATACATACATATATTTGCATATATTTATATACATATATATATACATATATACATATACATATATGCATATATATGTATATATATATACATATATATATATGTATATATATATATATATTTATATATATGTATATATACATATATATATATATATATATATATATATATATATATATATATATCAACTTAATGCAAAACACCTACTTTCTCATTCCATAAATTCTTGTATCAAAATAAATTCTCAAAAATACCTGTAACGGCGATTCTTTCGACAGGGTGATTGGAAAGTCACTCCTTATTATAAATTGCCCGTAATTTATTACTGAAATATACTTTTTAGGATGACAGGGTTTCATTTAAAATTTGATATGGGTCCCAGCGTTCGCCACTAGCTTTTAAATCTCCTCAAATTGCATAAACTGATTTCACGAAGAACTTGTATAACACTTCATTTAAAAATGGGCAAAAAGAATTTTTACACACAGCGACATCAGATATTTACCAAATAGTGTCGGCAGGACAATCACATTGTTAAAATGGGTGTAGAAGGGGATAACGTACGTACCAACGATGTTACAAACGATGTATTTTGATACAGATTACTGAAATATCACATTCGCTTTTTTCTAAATTTAGTTTCTTTTTTCGAGTATTTGAACTTGTGAAATTTTCAAACGTCAGATCAATTTTCTCAGCGGGTGGTCTTTTTGAATTTCGATATGGACGCAATACGTTTAGTTTCGAACAAAGGAAGTTCATTGAGTGCATTGTTTAAACAATGCGCCTTTTTATTTATGTATCTTTTAACTATATTTAGGAAGCTACACGAGGATTTCTTACCATTCGAAACCCTTATAATGAGTTAAGAGTTCACTGGGTGCATATTAGACGCCGATTTGGATTTATCAAATAGTAAAACTCTGTGGATCTTGTGGACCCTGTTATGATAGTTTTTTCTTCTTTTTTCCACGTATGAAATAGATGACGTATTAAATTATGATGTCATGAATAATGACATCACTAAATGTGAGGTAAAAAATGATGACGTCACTAAAGCTCGTCGACATTAATTAACAGAGAAACGCAGATAAACTCGCACATGCTTTTGGCTAAGATCAAAGTGTAGTATCTGTTCCCACTGTCCTGTGCAGTTATGGGAGCTTAACCCCCTCCCAGGCTTTGTCTCCCCTCTTTGGGGAGGAGTAAGTTTATTGCTTACTGTCTGAGGCGCCCTGCCCAGGCAATTTTTTAAGAAACTCCGTACTCTTCCTCTAGAGTACAAATTCCCACCTTCCGACCTTGTGTCACATTCTACTTTGTGGGACGTAGATAAATAGGAGTTGATGATCTACGAAAATGATAAACAAATATATCGAACTCGAGAGAAGGAGAGAGAGAGAAAGAGAGAGAGAGAGAGAAAGAGAGAAAGAAAGAGAAAGAAAGAGAAAGAAAGGGAAAGAAAGAAAGAGAGAGAAATAAAAAGAGAGGGAGAAAGAGAGAGAGAAAGAGAGAAAGACAGAGAGAGGGATAGAGAGACAAAGAAAAGGAGAGAGAAAAGAGAGAGAGAGAAAAAGAGAGAAAAGAGAGATAAAGAGAGAGAAAGAGAGAGAAAAAGAAAGAGAGAGTAAAAAGAGAGAAAGAAATAAAGAGAGAGGGTGGAGGATGGGTTGTATACTACTTAAATCTGTTGATCTACACGCTTGCTTGTTACTGTGCACAGTTGATTACATCATTGTTTTGATTAGCCATCCATTAAAAAAGAGGTCGGATTACCGTACAAAGTACAAAATGGATGACAGTACAAGGATATGACGTGAGCGATTAAAATAAATGAATGAGACAACAGTTCACAGTGTATGACGTCACGAATTGATGACGTCAGCGATAACACTTAAGGATTCGTTATGCCGTTTCGTCCACAGGACTCGTGACCCGAAAGATAAAGGATCGACTGCTAGACGAGCAACCTTTCACCCTGGCCGAGTAGCATGCTGCTGAAACTCTTATGATATAGGTATCATGTTTGTGTGATTGTCACCGTGCACACTGTTCAGTGGAACATGATTGTTGAGATTGTGGACGAAGGGGGGAATAACCTAAATAAAGGGCAAAGAATGAGAGAAGTGGTGAGAATCATATTAGAATAATATTAGTCGATATAAAAGAAATAGAGAAAGAAACAGCAAAAAATGAGCGGAAATACACAGAATCCGAGGGCATATAATTATATCGCAAGAGGGTTTTTTCTTTATATACACATTTAGATATTTCAGTATGGGGTAAGGTACACGATAAGTCATGAAAATGAAATGCCGGAGTAGACAAAATGTTTGAAAAAAAACAAAAACAAACGGAAAACAGGTTAGAATGCAGGAGAAAAAAAAAAAAAATATTTGACCGATTTCGTTCGTGTTCACTTTTTCTGAAGACGTTCAATAATACGAACGAAACCGGTCAAATCTCTTGTTGTTTTTTTTGTTTTTCTCCTGCATTCTAACCTGTTTTCCGTTTGTTATTTTTTCAAACATATTTCAATTATACAGGGTGATTCATAAGTCACTTCACATAGCTATTTAAAATGATTACCATATGAAGCACAAACATACTATGAACTTTTGATAATTGTTATCTTACTCTCTAATTACTGCTATTTGTTATTTTAAATTTGTTCGTTTATATATTTGTTTCTATATATATTTATTCATAATCAATCAAATATGCTACAAAGAGTCGTAAATTCCTTGCAGAAAAGAATGGAGCTATGCATGCAGAACGAAGGTGGAAATTTTGAAAATTTACTGTAATTTTAAACTCCCATAAATGAATTTGTTGAATAAACTTTCTGTTTCGTATTACCGTATTTTTTAACTTTAGAATTTCAAAAATAAATAGATAAGTGACTTATGAATCACCCTGTATAATTGAAATATGGTTAAAAAAATAACTTACGGAAAACAGGTTAGCATGCAGGAGAAAAACAAAAAAAAAATGTCTTAATTAACATTTAATATATATATATATATATATATATATATATATATATATATATATATATATATATAATTATTAATATGAATTAGCATATACTATCAGTGCCCTTTTACTTTGCAGTCTCCTTCAAAGATTCAGCTCGATGATTGTCAATTAGTGACAACAGAGAAAATATAAGTCAGGTTAATATTCGTTTCCAATAATCATGTTTTTATTTTATTATTTTTATTTTTTCACATTTCCAAAAAACGTAACATTTTTGTGAGATATATATTTTTACGGTCCGTTTCATTTGTCTTGTGCACTAGACAAATGAAACGGACCGTAAAAAATATATCGCACAGAAATGTTATGTTCTTGGAAATGTGTAAAAATAAAAATAAGAATAATAAAATAAAAACATAGTTATTGGAATATATATATATATATATATATATATTTCTGTTTTTGCTGGGGATGAGGCATCCTACCGGATGCCAGACATTAACCGGCTATTTCAGACAATCCAGCCTAGAGATCGTTTTAAGATTCTAACCGTCCCTTTAAGTGCAGTTGTTTGTATTTCTCTTGCACTTGGTTCACCGGGTATACTCGCCAGTGTGTGTGTGGGGGGGGTGTTAAATGCAAGTAAAAATGATTTCCAAAATATACTATTTTATATGTTTTAATATGTTGCCAGTGATGTGCAGAACAGAGAACTTTCGGTCACAGCTGTTATCTTCTGCATCGTGTTGACAATGGAATCATACATGTTTACGATATGGAGAAGCGCTGCACACTTGTTTTACAACTTTCATACGCTCTAGCACGCACACACAAATGCATACAAACAAACAACTGCACTCAAGGTAACACCCTAACCCTAACCCTAACTCTTAACCCTAACACATAACCATAACCCTAATCCTAACCCTAAACCCTAACCCTAACCCTAACCCTAACTCTAACCCTAACCTTAACCCTAACCCTAACCCTAACCCTAACCCTAACCCTTAACCCTTAACCCTAACTCTAAACTAGATTCAGTTTAGTACGGCTGTCACATGAAACACGAAAGAAAAGAAATTCTTCTGTATTGTTAGTGGTAAGGAATGTTTCTGTGTATGGCGTTTCCTGTAGATGGTCGATATCATGGTGACATGATTCATTTTGAATATTTTCCTCCTCCTATATATGACTAACATCTTTATATATATATATATATATATATATATATATATATATATATATATATATGTGTGTGTGTGTGTGTGTGCATGTGTGTGTAAATACACAATAAATCGCACATACACATAAGCGTGCGGTGCCGTAATCGTACGTACATTTACATACGCAAAATATATTCGATGGAGTAATTTATCATTTTCAAACGAATACAAATACAAATGAAACGACGGGAGCCAAGGATTTATGAATGTTTGCTTTTTACGATAACATAATATTGTTGCCCCCCCACCCAAAAAAAAAAATTATATATGTATATGTATATATATATACATATATATATATATATATATATATATATATATATATATATATATATATATATATATATATATATATAAATGAATGAGAAATTATCATCGGAGAGTTTCAGTAAATCCATAGGATGTTTCGATTTATGATAACAATTTTTTTTACGAATACGTCATCCGAACTGAATATATACTTTCTGTTTGTGAGAATGTTTTATGTTTCTTTACAAAAATTAACATCAAGATATAATAATATTCATTCTTATGTCTAGGCTCCCTATTTTAATTTTGTTCAAAATCAATTACTCGATATATATATATATATATATATATATATATATATATATATATATATATATTAATTTTGTTTTCTAGGTGTAAATCTAATATAAACTCCAGCGTTTATAAAAGTGCTTAATAACAGGTAGAGCTGTTTTTATAAATTTAAAAAAAGAATTAGTATACATTTTTATGTTTTCATAAATAACGATTTTTTACTGTATATATATATATATATATATATATATATATGAACAAAGTTTTAGTGGTACAAAATTTTATAATGGTTTTAAATATAATAAATGGGGTCATAGCGATCGAGGCACTATTAGAAGAAGAAAAAAGAAGAGGAAATATTATATAATATTTAATCGTCGATTAAAAACTTTTAAAACGAATAAAAAGATCGACTAAAATTGAGAGAATAAAAGCTAAGTCCCTAGGTACCTTTCGGCCGACACATTGTCAAGAGAAAACGTCGGCAAATATCATTTAAAAACGGGGGAAAGAATAACGTGGGGAGGAAAACCAAAAAAAAAGGGAGATTGAATAATGCCATTTAACTGCAAAGAATAAATGGACATAATAGGCAAAGTATTTAAAAAAAATTTTTAATTTATGAGACAACTCTTTTTGCCTACAGAGCGATGGTTTTCGCATTGTAACACTAACTGCCTCCAACATCTTGATATGGTGTTTGGAACGGGTCTTGTGTACAATGCGAAAACATCCATCGGAGTACGCCTCACCGCACTTTTTATTGTCCAATGGATGAGTCGTGGACTTGTGAGCGCCCGGATATGCTCTGCAAACACCCGGATGTTCTTTGTAAAGACACGGATGTGTCCGTCGCTGTACTCCTCTTTACGCCACGTGACCTGCGAAAACATGCAGGAATCTGCTGGGCCACTCTGATTTCCAAGCGCTGAGGAGTACGACCAACATAGTCAGCTTCACACTGACATTTGAATGTATATATTAGCAAACTTTTCTGTAGTGTTGGAAGCATATCTTTCTGAAAGGCTGGAAAGGCAGTTCTGGTGCCAAACACCACACGGGGTTGTACTGCATAAAAACAGCGAGATACAACCGATGAAATTTTATCCGAAAAACCCTTACTGATCGAACTAATAAAAAGAAGGTTCAGATAAACAAGACATTTGGGTGGACCAAAGAAAATGTTGGCATTAAATTTCGCAATGACTCCGTTTATTATATTTAAAACCATTATATATATATATATATATATATATATATATATATATATATATATATATATATATATATATATATATATATATATATAAAGTGGTGTACTAGAAGCGAACTTTTCAAATTTTAAATCTTGGCCTTTGCCAACTTATCTATCCCAGCGACTTCCTCTGATGATAAGATTTTGATCTTTGAAAAGCCTAGCTTAAGGAAAATTTAACTTGAATAAATTGCCTTTTTGCGGAATATACCTTGCTATGATCAACTGAATTTAAATTTGATTTGGCTTTTGCTTTTCTAATTCCTTTCCATTCTTCTTCTTCATATATATATATATATATATATATATATATATATATATATATATATATATATATATATATATATATAAAGTATAAAGGTATACTCAATAAAGATATACTCAATAAAGAATAAAAGGGAAATACCAGTAGAGTGCTCAATTAAATTAAATTAAGAGCGTAATATTTTTATTTTTAAATACAGATTTTAATCAGACATGGACCAGTGGTTTCTGACAAGAAACGGGTTGAATTCCCGATTCCGTCGTCTTCAGCATAGTCTGAAATAGTAAAAAAAATTTTTTTTACTATTTCAGACTATGCTGAAGACGACGGAATCGGGAATTCAACCTGTTTCTTGTCAGAAACCACTGGTCCGTGTCTGATTAAAATCTGTATTTAAAAATAAATATATATATATATATATAGACACACATACATACATGCATACATGCATACATACATACATACATACATACATACATACATACATATGTTGATGACGGCAGTGAGCAAGAAAAACGTGATCATGGATTACTTATAATATTAATAAAATATATATATATATATATATATATATATATATATATATATATATATATATATATATATATGTTAACGAAAAATACGTCCTATAAAGTTAAAGGCGACTAATAATGCAATTTTCTACAGAAATGAAACATTTGATAAAACAGTATAACAAAAGAAACACACAATCACCGATAAAAATAATTACATTTTAAAAACTGCATCATATAGTGTTATTATGCCTTCACAGTAAAACACGTAGATACACGAGAAATAACAAAACAAATCATTTTGGACTGAATATTTTCAATCGTTTTTTTTAACATGAGTCGAATCAGTCAATGCTGCTATTTTGGCTGCAGTTTTCCTTCCTAAAGTAAAAACATTTCTTCTATTTATTTTCTACACAAAGTGTCTGCGCCTAAATATTTTTTTACGATAGCATTGTATTTGGAGCGATTCAAAATTATTGCCTTCTCAATACATCAGTCTTTCTTGTCAAGCAGCGCAACATAAAGTGAACAGTTCATAGCTAGCATCCCGGCAAAGTAGTACTCGGCTGCAAGTATTGTACAATGATCCCCTGTTTGAAATAGAGAGTAGAAAGTGGACCTTGGGTTTACTTTCGTCAGCCTCGTAACTCTCGCTTCCCTTATTTTGTCCTCTGTCCTCACATTCCATAACGGATGTTTCTGACAAAGGGGAAAGAATTGCTGCTTTCTGGGTCGGATTCTATCCATCCAACAAAGGAGAGTAGGAAGTTAACCTTGGGTTTACTTTCGGCAGCCTCATAACTTTAGACAGACTTGTAACTTTCGCTTCTCTTATTTTGTCTTTTAATCCTCACATTCCATAAGCGATGTTTTGACAAAGGGGAAATAATTGCTGCTTTCTGGGTTGTAATCTATCCATCCAACAAAGGAGAGTAGGAAGTTAACCTTGGGTTTACTTTCGGCAGCCTCATAACTTTCGCTTCCCTTATTTTACTTTTTAATCTTCACATTCCATAAGCGATGTTTTGACAAAGGGGAAATAATTGCTGCTTTCTGGGTCGTAATCTATCCATCCAACAAAGGAAAGTCGGAAGTTAACCTTGGGTTTACTTTCGGCAGACTTGTAACTCTCGCTTCCCTTATTTTGTCTTTTAATCCTCACATTCCATAAGCGATGTTTTGACAAAGGGGAAAGAATTGCTGCTTTTTGGGGTCAGAGTCTATCCACCTTATCGTTGGCTAGTTGAAGTAGCATTTTTAGCTTCTTTTACTAAGTGGCGTCATGCCTTGTCTGGAGCGATTTCCATGAACCAAATTTTAAAGATCAGTTCTTATTCTTGGAAATTCAGAGATCAGGATTGGTAACTTGTATTATTTAGATCATTTGGAACACTTTTCGTATTCTCACAGTGTATTCCTTAATTTAACCTCAGACTTTCTTCCGGTGCGTCTTTTCCAACTCGGGAATATTTCTGTCGAACTCGGGAATCAGTACAAAATTTTGAACTAAATTATTTATTTTATTCGCGATGCGTAGGGGTAGATTTTTCTCGTTTGCTCAACTATGGGGGTATATTATTCTCGTTTGCTCAACTATGGGGGTATATTATTCTCGTTTGCTCAACTATGGGGGTATATTATTCTCGTTTGCTCAACTATGGGGGTATATTATTCTCGTTTGCTCAACTATGGGGGTATATTATTCTCGTTTGCTCAACTATGGGGGTATATTATTCTCGTTCCGTCAGCCATGTTCAGGTAGAAATCTGATGTTATTCTTAATTGTATTCAGAGTTACACAAGCCTATCAACTAAGAATTGAATTTAAATTGTTTAAGACTTCTACACGAGCATGGCTGACGGAACGAGAATAATATACCCCATGCATTAAATATAGGGTTTATACCGAAATTCTATATAAATTCTTAAGTTCAGCATTAATATTTATGAGTTTGACAAGGCTTAGCTTGAAAATGCCGGAGGTTACAATGGCCGAAACGTTGTGAGTATAACACAATAGCATGTATACAAATATGTTTGAGCTTTTATTTCCATGTGCCTGTTTGTATATTGGATGTTATTGTGTGTACTAGTGTGTATGTGTATGTGTGCACTAGTGTGTGTGTGTGTGTGTGTGTGTGTGTGTGTACAGTTTTATGAGTATGTGAGTGTTTTGCGTAGATTCTTCGGATTTATGTGTGTATTGCTTGGCATGTACATGGTGTCTGTAATTGTGTGTATATATATATGTGTCTGCCTGTGCGTTTCTTGCGTGTATGATTGTGTATATACAGTGTTTTGTTTAGTATGTATGTATACTAGTGTGTGTGCATGTTCGTGTGCGTGTGTGTGTATGTGTACATGCACGTGTGTGTGTGCATTTGCAAACGTCTTTTTTTTCCGTTCGCGAAAGACCGTTTTCGATATTCTATATTTGAAAACAGCTCCGTTGTCGCCCGTGTGTTCGTGACAACGTTTTTCTCGTTCGGATGTGAACGTGCTCGGAGATATTATTAAGATCTGTGAAATGTCCACTGAGACAAAATGAAGGGGGAAAAAAAACAAAGGACAAACAAACAAGTTCGGAAGAAATAAAGCGAAATCAGGAAATGTTGAGAGAACAGGAAACGCACGCCGAGGGAGAAAGAGTCAGACAAAGAAAAATGAGAGAGTGAGTTGAGAAAGAGAGAGAGGGGGGGGAGATAGAGGAGGGGAAGGATAGAGGAGGGGATAGAGAGGGTGATTTGAGAAAGAGAGAGAGAGGGTGAGTGGAAAAAGAGAGAGAGAAAGAGAAAGGGAGAGAAAGAGAGAGAGAGAAAGAAAGAGAGAGACAGAGAGAGAGAGAGAGAAAGGGAGAAAGAAAGAGAGAGACAGAGAGAGAGAGAGAGAGAAAGGGAGAAAGAAAGAGAGAGACAGAGAGAGAGAGAGAGAAAGAGAGAGAGAAGGGAGAAAGAAAGAGAGAGACAGAAAGAGAGAGAGAGAAAGGGAGAAAAAAAGAGAGAGACAGAGAGAGAGAAAGAGAGAGAAAGGGAGAAAGAAAGAGAAGGACAGAGAGAGAGAGAGAGAGAAAGGGAGAAAGAAAGAGAGAGACAGAGAGAGAGAGAGAGAAAGAGACTTAGTGGGGGAAAAGCAAGACAAAAGCAAAGTAATTCCATTTAAGTTTTGGAGAAAGGCAGGAAGAGGAGAGACATCGATAAAGATGGAGAAGTATATCATCTTCATCAGGGTCTTTTTTTTATTTCACTCCTGGTGGAGGGACCACTCCCTCATTTTTTTCAACCTTGCTTTTTTGTGTCATTCATTCATAGGATTTTGCCATAGTCGCCACGCTAGGCACTGCGGGTTAGCGACGCTATGTTCCCATAGCTAAGTGTGTGTGTGTAGGTTTTGTTTTAGTCCTGTTAGGTGCCGACACAACTCTAATACTGGGTTATATGGTATATATATATATCAATATATATATATATATATATATATATATATATATATATATATATATATATATATATATATATATTAAATTCCCGAAACAGTTTTTCATGGTTAACAACTGATGTTCCCTTAAAATAGTGTTAGAAACAAACTAATATAATAACTGTAAAAAATAAATTGACTTACATGAGTGATTTTCAACTGAAAGACTTGGGACTATAAGTTTAAAAAAATTTTTTTTTTTAATATAGTTTTAATGGTTAAGAAACTTCCGAGACTATATATATATATATATATATATATATATATATATATATATATATATATATATATATATATATATATATATATATAATAATTTTATTTACACAGACATGTACAAAATCTGTGACACTGGCATGTCGATGTTATCGATCAACAGTTACTATAAACTGAGATCTCATCAGGCAGAGTTAGAATCCGATCTTAACCTCAGATCATATTTGGAATGAACCTATATATATATATATAAGTAGGGGTGGGACGTAATGGGTGAACATTTCAGATTCATGCGAGTAGTATTTTTTCGTGTTCATTTATACATAAATAACACTAAACAATCAAACATTTTGAAAATGTTGCAAAATTCAGAAGGTGCAGGCCAAAAATAGCCGTTAGGGCTCCACGGGACTCAAAATCCATCATTTTTCGGTGAAAAAGTGGTTTTCATGCGACATTGCAGGTCCTAACACATCCTCAAACGCTATGAATGGATATAGATGGTTAAATCTGATATAGTACTTTAATTTAGGACCATTTTCAGGCTGTGAAAGTGTTTTCATGAATGTAAAATGACCCAAAACTATTGGCCTGCACCTTCTGAATTTTGCAAAATTTTCAAAATGTTTGATTGTTTAGTGTTATTTATGTATAAATGAACACAAAAAATACTATTCGCATGAATCTGAAATGTTCACCCATTACGTCCCGACCCCTAATATAAGTAGTATTTCTGGATATTTGGTCTGGATTTACAAGTAGGGTTAAGTATCCTCATGTCAGGTTGTCCTGACAAAGCCTTGTACAGAGATACCAAAGATACTCGAGTAGTGTGTCTAGTAAGTAATTCAAACTCTCTAGTAGGTAATTGAATATATATATATATATATATATATATATATATGCGTGTGTTTGTGTGCGTGTGTTTGTGTGCGTCCATACTTATATATGTATATTTGTATATATACATATATATATATATATATATATGTGTGTGTGTATGTGTGTGTTTGTGTGCGTGCAAGATTATATATATATATATATATAAATATACATATATATATATATATGTATATATATATATATATATATATATAGATGGGTGTGTTTTTGTATGCGTGCAAGCTTATATATATATATATATATATATATATATATATATATATATATATATATATATATATATGTATGTATGTATGTATGTATGTATGTATGTATGTATGTATGTAGAAATATAAAGCAGAAAACCAAAAAATATTATTTATGCATTCATCAACGATTTGTCTTTATTATAAGACCTCCTCAGGATGATTTGTCTAAGATCATACACGCACAGAATGTGTTGAAAGGATAGGGAAGTTACGGCAACCCGCTTAGAAACTGAGGTCGCAGCAGGAAAAAATAAAAAATATGAAATACACATAGATGGTGGTAGTGGCAAGCGGCTGTTGGAGTATAAAATCATTAGGGAGTGGGAGAGGTATTATAATAACTGCGGAGAGAGTGGTAGGCGAACGTTGGTCCTGGCTAATACATATATATATATATATATATATATATATATATATATATATATATATATATATATATGTGTGTGTGTGTGTATGTGGATTGTGTATGATACTCGTGTGTGTGTTGTTTCGCAGGAAAAAAAATTCAATCAAAACTCGAGATATGAACTGATATTCAATAGAAAATTCATTAAATTCATATTACGGAATATATAATAACAAAGTTTTTTTATCTATATTTAACAAAGGCAAAATTAAAGTTCTTGAAACTACTTCGAACTACTTGATAATATTTAAATGCATATCAGGATACATATTTATATATATATATATATATATATATATATATATATATATGTATATGTGTTTGTGTGTGTGTGTGTGTGTGTGTACATACAAACCCTTGTACTTGCATAAAACAATTGTTTGAATTTGTTTTATGAGTTTAATAACGATATGAGATGTGATATCTTTTGGCAATAACAAAGAGAAACAGAAACGCCATCAGATTGGAAATGTCTTTTGTTCCGTGTCGCGCACTTTCAAAGAATATTTAATGGACGCCATTAAATAGAAAAGAGAAATACAAAGAACAAAATACCAAAAAGGAACAAATAATAGCATGGCATATTTCAAAGAACTTTTAGTCATTTAGATTTTAAATAAGCTTTCAAATTATCTTACTCTTCATAGAAATATAGATACTTATATGTGAATGAAGTTTAAATGTTATTAGTTTAAAACCACACACCAATATTTATATATATATATATATATATATATATATATATATATATATAAACAATAATATTTTAATAAATAAATATTAGATATTTAAATACCTAGAGACATCGATGTTTCAAGCTAACGCAATCTTCAGTCTAGGAACTAATTCCTGACGGTCGGTGGGCGCGAACCCCGAACACAATTCGTAGTCGGGGATCTTAACCAAAGGGCCATCGTCAATTAGTTAGTAAATATAGAGTAACTTTAACTGTAAATAGCGACACGTGGTCGCCATTTACCAGGCAGCTAGAGTGATCTTACGAAACGGTGTTCGGATCGCGCATATAGCTATTAATACTGCTTGTTATTAAAGCTACTCGAAAGTGCCCAGCCCTTGTGGGGAGGGGGGCTGATAAACAATAATATTTTA
>OY744548.1:3225777-3258277 GCA_963556195.1 Sepiola atlantica
AATTAAACCAGAAGAAAAAATGTTTTTTCTTCTCCGACTGTGTAGAGAATACTACAAAACAAAATGGCTGCCAGATGTAGACCGCAGCGAAAACGAAAACAAAAACGAACTGTTTCGTTATATTCATGTGGTAACATAGATTAATTTTATCCTTTTATTTATTTGTAATTCTAATTCTTCATCATCAGCTTTAATTTTTAATCTAAATGTTTTTGCATTAAATATATATTTCCACTGACCATTCTTCGTACAGGAGCGGCGGGACAGTTATAAAAGTGGGAGGGGGGGGCTCTCCTAAAAAGTGGGGGGAGGCCGGTTAAACACATGCATATATAACTTCATTATTGATGACGGTAAAATGGGGGTGGGGCAAGTCAAAAAGTGTGTGTGGGGGGATCAAACCCCTCCCTGCCCTCCCCCGGTGCCGCCGTCCATGATATATATATGATAACTAATGTTCCAACGTAATGCTAAATGAAAAAATGAAAACCCAAAATATTATTTATGTATTCATCAATTTTTCGTCTTCATTAAAAAGACTTCCTCAGAATGATTGATCTGAAGAAAATTACACACGAAGTACAAGATATATATATATATATATATATATATATATATATATATATATATATATATATACAGCGATGTGTATTAATAAAACTACTGATATATAGTAATAAGTATTAAGATTACACATTGAAAACAAGAAGATCAAAGTGTAGCATTCTTTTCTGATACTATGCTTTATCCTTTCTGTCCTCGATTGGTGAAATTGCCCAACTCTTGTGAAGTTGGGCAATTTTACCTTTTATCTCAATCCAGAGTGACCCATTTTTAGGAATCTGTTTTGTTTTTTCTCATATACAAAAACCCACCTTGCGTATGAGTCTGCTCTCTGGAGAGGAAACTAAATAAGGGGCTCTTCTTCATCGCGTATCAAATTGCAAATTCCCCATCATCTGCTAACCTCATTTGTCCAGTTCGATGATATCGGGAATGGAAGTGAGATGATGACGGGGCGGCACGACTTAAAAGGAATTATTTTCACATTAATTTTAACCTAGAAATGTTTGTGGGTTTTGTTTACTTTTTCTTGCATTTTTACATGTTTTCACATCCATCCATCTTGAATAAGTTCGCGTTTCTAAAACCTCTTGTTTTCAGTTTTGTTTTTCGTTTTTTTTTATATATAGGGTATTTAATCCAACGAACAAATTTCACTAATAAATAATGCGGCTTTAAATAGATTCCAATTGAAAACGATTTATCTTACTTATAGACCAGCTCGTTATCAAATTCGAGTTGGCTTTATGAGGCATGAGCCGACTGTGATATAGATTTGTCATACACACACACGCGCACACACACGCGCGCACACACATAATATTTATATATATATATATATATATGTGTGTGTGTGTGTGTGTGTGTGTAAGAAATATAAATAATATAATCATTTGTCGCCCCCATTTTAGGCTGGGCACTGAAGTGAGTAGAATTAATACAGCTGTCGTCGTAGATTTAATGCATGTTCCTTCATTAGTTGAACATTGTTGACGACAGCTGTCTAAACACTCGCTGATTAATCAGGTTGTTCATAATGGCCGCGTGGGCTAAGACGTCGGAATTTGAGTTAACCTCGTGTTCCGGGGTTATGAATAATTATCTCTATACTAACGATTCCCGAAAGGATGAAGCGTATACGTATGAAAACAATATATATATATATATATATATATATATATATATATATATATATATATATATATATATATATATATATATATATATATATAGGCAAACATTATTAAATAACACGGAGTGGTTTTGTTTGATGCGACTTTTTTTTATTTTTTCAATTTTCCGAATTGTCCATCTAATGTTTTGGTCAAATTGATGTAAATATGATCCATGGCTTTCTTGTTCCATTCGTTTTTCTTTTTTGCAAGCACTTTCGATTTGAATCGTCAAATCATCTTCAGGCGGTCTTAGTTTTAGTGTATTTACTGTTGTGCTCATTTTTGAATTATGACGGCAAGTAGTTTATATTTGAAAACGCGTCTGTAAAGTTGAAATGTACATGAGAGCGTGATGGCGTTCTACACATAAGAGAGATTTAAAGTTTGACTGTTTAAACCGTTAAGAAATTGATGACGTTAAATAAAGTGCATACAATTCAAACGCATAACTACCTAATGGCTAAGAATTTGGTAATGTTAATTATTATGCTAGACACTTTAAATATTTTATTAATTGTGGGATGTTTAGTTTTTATGTAGAGGGCTTCGAGTATTTTTAATTTGTTGATATTGGTATCATGGTGTATTATTTTGGTATTGTTAACAAGGATGTTTCTATATTGGGAGGGGGTGCAATTATGTTTTTTTAGGTGTTGGCATATAGAGCTAGTGTCGGAGAGATGTAGGCTGAATTGTTCGGGATAGTGTTGTGGAAGTGAAACCTATGTAAGAATTAGTTTTTTATTGTTGTCGGAGATACATTCTCCCATAGGGCATTGGAACTGATATATTACATTGGTTCTTCCTAATGTATTTTGGGGTTGGGAAGTGTTATTTTTAACAACATAGTTTGATGTTTTCATTTTTTTATAATAAATGATGAATCGTATTTTATCATCAGAATTGGTGGGGGATATATAGCGATGTATTATTTTTTTTAAGAGCTTTTTCATCCAATTTAAAGTTTGGATGCATTTGGTTCCAATATAATAGATTTATGTAGTGGGAATTATTTAGCTTATTATTAGTAGGATTATCTAAATTTCTAATCATTAATTTTATTTGTTCATCAACCATACAATTGGGAAAATGATTATTAATTAGGACTTGTTTTGTTTTTTAATATATATATAGTGTATATATATATATATATATATATATATAGTGTATATATATATATAGTGTATATATATATATATATATATATATATATATATATATATATATATATATATAGTGTATGTGTGTGTGTGCGTGTCGGTGTATGTTGAAACAAAATCAACAAAGCTTTCGATAGTAAGAGCTAAAATGCAAATTATTTATTTTGGAACTATACATTACATATTATAGAGACGTACCTGGTTTTATTGACACAGGTAAACATTTACTATTTAGTAAATGCCCTTAAACGCATTTCAAATCGTCAGCGACTCACAAAATGAAGACAGTTACAAAAGATGAAAGTCGATGATCACCGCTTTTATCGTCCGGTGACTTCTCTCAAGTGTCTCTTTTGGAGAAAGTACTGAGCTTACGGGGACTGTCTATATGGATGTATGGCCTTAATTGTACCTTAGTATATATTCTTTTAAAATACAACTTAATAGCTGATTACGAAGGTTGCATGTTTATCTGATTCTCTCACATTTAACGGTGATTGTGTGTAGTTGGTTTAATTTGGGTATTACTTTACAAACTAGGGATGTATAATGTATTAAAGGATTTATGTTTTATATTTGTATTTAGATTTACGTTTTAGGACAAGGGTTTATGTTAGAGTATAAATGTGTTATTATATTGTAGTTTATTAGTAAAGAGTCATTTGTGTTTAATAGAATAGTGGGTTGTTGTTATTAGTGAACAATGCTAACCTAAGGATATTGATGCAAAAGATGTAAAGCATTGGGGGTGTTGTTAAGTGGTCCTTTATTAACCATAACCATAACCCTAACCAAAGGGCAATAGATAACATTAAGTTCTATTATTATATCTTTACTACGACTATGACGGCAGCGGTTTACAACGGAAAATAAGAGTAAAAGAGGTATACATTTCATTCTGTAGGACTAGAAGAGTGACAACATTTGATCCTAACCTTAACCCCAACCCCAACCATAACCATAACATATATAAGCACTCTAGTATGTTAAATTGACAACAGCTATTAGCGTTAATGCAAAGCTTTTCGTGTAAGCAATGCATTACTCTTCGGCAGTTTGGGGGGTTTAAGTACACTCACGGCTTTGACTTACGACATAATAGTTTAAAGAGCCTAATCTTAACCCTAACCCTAACCCTAACCCTAACCCTAACCCTAACCTAAACCCATAACCCCTAACCCCTAACCCTAAAACCGGATTTTCCACTCGAGTTTTGATTGAGGAGAAAAATAGAAAACATGAATTAGAAGTAAAAGATTACAATTAGAGGATGGTATCATGGACAAGGAGTTTGAAGTATCACGTAGCGAAAAAGATTGCAAAATTTTCTCTTTAGCCGGTGAAATGATCGTGTTCAGACGTCTTTTTCGAAGCTCTACTTACCCACCGAAAGAGAAACTTATCAGATCGAACTTTACAGTATTGTGAGAGACTAAAGCAACAATGTTTCTGATATTATGTAATAATCTTGGCCATGTTGATTGTTTTTTTTTTGCTAACTTATTAAAGAACCAAATGAACCTTCGACATTGCTTTTTTCTGTTTTCCTTAACTTCTACCTTTCTTTCCCCCTTCCTTCCACATTCTGCCTTTTTTCTTCTTTCCATCTTCCTCTTTCTCTTCGTTCCTTCTTTCTTAACTTCCTTCTTTCCTAATTTTCTTTTCCCTTACATATTTCCTCCCCTGCACATTCACTTTTCTTTTGTTACTTTTTTCTCTCCAACCTGATTCCTGCATTCATTCTTTCTTCATTTACTTCTTCCTTTAATTTTTCTCTTCCTCCATTCATTCCTTCCTTCCATCCTTCCTCTTTTCCTTCCTTCCTCGCTCTTTTCGCCCTTTCTTTTTTCATCCCTTCCTTCTTTCCTTCCTTCTTTCTTTCTTTCCTTCCTTCCTTCCTTCTTACCTCTTTTCCTTCCTTCCCCGCTTACTCACTCCCTCCCTTTCATTCCTTCCTTCCTCCTTCCGTCCTTCCTTCCTTCCTCTTTTCCTTCCTTTGTCGCTTCCTTTCTCCCTTCCTTCCTTTCTCCCTTCTTTCCTTCCTTCCTCCCTTCCTTCCTTCCTTCCTTCATTCCTTCCTTCCTTCCATCCTTCCTCTTTTTCTTCCTTCCTCGCTCCCTCCCTCCCTTCTTTCATTCTTTCCTTCCTTCCCCCTTCATTCCTTCTTTCATTCTTTCCTTCCTTCCTTCCCCCTTCCTTCCTTCCCCCCTTCCTCCCTTCCTCCCTTCTTTTCTTTCCTTCTTTCCTCTTTTCCTTCCTCGCTTCCTCCCTCCGTCCGTCCCTCCCTCCCTTCCTTCCTTCCTTCCTCCCTTATTTCTTTTCTCTCTTTCCTTTTTCTTTCCTCCCTTCCTTCCTCGTTTTTCTCTCTTCCCCCTCCATCCCTCCCTCCATCCATCCCGTCCTTCCTTCCTTTCTTCCTTCCTCCCTTTCTTCCTCCCTTCCTTCCTTATTTCACTTTGTTCATTACCCCCTCCCCCTTTCTCTATTCATTCATTTCTTCTCTCTTTCTGCCTGTTTTCCCGCCGCCTCCCACCCGACCCCGATTCTCCCAAAACAAATAAAATCTCCCTTCCCTCTTTTCACTCCATCCTTATCTTCGTCCAGAATGTATTCGATTTATAAACCCCCCACCTCCCCATAAGAAAACACAATAATAAAAATTTAAATAATAAAAAAAACGAAAAAAAAACAGGTTATCTAAACTCAACCGATTGAGAAAGTTATTAATAAACAACAATCGAAGCATTCCGGATTTAATAGTGACCGAATGAAGGCCATCGAGAAGAAGAAGAAGAAGAAGAAGAAGAAGAAGAAGAAGAAGAAAATAATGTCGGAAAAATGTGAAAAAAAAAATAAATAATCGATTGTTTTTTTTTTTAAGAAGGAAGCGATGGCAAAATAAAGACGGATAAAATAAACGAGGCAAAAACAGAGAATAATTTCCTTTTTAAATATGGAAAGTAAGCGAGATTTAGTCCTAAGAATATGGAAGACGACATAGAATCTATTTGTAAAGAAATGTCGGCTGTCCGATACTCCAAACAAACGTATAGACTAACACATCTCGGCGTAAGCAGACACAGAGAGTGAACAACGCCGAAGCAACACACACACACACACACACACACGGTGCAAGAAGTACTTATAACGAGTCAGATACACAGAAACATTTGTGTTTCATTCCCACGGGAAATCATGAAAATAAATAGATAAGTAACGTATTATTTTATAATATATATATATATATATATATATATATATATATATTATTATTATTATTATTATTATTATTATTATTTACTCACTAGGAGTTATCACACTGGTCATCGTCAGTGGTCACCCACTGCCGACAACCTGTGGTATTCCCTGGAGTCTGAGTGACAACAAGTCTCCTCAGGCCTCCAGTATGCTCCACCTCTTTTCGTTCATCACCGCTGATGATCTTGCGGTAATCGCAACAGCCACCTACCAACGATTTCTCGCTGATAATGGCCATTGGTCTCCTCTGGGGCCCGAGTGGCAACAAGCCTTCCCAAGGTCCCAGAGCTGTCCGCGCTCTTCCAGTGGAGGTCTGGTTTTGCGCTTTCCCTCCTCGACCCTCTGTCCATAATTTTCGTGGCGTCAGCCTATGCTTGCGCCTCTCTCGTTCGGTTGTATTTTCCCCGGTTCTGTTGTTTTGTGCTTCCATGTGTTTGTTCTCCATTCGTTGCTTATGTGGGTTGGTTTCCGCATTCGAGGACATTTCTCAGGATTGTAGCTGTTTTGATCATTACTGTCCTTTGTATGGTCTCAGTTATCCCTTTCATTCCTATTTCTCCTAGTCTTTTCTCCATGTTTTTGGGGACTGTTCCTAGTGCTCCTATGATTATTGGTGTTATACTGACTTTCTTCATGTTCCATATTCCTTTCAATTCTCTGGCAAGTTCAGTATATTTGCTTCTCTTTTCCGTCTCTTTGATCTTCACTCTGTGGTCTGCTGGAACGGCAAAGTCCACGATTTTGCAGGATTTTTCTTTCTTGTTGATTATTATCATATCCGGTCTCCTTGCTGTTATGGGTTTGTCTGTTTGTACATTCATATCCCATATGATTTTGTGTTTTTCGTTTTCTAGTACAGTTTCTGGTTTGTGTTTGTACCGTTTTCTTGCATATTCGAAATTCAGTTGTTTGCACATTTCCCGGTGTACTTCTTTCCCCATGCTGTCATGTCTGTTCTTGTATTCCCTTTGTGCTAGCTTGCTGCATTCACTTATTATATGATTTATCGTTTCGTCTCTTTGTCCACACAATCTGCATTTGCTGTTTTCCTGGGTTTTATCTATCTTTGCTTTAATAAAGTTTGTCCTAATCGCATTGTTCTGTGCGGCCGTCAGCAGAGATTCCGTTTCTCTGTTCAGGTTTCCTTTTCTTAGCCATGCCCAGCTGTTTTCATTGGCTTCATCGCTTGTGAGTCTTATAAAGCGTCCATGTAGTTGTTTTTCTTCCCACTTTTCCTTTCTTGTCTTTTTGTTTCTGGGTTCAGTGCTTCCGGGGTTGTTTGTTGGGCTGGTGTCTCTTGCTGTGGTGATCAGTCTTTCCGTGTTCTGGGTTACATATTTCTCCAGCTCTTTTTTGGTGTCTTCCACACAGTCTTCTATACTTACCAGTCCTCTACCTCCTTCATTTCTTCTCACGTAGAGTCTGTCCGTGTCGTCTTTTGGGTGCAAAGCATTGTGCATAGTCATTAGTTTTCTTGTTCTTTGGTCAAGGTGCCTGAGTTCTTCTTTGGTCCAGCCTATGAATGGTCCAGAGTATCTTATTAGTGATACAGCCCATGTGTTTATCCCTTTTACTAGGTTTCTGCTATATAGTTTAGTTTCTAAGAGTTTCCTTGTTCTTCGTAGATATTCTTTTCCAATCTTCTCTTTCATTTCTGTATATTTGATTGTGTCTGCTTCCAGAACTCCCAGGTATTTGTAGCTATCTTGTTCTCCTAGCGCCCTCATCTCCTCTTGGTTGGGGAGTTCTATACCTTCTGTCGTCTCCAGTTTTCCTTTTTTGATCTCTAGCAGTGCACATTTTTCTATTCCAAACTCCATTTGGATATCCTGGCTGAATATCCTGGTTGTGTTTATCAGCTTTTCCAGTTCTTTTTTGTTTTTTGCAAACAGTTTAAGGTCATCCATGTACATCAAGTGGTTTATTCTTTGTTCTGTATCCGTAAACCTGTATCCGGCATCACACTTTCTGAGTATGTAGTTGTTATTATTATTATTATTATTATTATTGTTATTATTATTATTGTTTCATGTGTCAACATAAAATTTTATAATACGATATAATCTTGTATGTGTCGATTTTCAACATTTATTTCAACGGTGCTCAATACGTGAGTTGAGCTAGGTAGTATGTTATGAACATATATTTATAGCACTTGAGCTACACAGAGACTTCCGCGTTTCATCACCGTAAGTAATCGTCAGGCTATAAGTTTAGCCAAACGATTCTCCACGGCGATGAATCGCGGTAGCCTCTATGTATGTTTATTGCCATAAATATGTGTTCATACTTTACAATATATATATTTATATATATATATATATATATATATATATATATATATATATATATATATATATATAAACATGGGTGTTGGAATATTAAATGAACCTGATGTATATATGCTCTCTTGTTACTGATTGAAACCGCATCGAGCTGAATGTTTTAAAAAGACCGCAAAAAGGGCAGTGATAGTATATGCTAATACATATATTGTCATAAACAATTATATATATATATATATATATATATATATATATATATATATATATATATATAAATTGGTGAACTAAAAGCGAACTTTTAGGAAAGGTAAAACCTATTGTGAAAGGTATACAGCTCAATATCCAGGATAGAGCCTTGTGTGTTTTTCCCTACAATTTTTATTTTACTTTCTCAAATTTTAAATTTTGGCCTTTGCCAACTTATCTATCCCAGCGTCTTCCTCTGATGATAAGATTTTGATCTTTGAAAATTCTGGCTTAAGGAAAAATTTAACTTGAATAAATTGCCTTTTTGCGGAATATACCTTGCTATGAGCAACTGAATTGAAAAAAGATTTGACTTTTGCTTTTCTAATTCCTTTTCAACCTTTCTACATATATATATATATATATATATATATATATATATATATATAATAAATTGGACCATTGGGAACATTCTTGGTCTGATGAGGTTGACTTTCTGGGAAAAGTGCAACCGAAACATGTATGCACATATGTAACCAATAATGTTTGTATAAATAAAAATGTATACTTATAAACAGCTCTACTTGTTATTGAGCACTTTTTATAAACACTTGAGTTTCTACGGATTTACATTTACAGAAACTAATACAATACATGTACGATATATATATATATATATATATATATATATATATATATATATATATATATATATATATATATATATGACCGGTAGTGAATAGTCATATCTCTATGCTGATGAGTCCCGCTTATAAAGGACGAAACGTATACGTTCATAGATAATGAACAATAACAAATATTTATTATTTGTAGCACCTAGAAAACCCGTCTGGAAGAGCACTGTAAGTGCAGTAAAATACAGCATAACGTCGCTAGCTATAAATGCATCGTTCCTTTCATTAAGTAGAACGCCCTTATGACATAAAGGCGTCGGGGGAAGTGCTAAAATTATCACTGTTTGTTCGCTGTTGTGCGTTGTATGAGAATTTAAGATATAGGGGTATATTCTCTCCCTTAACAAAAGAATTCACACAGTGAAAAGAAAATATAAAATACCGAGATATTACAAATAAAACAGATAGAGTTTGGAAATGATGGAAGACCTCTAAAACCTACCACCCATAGAGATCTTTAATAAAATTCAAAAACCTTTTCTGTAAACAAAATTAAATTAAGTACAAATAAATTTCAGTGTGGACCCGATTATATATATATATATATATATATATATATATATATATATATATATAATAATAATACTCCATGTAAAACATTTACAGGGTAGTAATCCAAAGAATTTCAAATGGGTTTATAAAAAGTGCTCAATATCAAGTAGAGCTTTTATATATGATTATTTTTATTTACAGAGACATGTACAAAATTTGCGAAACTGGCATGTCGATGTTATCGATCAACAGCTATTATACCCTGAGATCTCATCAGACAGAGTTAGAATCCGATCTTTACTTTAGATCATATTTGGAAAGAAATCTGACCTAAGGTTCAGATTGGATTCTACCTTCGTCTGATGAGATCTCAGTTTATAATAGTTCTTGATCGATAACATCGACATGCCAGTGTCGCAGATTTTGTACATGTCTCTGTAAATAAATAAATAAATAAATAAATATATATATATATATATGTGTATATATATAATATATATTATATACAATATATATATATATATATATATATATATATTGAATTTTAATTAATCTTAAATTCTCATACAACAATTTGTCTTATTTCATTTTTTAAAGTTCATGTTACCAACAAGATTCTGTATCATGAAATCCGTATCCAGTTTGTTCACTTCTCCTTCTGAGAACTCCCCCATGGTACACTCGCTCATTCCGGGGACTGCGACAGCCAACATCAGCAACTGTTTAGAAAGCAAATATGCGCAATCATTCGCAGCAACAGACGCGGAAGGAAGTAAAAACTGTGACATGCGCAGATCCACCGACAGCGAACAGACAAACGCTAACACGATCGGGAAGAATTCACCGGAAACTACCTCGCTACAGGGTTCGAATGAGTACCAAACCGACTGACCGACCGAAGGCAATAAACTGTTTCACATACTCAATGCAATTCCACGACCAAAATGATATCCTTTTTACTCTCTCTTCCCCACCGCAAAAACGTAAAGTTTCAATTAAAATATAAAAATAAATAGTCATTCAAAAATAATAAAGACGTCACATGCTCCGGGTTATTTCTTTCTCATTTGATAACTGTTAGTATTCTTTGCTTGACGTCAGGAAGTGAATGTAAATAAATAATAACGTAAAACAGGCATTCAAGACGCAGTCCGTCTGTTCTTTTTGTGTTTTTTTTGTGTTTTTTTTGTTTTGTTTATTTTGTTTTATATATCTTTCAGTCCAATCCGGCAGTTACTATTCGTTTAGTAGATAGGTAATTTCAGTCTTCCCATTAGTAAAATTTGACAATATTCACAGACCGAACTCGTCTTTTTATCACATTTGCAAACATTATTTCGTTTCTCCCCTGTCTCCTTACCACGCCTAACTACCAGTCATAAAAATGATGTTTTTATTTATCTACCTCCCATAAGGTAAGATGAGACACAAGGTCGGGAAAGTGGGATTTGAAAAGCTAGCGCATGAGAAGGGGACCACTCTGGCCTACAAAAAATGCCTGGGCAACCATGTCGGCATTCCTCAGGCAGTAAGCAATAAACTTACTCCTCCCCAAAGAGGGGAGACAAAGCCTGTGAGGGTGGACCCCCTAGAACTGCACAGTACAGACCCATAGACCGGTGTAAATCAAGCCCGACAGTCAAGACAATACCAGTCTATACGGTGCAGTATCAATCGGAACAGATACTACACTTTGATCCCGGCCAACAGGCCGGTTACGAGAAAAGTGACTTATTTTCCTCTCTTTATGGGCCTTGCGCCCAGAAGAATTTCCATAGACAAAGTTTCTTTGCAAGGGCTTCCTGTCTGATGCACACGTTACCGAAGAACTGCTTCCATGTAAATTACAATTTGCTCGTCTTGAAATCCAAAGTAAAGAGAGTAGAAACTAAACCGTTTGTTTACTTTCGAAAAATGCAAAAACTCCACAAGACACACCCACAAAGCTGATGTATTCTTTTTCGGCATTATCTCAGGTTAAAAGGAGAATAGAAAGTGGACCTTGAGTTTACATTCGGCAGCCTCGTAACTCTCGCTTTCCTTAATTTGTTCTGACATTCTATGAGCGATGTTTCTGGAAAAGGGGGAAGAATTGATGTCTACTTGGTGGGAATCCATCCATCTAACACTTTTCGTTGGCTAGTCTTTGACCTTGAAGTAGTATTTTTAAGTAAGCGTGACGGGCCTAAGTGTAACAGACCTAAGTGTGACAAACCTACCGAGAGGTCACGAAGAAAAAGGTCGTCAATAAAGAAGCGATAATGCATCTAGAACCTTGAAGACTTATATGTCTGATAATAACCCAAACTCCTAATCCTAATCCCTAACCGTAAACTGTAAACCCTAAACCATAACCCTAAACCCTAACCCTAACCCTAACCCCTAACCGTAAACTGTAAACCCTAAACCATAACCCTAAACCCTAACCCTAACCCTAACCCCTAACCGTAAACTGTAAACCCTAAACCATAACCCTAAACCCTAACCCTAAACCCTAACCCTAAGCCTAACCCTAACCCTAACCCTAACCCATAACCCTAACCTTACTCCAAAACTCTAACCCTAACCCTTACTCCAAAACTCTAACCCTAACCCTAATCCCAAAACCCTAACTCTAACCCTAACCCAAACCCCTAACCATAAACCCTAAAACATAACCCTAAACTCTAAAACATAACTTTAATCCTAACCCAAAAACCTAACCCTTGACACTAACCATTACCCATAACCCTAACCCTTACCCTAACCTCTAACCCTAATCCTAACCCCTAACCCTAACCCTAACCCTAACCCTAACCCTAACCCTAACCTTAACCCTAACTCTTACCCTACCACTAAACCTAACTCTAACTCTGACTCTGACCTTACCCCTTACTCTAACTCTAACCCTAACTCTAACCCTTAACCCTAAACCTTACCCCTAACCATAACCCTAACCCTAACCCTAACCATAACCCTAACCCTAACCATAATCCTAACCCTAACCCTAACCCTTACCCTAACAATAACCCTTACCCCTAACCACTAACTCTAACCCTAACAATAACCCTAACCTCTAACCACTAACTCTAACCTTAACCCTAACAATAACCCTAACCCCTAACCACTAACCCTAACCCTAACAATAATCCTAACCCCTAACCCCTAACCACTAACTCTAACCCTAACCTTAACCCTAATAGCTTTATTTAGAGTAAAATCAGACTAAAATAAACTGAACTCGTTGCAATGGAGGAATCGAGATGAATTCAAAAGAGAAGACGAGCTTTGAGTGAGGAATAAAGGTCGAGACATGCTTCACTTGGTAAATCCGTTCGCTCGATTGCACAGAAACTTTGTGCAGTTGGCAGGGTCAGACTTGTAACAGATGCACACACGTACATATACACAAACACATACATCCACGCATACGTATATACGTTCCTATCAATCAATTTTACATAAATAGCTTATTGATTTGTTACCAGTAAGTGGTTACTGGATATTTGAGAAAGAAAATATTGACAGATAAAGGCACTGAAAATCAGGGTAAAATACCACACAAGTGATAGACCAACATGAAACTTCCTTTTCGAGGTTATAATTTGTTTTCATTAAAGAAAATATCGTTTTTTTTTTTATACATGCTCTATGGAATAGTTCTGAGTTTATTCTGTTTGTCGGAGGTATCCTCGTATCTAAACAAAATTCCGTCTAATTCAAATTATTTTCCCTTTGAATTTATATGAAACATACGCAGTAGCAGTTCGTCCGTAGTGCTTATGAAGCTTGACAACCCCGCTTACTTTTACTGACACACACACACACATATATATATATATATATATATATATATATATATATATATATATATATATATATATATATATATATGTTAGTCATGTATATATATATATGTATATAAAGATAGAAGAAATAAGAGTGATAAACATGTACAAATGTCCAGATTTATTTCAAACTTCGATTGTTCAATGCAAGGTATATTCTGTAATAAAATTTTATTCATTATTCTTTCCTTAAGCCAAGGCTTTTCAAAGATCGAAATCTTATCATCAGAGGAATTATGCAGATAGATAAGTTGGCAGTGGAAAAGCCAAAATTCAACATTTGAAAAAATATTAAGAAATGGAAAGTGAAATATATATATATATATGAAGTAAGGAACGTGTATATGTTTATATATGTATTTCTTACATATAGGATTAACTCCTAAAGTAATGAACCGATGGTTATGACTTATCGACTATTTATTCTCGGTAACACGGTGAGTATTGATTTACCTCTCTCCAGGAGTTAGGCACGATGCCAGTTTTTATCTTACTTCCACAAGTAAGATGTGACTCAAGGTCGGGTCGGGAAAGTGGGTTATAAAAATTGCCTGGGCAGCCCCGTCGGCATTCCCCGGTAGGGGCGCCTCAGGCAGTAAGCAATAAAACTTCTCCTCCCCAAAGAGGAGAGGCGAAGCCTGGGAGGGTGGGCCTCCTAGAACTGCACAGGACAGACCCATAGACCGGCGTAAATCAAGCCCCAAAGGCAAAGGGATATACCAGTCTATGGGGTGCAGTATCCATCGGAACAGATACTACACTTTGATCTTAGCCAAAAGGCCAAGAGCAGTCGGTGAGTAACTTAAGCACATTATTTGCTTCGCAAAGTTTATTATTTATAAATTCGCACACACACAAATAATTTTAAGATAAGCACGATAAAATAATTTTAATCGATAAAAGAATTGCTCCAAGTCAAATTTTGCGTTATATTGTGTATTAAGATTTTAACTTGACCGGTTTGCGTCATGCGACTAAGTTTAGTAGGGGCTACACGTCTTAAATAATTGGAAGCGAGACCGACTTGCTGCGCCGATCATACTGCAACTGACAGTGCAAGCGTAAAGTTACCGGGGATCCAGTGTGATTTGTGTAATCATAAGATTGGGACAGGGGCGTAGCAGTGCACAGGAAAACTTAGCAGAGTCAAAGCGCATCAGATGTTTTGCGTCTCGGGCGATTGTTTAATAGAACTATTTATATTTGCATGTGTTTATGGTTGAAACTAATTTACCTGCGTGAGCATCTAATTTGCATGTGCAGAGGCAGATTGAGTTTTAAAAGACAAATTAAAAGAATACAACGGGTCGAATTTTTGACAGTAAACGAGTGATCCAAAGTTATCTAAAGCAGTTTTCCAAGCGAGACAATCAGTGAGTCAAAATATAGCATACTTCTTGCTAGCATGATTACTTCAGTCTGTGCGTCATTGCCACACTAATCCGTTCGTGTGTTAACGAATAATAATTTCACGTCTGATTCAGATCCCTCTGCAAATGACAAGGCTATGGAAAAGCGAAGGGACAGCAGTTGTCACCTATGTGATTAAACGCCAGGAAGGACTGTAACAATGGAGCCGAGAACCTACCTGTTTTAAATCGTATAAGATTTTTTTTTGTGTGTGTGTAGGACGATTTTTTTGTGCAAGACAATTATTTTTGTGTAGGACGACTTTTTTTGTGTAGGACGACTTTTTTTGCGTAGGACGATTTTTTTTTTGTGTAGGACGATTTTTTTTGTGTAGGACGATTTTTTTTGTGTAGGACGATTTTTTTTGTGTAGGACGATTTTTTTTGTGTAGGACGATTTTTTTTTCAAAGACAAAAGTAGTATTTTTTTGATAATTGCAGATTTGTATAGTCGGGCTAATCTGCATTTTTAAAAACATAGTTCACCTCAAAACTAGACAAACTGCCACTCTAAATGTAAGGGAATACTGAGCATTAGGGTGAAAGTTTTTGGGGTCATCCTAAATCGGTAGTTGTGCAGCTAGAGGCCTGTTTACATCAGTTTTAAATTTGTGAATGTCGGTACAGTCAGAGGAACAGGGAGCAGTGAGGGAGTTCCAAAGACTCGCACGAGGAAAGAAGCTATTGGAGTCGAAGGCTTTCCGGCATCTTGAGATCTCCACAGTGAATGGATGGGATTTAGCTGATTGTCGGGTTGGTCGAGTGTATTTACGTCGAATGTACACCAAAGTAGCAAGTTCATCGGAGCACATTCTATTTAAGTACTTGTAAAACAAGCGAAAGGATGCAACATTGCGGCGAATGGACAGAGGCAGTAGCTTGGTGGATAGTGACTCTTTTTTTAACCTTATCTAAGAGGGAAAGACTAGTGGATGGTGCATCAGCCCAGCTGTGACAACACTACTCCATGCATGGGCGGATGGTGGCTTTTTAGATATATAGGATATTATAAGGTGTGAGAAGGTTTCTAGCACGGTAGGCGTCCACCTTCTTTGCAGCAGCCTTGGCAATGTCTTCAATGTATTTGTTCCAATTCATGTTACCTGCGAATGTTAGGCAGAGGAATAAGAACATTTGACTCTACGTAGGATGTTATTTTCCATGGCAATCGTTGGTTCAAGAACTTTCTTGTAGTCGTTGAAGGAGAAGAGCTGTGTCTTAGCAGCATTAAATGTTACGATCCATGTATGACCCCATTCCACTACAGACTAGATGTCACTTTCTAAGGATTCGGCCATTGCCTCGGATATGTTCGCGTCCGTTTTACACACATGCCGAGATTAGAGCGTAGTGTCGTCAGCTAATCTACCCATCTCAGACACAATGTTATCAGGGATGCCGTTTATGAAAATCAGGAACAATATAGGTCCTAGAATCGATCCATGGGGCACACCTGCATTCATGTGATCATGTTGTTTGGATGAACAGTCATCGAAGACAACCTGGACCTTTCTTTTGGTTAGGAAGGATCAAAGTATAGTAAATATTCATCCAGTAATATCATACTAGTTGAAGGGATTCAGCCATTGGCTCGCATATGTGCGCGTCCATTTTGCTCACATCAGCAAGTTTTCGGCTTGTGCAGAAACCAAAATAAAAAGATAGATTAAAGGCAGACTGCAAGTGGAATATTGAGCACCTGACACACGAATAATTACAACTACTAACCACATACTTTTAGCATACGCTTCCTATGTACACGTGTGTCAAAGCGTATGATCTATGTCTCATATATGAGATTCTTCTATATATTAGAAAGATTTCCCTAACGTCTATTTTTATTAGTGGAAAATAACTTTAATCAATTTACAGAATCGTCTTTTCCCCGCTGAAGACAAGCACAGCGCTTAGAATATTTAAAGAGGATCTATTAAAGTATTAGGAAAAGCTTCACTCACCCTCTAATAAAATCCACCTGATCTTAAAGATATATTCCAAATGATGGCGCATCGTAGTCACAAGGTGGCCATTATTTTACCAACATCGATAGTGGCCACTTGCCAACATGAGTAATAGCCACAATATTTAAAGTTACCGATTGAAATATACGTTGAAATGTTGGTTATGATGACGATGCGAATCAATGTATACAATTAAGTGATAAATAATCGAGAATATTGTTATACAATAAATGTTTGTATATATCCTAATATAATACTGAGTGTGTGTCTGTTTTAAATAACAATGTATTTTGTCCGTAACATTGAGAATATTTTATTATTCGATATGAAATATGAGGACAGAGAGGAGATGAGTATGTACAGTATATTGTGACACAATAACTGTTTGCATATATCCTAATATAATACCGATTGTGTGTCTGTTTTATTTTGTCCATAACATTGAAAATATTTTATTATTCGATGTGAAATATGACGACAGAGAGGAGATGAGTATGTACAGTATATTGTGACACACAAACTGTTGGCATATATCCTAATATAATACCGATTGTGTGTCTGTTTTATTTTGTCCATAACATTGAAAATATTTTATTATTCGATGTGAAATATGACGACAGAGAGGAGATGAGTATGTACAGTATATTGTGACACACAAACTGTTGGCATATATCCTAATATAATACTGAGTGTGTGTCTGTTTTATTTTGTCCATAACATTGAGAATATTTTATTAAATATGACGACAGAGAAAGGTTGAGTATGTACAAATATTTAAATGTTATTCAAAGGTTTATTGTTTAAAACAAATACTTATGAAAAAGAAACGAAACATATTTAAACTGTAAAATTTGATTCTGAAGTGACGTACAGCAATTTAGTGCCGAACGGTAATGTTAGACGAGTAGTAACCAAGTGAGGACACACAACACGTTTTGAATGTTGTCTCTGACCGTTAAACATTTTTCAAAATATCGATGCTTCAATGGAGTGGAAATATGTTTACTACATTTTCACATATGGTCACCAACGCATAAGCTACTGTGATCAGACATTAAACCATAAACTTGGAAACCACCAGAAAAAACACAACCAAGTTTCAACATGTCACGTAAGAAACAATCCCTTGGTCTAATTAGCCGTAATTTGTAATGTAATCAAAAGGTCACCCATCTCTTACTACGTTTCTGTCTATCATTGTTTACAACTGTTACTTTATGGTGTTTAACAATCAGCCCTTAATGTGTAACGTTTATATCGTCCTCGCTTCCGATGAATCGTGCACAGGAAAACAAGTTAACACACCCAACAAGTTTTATAGTTATCTGATGAATCGTGCACAGGTATAACGGGTGACAATGCATGAAACAATTTGATGTAAGGGGTTAAAAAAATACAACTTCAAGATCAGAAGCTAGCCAACGATAAGTGTTAGATAGATAGATTCCGACCCAGAAAGCAGTAATTCTCCCCTCTTTGTCAGAAATATCGCTCATCGTCCAAAGACAAAAAATAAAAAATCTAGGAACCAAGACTGACGAGGTTGCCGAAAGAAAACCCAAGGTAAACTTCCAAAATTTTTTGCTCTCCTACTTAGTAAAAAAAAAGTATTTTATACCATAATTATCACGCACTGCCTGAGAGAGTTTTCAGAGCATTTATTAATGTTTCATGTACGAACGTAAAATATTAATATCATAAGGTGATAGTATATACTGTGTATAGATGTTCGGTGCTTACTTCAACAGTGCTCAAAACGTGAGTAGAGCTTGGTAGTATATTATTAAAACAATTCCATGGCAATTAAGCTACACAGAGACATCAGTGTTTAACCTCGACAGGGAATCGTCAGACTAAGTGCTTAATGGGCATTTTTTGCGAGGATGTAACGCGGACACACCTGTGTAGCTTAACTATATATATATATATATATATATATATATATATATATATATATATATATATATATACATATATATGTGATTTTATGAAGGCTTACCAAAGCATTCCTTTCAAGACACCAATGATCACCATTAAAGATATTTTTTCTTACAAATACTATTTATTCAAATTAAATGTTTTTCCTACACGTGTTTCACTACCAAGCAGTTACTTGCTTGGCAGATCATCAGGGAAATTAAATGTCTGGAATACTGGTTTCAACTGCCGACAAAACACAATGTGGCGTTGTAATAGTTGAGGTCACTTAAGAATAGAAGAGGAAAAAAAATAAAAATAAAAGTCAAACTTAAAAAGCAAGGAAGAACACCGATAAAAAAAGAAAAGTCCTAGAAAAGTCTTAGAAAAGTAGATTGTCCATTATTTCTTCCACCAAGCCAACAAGCAAATAATCGGTCCCAAATACATTCAATAAAACCACAAAACCGGAACAATGTGCGATAATACACTTTCACGTCGGCCGGTACAAAATCTATATATATATATATATATATATATATATATATATATATATATATATATATTGTTGCACCGGCCGTTCTAACAGAAGAGAAACTACCCCGGTTCTCACTATAAATAGTGCGAGTAGACAATCACCAGGGGGAAAAAGGACAGTATTGTAACTGTCTAGCCGAGTGCCAGTCAGTTTCCTTACCTTTGTACCTTTTATGTTAATACACTTGTTATCTTAACCCAACCTCGACTTGACTTCTTTTTACTGTTGGACTACTTAACAACATATATATATATATATATATATATATATATATATATATATATATATATATATATATAAGTGTATGTATATATATATATATATATATATATATATATATATATATATATGTATGTATAAATATATAAATGTATATATATTTATATATATATATACATATATATGTATAAATATATAAGTGGTTTGGTATGGTTTGGTAGTTTTGTTTTACGGCATATCAACCCTTTTGGGTTATTTAATGCCGAATCTGGTCTTGTTTTCTTCTCTTTCTTGTTTCTTTCCCCTTTTAATATCTGTTTCTATTTAACCCATAGTTGGGACCCTAACAGATACTACCACTCCGGGTCAGGGTGGACCTGGGAGCAATGGTAATTAAGAGGAGGCTCCACATTCCCCAAAGTCCGTAAGCCGGATCTCACCATCGGATGTAGTTTAAGGTCATATCCAGGACCGGCAGTAGGGTAGGAAAAATAAAAATAAAAAAGGGGAGGGAGAAAGGGAGAGGGGCTGTTGTTTTTGTTTTTGGTTTTGTAGAACATAATTAAGTTTTACAAAAAAAAAAAAAAAAAAAAACGTCAATGTAGGTGAATTTCGTCTCAGGGAGCCACAGGGCAGCCTGATCTGGTATCACCAGTATATAAGTGTATATATATATATATATATATATATATATATATATATATATATATATATATATATATATATATATATATGTGCATGTGTATATGTGTATATGTATATATATATATATATATATATATATATATATATATATATATATATATATAAGTAGCGAGTATAACATGCTACTTGTGAGACATCGGCCTGGGTTCTAAGTAGTTGGATGACTAGACCCATTGTTGAGAAGAGTAGGTTTATTCAACAGTCAGCCTCCGCCGCAGTTTGCTTAATCTGTGTAGGTTAATAGACTTTCTTGTATGTAACGAGCTGGCAGAGTACTCGCCTAGCATGCAAGTGACTCAGGTTTCGAATCCTGAGTTCGGATATGTGTTACTGATAAGCCCGAAGGAGGACGAAACTCGAGTCTTAGACTTCCGGTGTGTGGCTTTCGTTGTTAGTGTAGGATTCGGCGTTGTCTGATTGTGTAAATAATTATATATATATATATATATATATATATATATATATATATATATATACATATATGTATAGTAGATGTGTTATTGTTGTTTCCTAGATGTTAATCCAATAAAACTCCAGTGTTTATAAAAGAATGCTCAATAGTAAGTAGCGCTGTATTTTTTTGCATACATTTCGATTAAAAAAGCATTTTTGGTTTCATATGTGCATACATGTTTCAGCTGCGATCTTTCTCAAGGACCAGCTTAGTCAGACCTTCGGAAAAATTGTCGTCAGTCTGCGAAAGCTTGTTCATGAAAAAATCGTAGCTGGCACATGTATGCACATGTGTAACCAATAATTTTGGATAAATAAAAATGCATACTATATAAATATATATATATTTTTTTTAAATATACATATATATATTTTAAATATATATTTTAAATATATATATATATATATATATATACAAAGATAAATGGAGGAAGAGAGATAAAGATGTACGAATGACCCATCTATTTCATCATCGATTGTTTAATGTAAGGTGTGCTCGATAAAAACATGTTTATTTTTATTTCCTTAAGCCAGGCTTTTCAAAGATTAAAATCTTACAATGAAAGGAATTACATAGATGGTAAGTTGGCATAGGAATATCGAAAATTAAAAATTTGAAAAATATTAAGAAACAATATAAAGTGTGCGTAAAAAGGTTATCAAAATATAGAGTGAATCCAGTTGGGAAAATGTCTGTCCGGTGAATAAAGATTTAAAGATGGAAAAAGAGATTTCGTGGAGACTGGATCAGAAATGGTCAAAATGTTGTAAATCAAATGACATTTGTTTAAATGGATTTACACATCTGATGAGAGCGGACCACCGCTTGAAACGCGTTATATAAAATTATAAAATGGTAAAACAACAAAATAATAATCAAATGTTGAAATATATATATATATATGTATATATATATGTATATATGTATATATATATATATATGTATATATATATATATATATGTATATATATATATATGTATATATATATATGTATATATATATGTATATATATATGTATATATATGTATATATATATATACATATATATATACATATATATATATATACATATATACATATATATATATATATATATATATATATATATATATATATATATATATATATATATATACATATATATATATCGTTTAGGATATTTTCTGTTCATTTTATACAGTCTTTTTAGAGATGCGGTCAGCGAGTTTTAAAAAGAAATATTGGCCATGGTAATATCATTTGTTATAAACATGCCATGGCGAAAAGGGGCATACAAGAACATACGGGAATGGGATTTGGGGAGAATAAAACATGACAAAGAAAATCCCGAAAGAAATGCGAAGATCTGTTTTAGGTTTTCGTCGAAGTAAAATATTCACTCCTGCAGGCATGTAAACGTTTTTATGACCATGTATTTGCATATTCTCTTTTTATTTGCACCATCGACTTGCAAATGCACACGCACACAAACACACATATACCCACATAAACACATACACACACGTACCCACACACGCACCTACGTACACACACCTACAAACACACACATACACACACATATACACACACATACTAACACACACATATACCCACGCACACACACACACACTAGTGTGTGGAGTAATGATTGCAGTCACGGAATGTGGGCTAATCGTGTCGAATTGTAGGTCTGTTGAGTCTACTGCACAATAATTAATCTTAACCTTCACCCTAACCCTAACCCTAACCCTAACCTAACCCTAACCCTAACCCTAACCCTAACCCTAACCTAACCTAACCTAACCTAACCTAACCTAACCTTAACCCTAACCTAACCCTAACCCTCACCCTAACCCTAACCCTAACCCTAACCTAACCTAACCTAACCTTAACCCTAACCCTAACCCTAACCCTAACCTTACCTAACCTTACCTAACCTAACCCTAACCCTAACCATAACCATAACCATAACCATAACCTAACCTAACCTTTACCCTAACCCTAACCCTAACCCTAACCCTAACCCTAACCTTAACCCTAACCCTAACCTTAACCCTAACTCTAGCCCTAACCCTAGCCCTAGCCCTAACCCTAACCTTTTTTAAATTGAACTTGTGTTAATCTATACATCCGCCCCTCCCCCAGTTATGTATTAAGAAGTAGGGAAGGTTAGATTCTCAAGCCTTGGTGGAGCAACAAGTCTAGAAGAAAGACAAGTTTTAAATGCAACATGTTAAATAGGGACATGTTTAATTTAGCAGTTGTCTTTCTCCTAGAGATGTTGCTCTACCAAGGCTTAGGAATCCTATCTTCATTTGCATCGCTACAAACGCAGAGTTAGACACAAGATCGTTTTGTTTTAATGTGCGGTGAGTCCAGCTGAACCAAAAATGGCACTCTGAACAGAAATGTATTAACATGTAGGAATGTATTAACATGTAGGAGTGTATCACCATGTAGGAATGCATAAACATGGAGGGGATGTATTAATATGTAGAAATGTATTTACATGTAGGAATGTATTTACATGTAGGAATGCATAAACATGTAGGAATGTATTACGATGTAGAAATGTATTAACACGTAGGAATGTATTAACATGTAGGAATGCATAAACATGTAGGAATGCATAAACATGGAGGGGATGTATTAACATGTAGAAATGTATTTACATGTAGGAATGTATTTACATGTATGAATGCATAAACATGTAGGAATGTATTACCATGTAGAACTGTATTAACATGGAGGAATGTATTTACATGTAGGAATGCATAAAACATGTAGGAATGTATTAACATGTAGGAATGTATTAACATGTAGGAATGCATACTCATGTATGCATGCATAAACATGTAGGAATGTCTTAACATGTAGAAATGTATTAACAGTGTAGGAATGTATTACCATGTAGAAATGTATTAACATGTAGGAATGCATAAACATGTAGGAATGTATTAACATGTAGAAATGTATTAACATGTAGGAATGTAAATGTAACGTGAACAAATATTTCGCTTCCCAACTCTCAACTCATGATGCCTCTTTTAAATCTAGATTTTAATCTCAGTAGCCATTTACGTATTAGTTAGTATCTGCCTTGTTTGCGTTTAATAAAAGTTTTAATCTTTTTAAATAAATAAATAAATGGCCGACTTTCTAGAGTAGCAAGTGAGTTCAAACGTTTGTTTATGATGTCACACGATGTTGTATTTTTTTTTTTTAAGGTAAAAACTGTTTATGTAAATGCTGACGGGCTGTTGGTACACAAATCCAATATTGACATAATAACGTTGTTTGGTTTACTTTAAGCGGAACAATTTGTACAATAAGTTGCGCTAAAATGTATCTATTCTGAAAAAGTTTTGTAAGAAAATTTTTTTTAAAGCTTAGCTTTGGGAATACGTATGTATATATAGAAAAAAGAAGAAAAGAAAGAAAAAACTGCTTTGACAAGGAAGTTGTTATTTCTCGAAAGCTCGGATTAAAATAAGGTTTATTATTTTAACACTACACATTGTTATGTTTTTTTTTTCAAAAAAATATAATACTATTACGAAACAATGGTTTAAAAAAGTATGTCAATACGCCCCTTCTAATTCAAACTGGTGTAGCCGCGCTTAAACACATTACGTGATTTTCTGACCCAAAAAACACTGCTTTAACAAAAGCTCAGATTAAAATACATTTTATTTATTTTTACATGCTTTTTCAAAAAAAATATAATACTATTACGAAACAATGGTTTAAAAATATGTCTACATACAATTTATTATATATATATATATATATATATATTCCTCTTATGTATATATATATATATTCCTCTTTATTTACTAACTGGTTTCCAGTGGCCTGCGAGTAAGATCTTCGACTGCGAATCAGTGGCGATTTATGTTCGAGGTTCGCGCCCGCCGACCGTTGGGAATTAGTTCCTAGACTGAAGATTGCGTTAGCATGAAACATCGATGTGTCTAGGTATATTTTAAATATTTAATATTTGTAAAAATATTATTGTTTATCAGCCCCCTCCCACGGAGGCTGGGCACTTTTCGAGGAGCTTTAATAACAAGCAGTACAAATAGCTATATGCATGGTCCGACGTTTCGTAGATCACTCTTATCTACTTGGTGAATAGTAGTAATTCTGCTATTTACAGTTGAAATTCCTCTTTATTTACTAACTGATTTCCAGTGGCCTGCGGGTAAAATCTTCGACTGCGAATCAGTGGCGATTTGTGTTCGAGGTTCGCGCCCGCCGACCGTTGGGAATTAGTTCATAGACTGAAGATTGCGTTAGCATGAAACATCGATGTCTCTAGGTATATTTTAAATATTTAATATTTATTAAAATATTATTGTATATATATATATATATATATTAGTATTTCATGTATCCACATGAAATTTTATAAAGAAATATAATTTTATGTACAATTTTCAGTATTTACTTCAACAGTGCTCGATACGTAAGTACAGCTAGGTAGTAAGCAATGAAAATATATTTATGGCAATTAAGTTACACAGAGGCTCCCGCGTTTCATCTCCGGGGGGAATCTTCAGGCTTAAATGCATGGAATTATTTTCGTCGGGTGTTTTTATATACACCGCTTGCTAGTTAACCAATTAGATTCTTTGTTGTTCCCTCAGCCAATCGTTGGGCTTCCCGCAAACAAAGGCTTTGTTGGTGACGCTCCCTATATCATATCCTATTTTTTGTTATCAATGGATTTGCCTATATCCTGTTTCCTTTGTTGTGTCAATATAATGGGTGAATTTATTTTAACACGTGGTTCCTTGTATTTCTATTTTAGGTTTTAATTTTTAACTTGTTCAGTTTTTTTATTATCGTTAGCCTGAAGATTCCCCCCGGGGATGAAACGCGGGAGCCTCTGTGTAGCTTGATTGCCATATATTTTCATAGCTTACTTACTCTCTCTCTCTCTCTCTCTCTCTCTCTATATATATATATATATATATATATATTTATTTTGGTGCAGAAAAATAAGTACAACATTCGTACCGTCGGTTTCAAGCACGGCAGGACTTAGTCATCCGGCTGTCTTTCACATTTCCGAAACAGATGACAACATAAACTTGAAACCGACATTACGAATGTTGTACTAATTTTTTGTACCAATATAAATAAATATTACGCTCTTAATTTTTAATTTATTAATTAATCGAGCACTCTGCTGTGATTTTCCTGCTATATTACAAAGAAGTATATATATATATATATATAGTAAGCAATGAAAATATATATGGCAATCAAGCTACACAGAGGCTCCCGTGTTTCATCCTCGGGGGGAATCGTCAGGCTAAAATTTTAGCCTGACAATTCCCCCCCGGGATGAAACACGGGAGCCTATGTGTAGCTTGATTGCCATATATATTTTCATTGCTTACTACCTAGCTCTACTTACGTATCGAGCACTGTTGAAGTAAATACTGAAAACTGACACATAAAAAATTATATCTCCTTATAATATTTTATGTGGATACATGAAGTACTAATATATATATATATATATATATATATATATAGAGAGAGAGAGAGAGAGAGAGAGAGACACACACCCACACAATTGGTGCTTGACTTTAAATATAGTGATGTATAGTATGTACATATTGACGGATGTACACGGAAGTGTTGTACACACCATTATCGTAGGTTTTGCACCATGATCAAATATCTGTCTAGCGATGGAAACATACAGATACAGACTCCTACCTTTTCGTTCTGCTCTCATAGCATCTACTTTTTCCTTTAAATGTAATTTCTCACCAGAAATCAAATATTGTAGTTCTAAAAACCATATCCCATGACGAAAATAAACTTTGCCGGTAAAATGTTCCGAATTAACTTTCATACCCTGTGACCCCTCGCGAGAAAACACGGCAGTCATTCAACCGGTAAAAGAACCTTTTGAATGTAGGTCTTTTAATCCGGCATTATTTATTCATGGTCGAAAGACATGCCAGGCTCTTCCTTGGCGTGAAATCGCCGGATCGGGTTTGTAGCGTCACTTAAGCCGTCCTAGCGTTCGATCGTATGCAAATTTTGCAGAGTCTTATGCAAACCGGCTTGGGGGATTCTTTATGCAAATAGTATAGCCTGAAGAAAGAAACAGTGAAACACATTCAGGGAAAGAATTACGTTCCCCTCCCATATCTCGTTTTCTATCACTCTCTATGTTTATCACTGTATATATTTATAGCTCACTGTCTTAAGTCTAATATATAAAGAAAAGGCAGCCGGATGCTTGCAACTTGATATTTGATTCTGACTAGATATTCTTATCTATTACCCTTAAACCATGTTTTTTTACAATGTAATTCGCTTCAGAATTTTAAGAAATTATTTATTCCTGCTATCTTTTTTGTTAGACTGGAGCACCAGCCGTCTAGCAAGTTTGCTTGAAATTTAAAAAAAAATGATAAAATGAATGTCTGCATTTATTTACATGTACCTGATTACAGATAAACAATAGAACCTTTAAAATATTCCTTAAAAAAACGTAACTTTCGTAAACAACGTTCCGGAATTTATCGGAAGCGGCCGAGAGTTGGCGAAACTATAAACCAATCAGGTTGCAGCGGGTATTAGAAAATCATGTTGCAGCAAGCAGACGATAACTTTTGGAAGAAATTAATTTCTACGATCTGCAGTGCGTAAAAAATTATGAATTTCTGCGATCTGTGTAAGCGCGTTGAATCTCTCGAAAGACTCATTGAGTTCTTTCAGCAACGGTCACTTCTAGCGAAAGACTAACCCTAAGCGGTTACCCTAAACATAAACCATAACCCTAAACCCTAAATCCTGAACACTTACGCTGAACTCTTAATTCTATCCCAGAAAATGTTTTTTTTGTAAATTGAAAAAAATGGCCCAAAAAGTAGCTTAAAAACACTTGTTTCCTTGTTTGTTATATCAAAAAAATCATTTTTAGAAACCTTTCGTTGAACTAAAAGCATTTTATTCAAAAGGATTCACGTCACAATGGTTCGTTTGACAAAATATAGATATCTAATTAATAACAGTTTTTTTAACTATCGTTGGTTCATTCTTTATTTTTAGATATGCATGTTACTTTTATTTACTTCGTCTAACTTTTGTTATTTGCAACTTTTCTTCAATTTATCGTCTGGCCGTCTTCAATTTATCGTCTGACAGTCTTCAATTTATCGTCTGGTCGTCTTCAATTTATCGTCTGGCAGTCTTCAATTTATCGTCTAGCAGTCTTCAATTTATCGTCTGCCAGTCTTCAATTTATCGTCTGGTCGTCTTCAATTTATCGTCTGGCAGTCTTGAATTTATCGTCTGGCAGTCTTCAATTTATCGTCTGACCGTCTTCAATTTATCGTCTGGCAGTCTTCAATTTATCGTCTGGCCGTCTTCAATTTATCGTCTGGCCGTCTCTAATTTATCGTCTGGCAGTCTTCAATTTATCGTCGTGCCGTCTTCAATTTATCGTCTAGCAGTCTTCAATTTATCGTCTGGCCGTCTTCAATTTATCGTCTGGCCGGCTTCAATTTATCGTCTGGCAGTCTTCAATTTATCGTAAGGCCGTCTTCAATTTATCGTCTGGCGGTCTTCAATTTATCGTCTGCCAGTCTTCAATTTATCGTCTAGCAGTCTTCAATTTATCGTCTGCCAGTCTTCAATTTATCGTCTAGCAGTCTTCAATTTATCGTTTGGCCGTCTTCAATTTATCGTCTGCCAGTCTTCAATTTATCGTCTGCCAGTCTTCAATTTATCGTCTGGCCGTCTTCAATTTATCGTCTGGCGGTCTTCAATTTATCGTCTGGCCGTCTTCAATTTATCGTCTGGCAGTCTTCAATTTATCGTCTGGCCGTCTTCAATTTATCGTCTAGCAGTCTTCAATTTATCGTCTGGCCGTCTTCAATTTATCGTCTGGCCGTCTTCAATTTATCGTCTGGCAGTCTTCAATTTATCGTCTGGCCGTTTTCAATTTATCGTCTGGCGGTCTTCAATTTATCGTCTGCCTGTCTTCAATTTATCGTCTGGCCGTCTTCAATTTATCGTCTGGCAGTCTTCAATTTATCGTCTGGCCGTCTTCAATTTATCGTCTGCCAGTCTTCAATTTATCGTCTGCCAGTCTTCAATTTATCGTCTGGCCGTCTTCAATTTATCGTCTGGCGGTCTTCAATTTATCGTCTGGCCGTCTTCAATTTATCGTCTGGCAGTCTTCAATTTATCGTCTGGCCGTCTTCAATTTATCGTCTAGCAGTCTTCAATTTATCGTCTGGCCGTCTTCAATTTATCGTCTGGCCGGCTTCAATTTATCGTCTGGCAGTCTTCAATTTATCGTCTGGCCGTTTTCAATTTATCGTCTGGCGGTCTTCAATTTATCGTCTGCCAGTCTTCAATTTATCGTCTAGCAGTCTTCAATTTATCGTCTGGCCTCTTCAATTTATCGTCTAGCAGTCTTCAATTTATCGTCTGGCCGTCTTCAATTTATCGTCTGGCAGTCTTCAATTTATCGTCTGGCTGTCTTCAATTTATCGTCTGGCGGTCTTCAATTTATCGTCTAGCAGTCTTCAATTTATCGTCTGGCCGTCTTCAATTTATCGTCTGGCAGTCTTCAATTTATCGTCTGGCCGTCTTCAATTTATCGTCTGGCCGTCTTCAATTTATCGTCTGCCAGTCTTCAATTTATCGTCTGGCCGTCTTCAATTTATCGTCTTGCAGTCTTCAATTTATCGTCTGGCCGTCTTCAATTTATCGTCTGGCAGTCTTCAATTTATCGTCTGGCCGTCTTCAATTTATCGTCTGGCAGTCTTCAATTTATCGTCTGGCCGTCTTCAATTTATCGTCTGGCAGTCTTCAATTTATCGTCTGGCCGTCTTCAATTTATCGTCTGACCGTGTTCAATTTATCGTCTGGCAGTCTTCAATTCATCGTCTGGCCGTCTTCGCCTTGTCAACTCTCCGTCAACTCTCGGGCGCTTCCGTAAACTGCCCGAACGTTGACGACGCGAATCACTCTGTATACTAGCTGATATATCCTCACTCGCGTGGCATATGTTGGGTAGTAGCTCTAAAACTTACTAAATACCTTAACCGGACATTCGATGAAACTTCTTGACGCGTGCATGTTGTTTTCGAAAAGGGGCATTTTATTTATTAATTAATTATTATTTGCCTATCTATTTTCCTTCTTAATAGTTAACTATTATTGTGTACTAAGTTTATGTTATAAAATAATTTTTAAAAATTCTTCTCTTTGCATGAGACGCAAATCTTAGGCCGAGGTTTTCTCGATTTCTAAACCGGACATTAAGCGCCGATTTTCAAGGCACCACATGTATCTTCTAAAATATAAGAAAACACTGTGAACCAATCTCTTTCTCGTCTGGATTTGCTAGTCTTTTTATTTTCTTCTCCTTCTTACTACCGACGTGAAAGAAAAGATCTGAATCAGTTCATCTCAGTTTCCCAGCTAGAACCGTCTTGCTTCATCGAGAAAGTTAAAAAAAAAAAAACACCTTCTAAATAACAAAGAAATGGATAGATAAGATACTATCTCTCTTTTTGTATTTCTTCCTTGTGTTCTCCGCTTTTTTAATATTTTTTTTGTCGCTAGTACGTTTTAAGGTAAATACATAAACAAGCAGATGAGTTAAATAACGGTGCACACGTGGCTGCGAGCGGTTCGCGTTTCAGTAGGAATATCTCGCTGAAAATATCGATGAAGCTCGCCGCCCACATCCTTGCAAATCAATACCACCAAGAGTGTAAAAGTCACACGCACTTTGTGCGAATGCGGACCCACACCCAAACTAAAGGTGAGATAAGAATGAACTTCATCGTTAACGAAATAAATAAATAAACAAATCATCAATAAATGACTATGGACCTTTCTCTGGCTTATCGTTAGACTTTTCCAGTAAAAAATATGCTTCAAATGAAACAGTGTGACTTGGTGTATAATTCAACGGTGCTAGTAGCATCGAGAAAGGCTAATTGGTATTACTCGACCGCACAACGGAGGGATATTACATAAAAAGAAGGACCGTGTCTGAATAGAAACGTTTGAATAACACCTTAGGGTTCAGAGGTGACCCCAGACCGAAAGTCGCGAAAACACGTGGTTTATCAGACAAAGATTTTAGATTTCTTCGCTGGCGAGATTTTAAGAAGGAGAAACGTGTCTTGGGGCGAGCACGAACAATCTAAGTTGATGTAACGAGCCAACCTATCCGTCTATCTATCTGTCTATCTTTCTCTCACTCTTTGTAAATCTGTATTTTCTGCCCCCCTACGCATACAAAACAGGCCCGTCTCTATGGTGTTTTCTGGGACTGTTTCCCTCTTTTTGAAATAAAGCTGGTGATAATTAAATGTACATACAACCTAACGTTTGAATGTCATAATTCGCAGGTCAATAGTAATGATGATTTACCAAAAAACTCTCTAAACTTATGATAATAACTTTTAAAATATAAACTATTTTTGCGTGTTCAAAATTAACTCAAAGAATGAATTAAATAGTTGTTGAAATAACAATGAGTATATTACGTAAATACAAAGTTAAAAATTTAACAATTATTCAACAATTCTGTTTACATTTAAAAAATAAAACTGGGATGAACCGATACATTAATGTATACGTATTTTAGGAAGCACAGTAAGTAACGTTAGCACATTATTATTATTTTTTTGCAAACATGACTATTTAGATTCTGCGCCAAAGTTACCACATTCTCCCACACCTTCAAAATAAAAATTGATTCTATACTTATTGCTTATACTCGTGTTGGGACGGGTATTGTTCTATTATATATATATATATATATATATATATATATATATATATATATATATATATATATATATGACGCTGAGAGATGTACGGTTTTTTTCTCTCTTTCAATCGTTTTCTCCAACTTAAACAATTTTTTAATTCATATCTCATTCGATTTTCAATTTATCATTCTGACATTTCTACTTAGAGGGTCAGACGATAAGGCCTTAAGGAAAATTTTAGCAATTTTCTTTTTTTCACCTGCCCGTTTCATTGATTAAAAAAATGTTTCCTATTAAATTAATCCTACGATTTTGTTGTACGCGAAATTTACTTATATATATATATATATATATATATATATATATATATATATATATATATATATATATAGTCGCACTAGAGAGCGGTGATACAGCGAACCAGTCTGTATGTGGATGACTATATAAAGCTCTTTTTCTTGGGTAGAGCTTATTTGTAAGGATATCGCCAACTGCCATTAGCTTTAAGGCATAGCTCATTGGGTAAAACTAATTAATGTTCCCGGCACTTGGCAATGTTTACATTGAATTATCACTTACATGTAGTCAGTGTCGTATGATAGCGCAGGGATAGAGGCGCCGACTGTCAGATCGACGGTTGAGTTTCAATCCCGGTTCGAAGCATTAACTGGTCTAGTCACACTAAAGGGCTGTGACACAGCGAAACGTTGTGTGGATGACTTTATATATATATATATATAAAGTTGTGTATTTGCTTATTAGTTGTACTGTTGATAGTAAAAGCATTTCTATTTGCCGCTTCCTAAGGAGATTGCACTAAGTAACCTTTAATAGGACGTGTTTTCTTTTTATTTTGTATATATATATATATTTATTAATTTTTACATACTTGAAAGTAACCAA
>OY744548.1:3275777-3288277 GCA_963556195.1 Sepiola atlantica
CGCAGGCTTATGGAACTCTCATCCTGCTGACTGTTTTTATCCTACTTATAGTCTTGGTCTTTTCAAGACTAAGGTCAATAAGCATATTCTGTCTTTGCGATGATCCTATTTGGTTTTGTTAGCTATTACATCAAGTGGCTTCATGCCTTGTCTGGAGCTATTTCCATAATAACAAAAAATTAAAAATAAAAACACCTGCAACTAACTTCTTTGTTTATTAATATCAGCCCAGTTTTTTTAGTTAGACATTTAGAATCGCGTATTAATATAGAGATTTTTCCCATTTTCCTAACTACATTAATTTATTACTAACAGAGATGTAGCATGTGTAGTTTCTTTCCAATAACCGCAGGCTTTTGGAACTCTCTTCCTGCTGACTATTTTTCTCCTACCGACATTTGTTTTTTTTTTCAAGACTAAGGCCTATCGGCATCTCCTGTCTTTGCGATAATCATATTTGTTCATGTTAGCTCCTTACAACAAGTAACTTTATACCTTGTCTGGAGAGATTTCCATGAAAATTTTTTTAGACTTTTGGGGGTTTCTCATATTAATTGGTGTGTCTAAGATAGTCCGTTCTTGATAGATTGGCATCGAGGAGTACATGTGTTTCTACTGTCTTATAAGTAAGCTTTAAAAGGCAATTTACGTAAGCAAATAAGGTAATTGGCTTAATTTAAGGTCATGCTACTTTTTGGTTTCTTTAAACTGTACCGTTGAGCGTATTCTTAGAAGCGTCTATTGATCGCCAGCTTTATGATAGTGACATCAAACTTTGCGTTAATGGACGCCTCAGACGAAATTCAGGAATGGAATAGACCCAAGGGATTAAAATAATGAATTATCGATCTATATTTAATCAAGTCCATAGTGAAGGGATACTGACTCTCTTCAATGCAATAATTATCGGTTTTGAATTAATAAGTAAACTCGAGAATAATTTGTTGCAAAGCTTATCGTTAGAGAATTTCGAAATACATCATTTTAAGGAAATTTATTTGGAAATGTTTTGTCTATTTTTACGTAGACAATAAAATAGTCCCTGCCTTACTTTACTTTCTCTCAGTCCCTATTAAACACACTCTATCTTAATATGTATATATATATATATATATATATATATATATATATATATATATATATATATATATATATATATATTCATATATATGAATATATATATATATTTAATCACATAAACAATATTACGTCAATCAACCCAAATTCCAATATAATATCGTTTATGTAAGTTTATAAATGCTCCAGTTGATATTGAGCACTCTTGAAAAACTTGGGGTTATGTTAACTTTATTAACACATTTAAACTTTATCATATATATATATATATATATATATATATATATATATATATATACATTTTAAAGGAAAAAAATTAAATGCACATTAGGGCTGACATCATTATAAATTATTTCGACCCAGATAAGTCTTGTCAGATGCATAAGCAGCCATATTCAGTTCATACATGTTACGCATCTGACGAGACATATCTAGGTCGAAATAATTTATAATGCTAGCAATCGTAATGTGTGTTTAATTTTCCCCCCATAAAATGTTATTCCTGCTCTGTTCAAAAGTACATTGAGTATTTTTACTCAACTCTGCACAGACTATATATATATATATATATATATATATATATATATATATATATATATATATATATATATATGAATATATGTATATAAATATATTAATATATATATAGAGAAAAAGAGAAATATATATATATATATATATATATATATATATATATATATATATATATACAGAAAAATTAGTACAACATTCGTACCGTCGGTTTCAAGCACAGAAAGACTTAGCCATCCGGCTCTCTTCAGCTTCAGGTGATTTCACATTTCCAAAATAGATGACAACAGAAGCTGAAGAGAGTCGGATTGCTAACTCCTTCTGTGCTTGAAACCGACGGTACGAATGTGGTACTAATTTTTCTGTACCAAAATAAATAAATATATATAGAGAGAGACAGAGAGAGAGAGAAAGAGAGAGAGAAATATATATATATACATTACTTTAAGTAGGCACGATTATTTTCCATCTATAAAACGCACACAGTTGACATGTTACTTTTCAGTTTCTATCTACTATAAGTTATATTTTCTACAGCTCTCCAGAGAACTAGTCTAGTCTAATTACACTAAATCAGCAGTTCCAACAAATTATTGGCTTATAATATGTATATAAAAAAATCGTTCGCGCATGTATTGTATATTTCTCTTATTACTTATAATTATACATTTACGTATCATTTTTTTGTTATTTTTAATTAACTAAATATTTATATAAATCAAAACTACAAAAGTGTAAAACAAAACATTTTTAATATCTTCATAATAAATATAATGTTATTACGAAATTAAATCAACCAGAATTCATTTTAGTTAATACTAAACAAGCCAGTCTGAATTTCTTTCTTCATTTCTAGTCTATGATTACTCAACTCGTTGGTTATTTCGTATCGACAAACTGAGCAATAGGATTTAAATAGTTTATTGACTGTTTTAACTGGGAATTGAACTTGTTAGTAAATATAATACATATAAAATTAAGTATTTTATTTACTCTGTGAAGTGGCAATTAATATTTAAAATAAATCTTTGTGAGTATTAGTAAAATTGAAATGTAAATTATTCTTCATTGTTTCATTGTGTCTTATTTTGTATTCGAACTTCCCTCATTATCGTATTGGCCAATCAGAACACAGATTTATTTCGTCTTAGTAATGTGACGTCACATCCGTCTGGAGTTAAATGCATTACAACAAGTTTGAGGAAAAATATGCTTCTCATACAACAATAGTATCAAGACAGATCAATGATCTCAAGCAATGTATGGAGTATTGTTGCCACATCTGGGCTGGTGCATTATCCGCTAGTCTCTCCCTCTTAGACAAGGCCCCAAAAAGGGTCGCCAGCTTTACTATCTATGAAGCTCCAGTCCCTGCTCCGGTACCCCCACCACGTAAATTCACTAGACCAACCCGACAATCTGCCAAATCCCATCCATACACTGTGGAGGTCCCCAGATGCCAAAGAGCTTTCTACTCCAAAAGCTTTTTACCTCGTGCTTCAGGACTCTGGAACTCCCTCCCTGCTCCCTGCTCCCTGCTCCCTGCTTTTCATGACGTTACTGACATGCAGAAATGTAAAACTAATGTAAACAGACATCTCGCTGCGCAGCTCCTAATTTAGGTTGACCCACCCCAAAAAAACCTTCGCCCTTTTTTCTCAGTAGCCCCTTACGTCTACAGTGGCGGCCTGCCTTGTTTGGGGTGAACTATAATTTTAAAAAGATGTAGATATGACTTCAAAGCTGATGCTCTATAGAGAAGCCTATCAACCCTAACAAATGTTGATGATGCAGGTTAGGGTTAGGGTTAGGGTGCTGGTGGATAAGATTTTGATTGAAAGTCGGAGTTCACATGAGTCAGCACTTTCAATTAGTAAACTTGAACGCCGATGGCTGTCAAGCTCGTTTCGTGAAGATCAGATGTCTTAAAGGATTTATATATCCATGAGCCTTTGAAGCAACTTTCGATGATGTTACAACCTTTTACTAGAATAAGATTCATAGTGTCGCTCATTAAAATGTAACTCGACTAAAAAAATGTAAGGAATAAGTAATAAGCCGAAGTAGGGTTTTCATTGTGTATCTGTTTTTTTTCCAAAGTTTACACGAGACAATAAACAACTAAAAACTTGGATCGGAAACACTGTATTCAGCAAATAGCACATACAATATCCTAACTGAAAGATCGGGATAATTTTAAATCGTCCACCCTATATATATATATTTGTCGTCCACCCTATATATATATATATTTGTCGCTCCTCGCAAAATAAGTAGAGCACTCTAAATAGTAGTACAAACACAGCATGGCGTCACTTGCTTTATATGCATCATTCCTTCTTTAATAGAAATAGAATGCCTGGTATCGTGCCGCTTTTAAATGTATTACAATTATTATTGTTTATTTATTCAAATATTGGCCGCGCGGTTAACGGCGTTGGATTTGAGTTGAAAAGTACTTGTAATACAGGGTTTCGAATCGTACGACCGGTAGTGAATAATCATATCTCTATGCTGATGAGTCCTGATTGAAAAGGGACGAAACGTATACGTACATAGATAATAAACAATAACAAATACTTTATATATATATATATATATATATATATATATATATATATATATATATATATATATATATATTTCTCATGGGAATGTGGTGTATGTCTGTCTGAAGCCGAAACTATTCCATTACTTCTATATCTGAAACCAAAAGTATACTATTACTTATTACAAATGTGACTTTGGTAATTGTCTGTCTGAAGCCGAAACTATCATATTAATATATTTTAATGTACATATGTTTAATGGGCATCGCTCCAGACAAAGCATGAAGCCACTTGATGTAAGGAGCTAAAAAATACTACTTCAACGTAAAAAACTAACCAACGATAAGCGTTAGATAGATAGATTCCGACCCAGAACACAGCAATTATTCCCCCTTTGTCAGAAACATCGCTCATCGAATATGAGGATTGAAAAATAAAATAAGAGAAACGAGGATGCCGACAGTCAACCAAAGGTCCACTTTTTACTCTTCGTATTTCTCAATGCTCAATTTTAGGTGAGGGTGATGTAATATCTTTTCTGTTGTCATGATATTATTATCCGAGACATTAGCTACTCCTTTGTGCTGGGGGGGGGGGGGTGACAATCATCCCGTGCTTTAACTACTTCTTTGGTAATGTAGTGTAGTATATGTTCTATTGTCATGAGAGCAACCTCCCAGGAATTACCTTTTCCTTTAGAGTGAACCTTAGTATATGATTGTTTGTCCTGATATTATCTCCTCAGATATTACCCCTTCCTTTTGAGTGAAGTGTAGTATATGTTCGTTGGTCCTATAATAGCACATTATATATACTAGCAAATATATATAGGGTGGGCAAAAATAAGGGTCCTATTTTTAAAAATTCATAACTTTTTTATTTATTGATTTTTTTTTTTTTTAGAATAAGTAAAGGACCCCTTCCGAAGCAAGCATGAGCCGTATTAGCCCTAAGGAACGTACCCTCATTTAGAAAACATTATTTTTGCTTAAAAAACTCAAAACAGTGTAAAAAACAATACTTTAGTTTTTGTAAGTTTTAAGAAGTGTTTTTCGGCTAAAATTTGTTTTGTTTATTTCAAAAAATCTCGGAAGGGTCAGTCTACACACACATAAAGTTTGGTGAGTTTAACTTTTATTTTGTGGAAGTTATTCAAATTGAAGTTATTCAAATTTAAAGATAGGACCCTTAATTTGGCCCACCCTGTATATATATATATATATATATATATATATATATATATATATATATATATAGGATCAAAATAAACCAAAGTGAAAACTTTTAGTAGATGGAACCTATTGTGAAAAGGATTAGCTCAATATACGAGATAGAGCAATAGTAGAGATAGAAGAAAAAAGAGTGATAAATATGCGACGATTGTCCAAATTTATTTCAAATTTCAATTGTTCAATGCAAGGTGCATTCAGTAATAAACTAGTGTTTATTATTCTTTCCTTAGGCCAAGGCTTTTCAACGGAAATTTACCACCCGGACATTTTGCATATCTTTTTCACGGAACTTTCCTTTCTTTTCATTCAATACGTTTTTTTAACAAAAATTATTTTAATAATTTTTAATTATAATTTTCATATTTTTCAAATATTTGAACTTTGGTTTTTTCGAAAGCCAACTTATCCATCTGTATTTCTCCTCTGATGATAAGATTTCGATCTTTGAAAAGCCTTGGCTTAAGGAAAGAATAATAAACACTAGTTTATCACTGAATGCACCTTGCATTGAACAATTGAAATTTGAAATAAATTTGGACAATCGTCGCATATTTATCACTCGTTTTTCTTCTATCTATCTATCTATATATATATATATATATATATATATATATATATATATATATATATATATATACACTTCTCAATGCTCATTTTCATGTGAAAGTGATGTAATATCTGTTCTGTTGACATGATAATATTCTCCTAGACATTACCTCCTCCTTTTTTTTGGGGGGGGGGTGTAGTATATTTTATAATGTCTTGAGATCATCATCATCCCATGCTTTAACTACTCATTTGGCTATGTAGTGTAGTATATGTTCTGTTGTCATGAGATCTAACCTCCCAGGCATGATCTTTTCCGTTTGAGGAAAGGTTTAGTATATGATTGTTCATCATGCTATCATCTTCTCAGATATTACTCCCTCCTTTGGAGGGCAGTGTAGTATGTGTTCCTTTGTCATATGATCAAAAATAGGCATGTATTTAGTTGTAATGATGCAATGTGCAAAATCTAGTAATAAAACTATATTCAGATGGCATATTCTAGATAAATCAAATTCAAGATAGAGAAGTCGGTTTAGAAAGTTCTTACAAAACAAAATATACACTCCATTAAACCTCCCACTAACCCTAGATCCAGGTGGCAACAAATTAATATTAATGAAAACAAATTAATTTTTATTTGAAAAAGTCAGACAACAAATTAATATTTGCAAAGTATTTTTTTAAGTAATAGACAAAAACAGACAAATTAATATTTGTACAGTGGATATATTTTCGCTGTCATAGCTTTGAAAAACAGACAAAAGTAGTCGATAAAATTTGGCAGTCATTTTGATTATTATATATATATATATATATATATATATATATATATATATATATATATTATAGATGATTGGTGGTGTATGAAGCATTAAAAACGATGGGTTTTTTAATTAAAAAAACAACAACATTGTTTTTAATGCTTCATACACCACCAATCATCTATAAAATACTTCTCTATGAGCATCCGTGGAATAACAATCAAATTCATATATGTCTATTTGGAATATTATAGAAGATAACACAGATCGATATTCTCACGGTTTAACGAACAATGACGTATTGGTAAAGTAAATGCGTATGAATCAGAATTGTAGAACTTTGTTGATCGGATTGGTTTTGTTGTAAGCATCAGTGCAGGAGGAATCACGTAATGATTGCCAACAGTAAAAGCTGTATTAGGGAATCGACTGGATTCGAACTTGGCACAACTACTGAACCATCGTCACCCCACAGACGTATTTAAAACATGAAACGATTTATCTCTACAGAAACACACTATCAAACCAATTCAAGTTCCACTTTATTACCATAACGAGCCACTATTAGTGAGGCCATAATGTGGGAGCTTTTAGGGTGTGGGGTAATGTTAAACGAGCACTCTGTCAAAATTGCAATAGTATACAATGATCTGACACAAAGTAGTGAATTGAAAACACTTGTTATTAATGAGTCTTGAAGGAGCGCAAGGAATAAATATTTGTTTCTGAAATTCATCATTATTTTCCGAACAACATAGAACAACATGTCTCCAGCTCTCCTTAGGTGCAACGTTTCCTCACCCTCGTCGACGTGGTGGAAACATGGTGGTGTCATATCTATGCTATCTGGAACTCCGGTCACTGTCACGACACATTCATCGTGAACAGCTTTGTGCCGAATTGGTAATACGTGGCAACCCAGGCTCTGGTTATAATCCGGAAGGAGTCAGCATCAGGATCTGTCGTTATCTGATCCCTATGACTCTACTTGTGACAATACATGACCTGTATGATGCGTAACCGCAAATTCATGAAGTGAGAGTTAACACTTGCTTACGGGGTTTTCCTTTTTTTGTTTGCTAGAGCAAAACTTTCACGACTTCTTATGTAACCGCTGAGGGTAACTTCTTTTGATTTTAGGGGTAAAAACATCCATCTTGTCAATGAATACCTGCGACAAACGAGTACTATTTTATGTAGACGAGTAAATTTTGTGGCAAGATATTCATGGGGTCTACTCAGAATTGAGACAACAACAGCAACAAAAAGAACAACAACAACAATAAATATGTCTTGGGTCTTAAAAAATAAACGAAATATTTCGATCGGATTAGTAATATCCTTGAGGAATATAACTTAGTTTTGCTTACCGATAGACACAGTCTCGATTACAATATACATATATATATATATATATAAATATATATATATATATATATATATATATATATATATATATATATATATATATATATATATAATTTATTTAGATACTGTATATTACATAATTCAGCAATGTACCGCGGTTTCATCCAAAAGGGCAGATTTAGACATCTTTAGTAAATGTCCGTGCCTGGTGAAATCAACGGCAAGCTGAAATTTACTAAAGATGTCTCAATCTGTCCTTTTGGATGAAACCGCGGTACATTGCTGAATTATGTAATATACAGTATCTAAATAAATTATATTATATGATCGAGCACTTTATTTGATTTCCTTTGATATACAACCTAACACACACACGTATATATATATATATATATATATATATCTATATATATATATATATATATATATATATATATATATATATATATTGTAACAGCAAGATATTCGGAAGACGAGTCGTACAGGCGAATGTATTTATTATGCGCACACATCGCCGACGCTGAATATAACACCTTTTGTCTCACCGTAAACTGTAAATAGAGGAAATAAATCAGTCTTATGAACATGTTCTAAGAAACAAAACAAAAGAAAATTGGAAGAAAGCAAAAACTTAAATAGGTTCAGAGAATTCTGCGTTGCAAGCGACTTGTCCCAGAATGACCTACGTCTAACAGATGATTTTCTTTGAGAACTCATGAGTTAAGGACGCTATATCACTATTTGTTTTTGAACTTTAGTCAAATCTGATTAATTTCTCATTTTTTTATGAGATTCAATCCATTAATATCATTGCTCTATACACTATATTGAGCTTTGTCATATTCGACAACACTAATATATATATATATATATATATATATATATATATATGTATATATATATATATATATATATATATATATATATATATATACATATATATATATATAGTAAGCACTGTTGAAGTAAATACCGAAAACTGATACATAAAAAATTATATCTCTTTATAATATTTTATGTGAATACATGAAGTCAATATATATATATATATATATATATATATATATATATATATATATATATATATATATACAGGGAGAGAGAGAGAGAGAGATCGTAGGAAGGTTAGGGTTGAGGTTAGGTTAGGGATATATATATATATGGTCTAACCTTCACAGGAAACATGAATTGGAACACATACATTAAAGACATTGCCAAGGCTGCCGCAAAGAAGGTTGGCTCCCTCTACCGTGCTAGTGGTCTCCTTACACCTGACATTATCCTGTATCTCTACAAAGCCACCATTCGCCCATGCATGGAGTACTGTTGCCACATCTGGGCTGGTGCATCATCTACTAGTCTCTCCCTCCTTGACAAAGTCCAAAAAAGAGTCGTCAACCTAATAGGTCCCTCACTGTCAACAAAGCTCCAGCCCCTGTCCCATCGCCGCAATGTAGCATCCTTATGTTTGTTTTAGAAATACTTCAATGAATTATGCTCCCATGAATTGGCTACTCTGGTGCCCCCTCGACGTAAATTCACTAGACTAACTCGACATTCTACTAAATCTCATTCATTCACTGTGGAGGTCCCCAGATGCCGGAGAGCATTTTACTCCAATAGCTTCTTTCCACGTGCTGCTGGCCTCTGGAACTCCCTCCCTGCCCCCTGTTTCCCCGACAGTACTGCCATGCAGGAATTTAAAACTAATGTAAACAGACATCTCGCTGCTCAGATCCCAATTTAAGCTGAACCACCAATCCTTCTCCCCTTTTCCTTTTTCTCAGTAGCCCCTTACGTTTACAGTGGCGGGCTGCCTTGTTTGGAGTGAATCATGTTAAAAATATATATTTATATATATATATATATATATATATATATATATATATATATATATATATATATATATACAGAGAGAGAGAGAGAGAGAGAGAGAGAGATCGTAGGAAGGTTAGGGTTAGGGTTAGGGTTAGGATTATATATATATATATATATATATATATATATATATATATATATATATATATATATATATATATACAGAGAGAGAGAGAGAGAGAGAGAGAGAGATCGTAGGAAGGTTCCGATGGATTAGTGTTATGATTTTCCGTCTGTTTACCGGGTTTGCAGGGTTCTGTCAATTAGAAGCGTGTTGATCATCTTTATTTTGTCTTTGACAGGACTGGCAGAAATGAGCTCTGTTGATTATACGAGATATTTTTAGATTTTGAAATTGAAACGGATCCGCTAACATTTTAGTCTGCCAAGAGAGCAAATTCGACTGTAAACAAAACCGGCAACATCCTTTCCAATAAATGGCGACGTCACGATAAACAAAGCAGTGAACACTCTGAAATAGTTAATGGCATATCTCCAATAGACAACTTGTCTTTCTAAATGGAAAAATTGCGTATATATATATATATATATATATATATATTTTTTTTTTTTTTTTTTTCACGGAATTTTTCTTTTCATTCAATACGTTTTTTTTTTAGACAAAAATTATTTTAATAATTTTTTAAAATAATTCTCATATTTTTCAAATATTTGAACTTTGGTTTTTTCGAAAGCCAACTTATCCATCTGTATTTCTCCTCTGATGATAAGATTTCGATCTTTGAAAAGCCTTGGCTTAAGGAAAGAAAAATAAACACTAGTTTATTACTGACAACCTTGCATTGAACAATTGAAATTTGAAATAAATTTGGACAATCGTCGCATATTTATCACTCTTTTTTCTTCTATCTCTCTCTCTATATATATATATATATATATATATATATATATATATATATATTAGTACTTCATGTATCCACATAAAATATTATAAGGAGATATATTTTTTTATGTATCAGTTTTCAGTATTTACTTCAACAGTGCTCGATACGTAAGTAGAGCTAGGTAGTATTGACAAAACAAAGGAAACGGGATATTAGAAAAGCCATTGTTAACAAACAATAGAGTAGACATAGGAGCGTCACCCACAAAGCCTTTGTTCGCGGGAAGCGCAACGATTGGCTGAGGGAACAACAAAGAATCTGATTGGTTAACTAGCAAGCCATGTATATAAAAACACCTGACAAAAATAACTCCATGCATTTAGCCTGACGATTCCCCCCGGGGATGAAACACGAGAGCCTCTGTGTAGCTTGATTGCTTACTATATATATATATATATATATATATATATATATATATATATATATATATGTACATATATATATATATATATATATATATATATATATATATATACATATTTATTTATTATTTAGTACAGAAAATCAGTAAAACATCAGTACCGTAGGTTTCAAGTAAAAATGAATATATATATATATATATATATATATATACGTACATAGATAATAACCCTAAAAATATTTATTATTTGTAGCTCCTAGAAACCCCGTCTAGATGGGCACTGTAAGTGTAGTATTAACACAGCATGACGTCGCTAGCTATAAATGGATCGTTCCTTTCATTAAGTAAAACGCTCTTATTACGTCAAACCGCAACATAAAGTGTTAAAATTATCACCGTTTATTCGCTGTTCAACGGGTCAAGTGGTTCAGGTGTCGGGAATGAAGTTGCAAAATACTCGTAATCCGGGGTCTCGAATCACATGACATGTAGTGAATAGTCATATCTCTATGCTGATGAGTCCCGATTATTAAGGACGAAACGTATACGTACATAGCTAATAAACAAAAACAAATATTTAGTACATATATATATATATATATATATATATATATGTGTGTGTGTATATATATATATATATATATATATATATATATATATATATATATATATATATATATATGCCCTTGCACAAGTAATAATACGATTCAGTTATTTCTCCTTTGACATGAAATAAAACTTATTATTTTTTAATTGTTTATAATTTAGTATTTTCCATTTTTCTTTAATGCGTGTTTCGAGCATGTTCGGGTCTCTTCAGATATATTTTTAAAAATGTAGTTTTAATTCATGATTCCTGTATTTTATGTGCGTGCATGTGTATGGTGGGTATATGTGGTCTATATACTAACACGCCCAACATGCGATGAATATGCTGTATAGGCGCCAGCAAAGCGATGAATAATAGAGAGATGTATACAAAAGCAACATAAAAATCCAAGAAAACAGACATTTATATGTTTCACAACAAACTGACACGTGCAGAAGTAGATTCAAGATCATGGCGATTTATCAAACTCAAGATTATTCCTACCTTCTTATACAAGAAAGGAATGTGTAACTGAATTCACACCAGGATTGGAGGAATGAGAATAAAACACACCACACCATAGAATATATATATATATATATATATATATATATATATATATATATATATATATATATATATATATTTCAGAGAAACATTTATTTAATAAATGAAACGGGTGGATGGAAAAAAAAACACC
>OY744548.1:3293277-3298277 GCA_963556195.1 Sepiola atlantica
CTGGTATTGGCTTGGCCTTCGGGTCTTGATTTACACCGGTATATGGGTCTGTCCTGTGCAGTTCTAGGAGGTCCACCTTCCCAGGCTTCGCCTCCCCTCTTTGGGGAGGAGTAAGTTTATTGCTTACTGCCTGGGGCGCCCCTACCGGGGAATGCCGACGGGGCTGCCCAGGCAATTTTTAAACCCCACTTTCCCGACCCGACCTTGGGTCACATCTTACTTGTGGGAGTAAGATAAAAACTGGCCTTGTGCCTAACTCCTGGAGAGGAGTACATCAATACTGTCAAGCAATGTTATTTCAGGAGAAGTGCGGTTGAAATTGCGCAACCTTTGCTCTACTATAGACATCCTGTTTATCGATTTTTACTGGAGCTTCATAGTTAGCCTGGTATATGCTAACAATTTAAGTGGCAAAGGCCTTAACACATGAACATTTTACAAGATCCGCTTACATCTGATTATATTTTCAAGTAGAAGCCAACTATTTATCTGTGGCTAAAACGAGGTTGAATCAGATGAAAGTGTTTTCCTTTGTGCTTAGGTAAATACTTAATTAAAGTATTGAGTGGCCAGTCTTCCACTTATCCATACTAGCCATTCGTAATCGTCGAGCTGGCAGAAATACGCCTTTTGCCACGTATCAAAGTCCCGTTGATGAAAGAAGTCTTGAGTTTCCAACATTGCTTTATCCATTTTTCCTTTTATTTACGAACTTTCGCATGATATGGACGGCAGAACACATCAACAGATTCTTGCCATCCTGATGAAGCTGCAAGGTCAGGTGTCATCATGCTCTCCCCTTTTTTTCCTCAGAAAAAAAAAGTGAACTGACACTTTTTGTTAAGATGAAAATCTTCACGATGTAAAGTTAGCTGACATGGAGTTGTTTTCCTATCTAACGCCGTGACTTTTAAAATATTCTATATATGTAGATATATCTATATTCTTTGGATTATTCGGACTACTCTTCTCATTCACTTTCTTGGCCTTTTGGCTAAGATCAAAGTGTAGTATCTGTTCCGATGGATACTACACCCCATAGACTGGTATTGTCTTGGCCTTCGGGGATTGATTTACACCGGTCTATGGGTCTGTCCTGTGCAGTCCTAGGAGGTCCATCCTCCCAGGCTTCGCCTCCCCTCTTTGGGGAGGAGTAAGTTTATTGTTTACTGCCTGAGGCGCCCCTACCGGGGAATGCCGACGAGGCTGCCCAGGCAATTTTTAAACCCCACTTTCCCGACCCGACCTTTGGTCACATCTTACTTGTGGGAGTAAGATAAAAACTGGCCTTGTGCCTAACTCCTGGAGAGGAGTAAATCAATACTCTTCTCATCCTGGATGTTATTCTTCGCAACGTTTCCGCCGCTGTAACTTTCGACCTTCTTCAGGTTATTTTGTCTCATTTTAAACTTGTGAATCTGTATGGAATTTCAAACGGAACATTTTTAATTTGAAATAACAGGAAATCCCGCCATTCCTTATTCAGGCTCCTCTTGTCGAACTCGGGAATCTTTATGTTAAACTCGTGAATCTGTGGGCCCTTTTGAACGAAACACATTTAATATGAAATAACAGGAAATCCCGCAATTCCTTATTCAGCCTCCTCTTGTCGAACTCGGGAATCTTTTTTTTTGAACTCGGGAATCTGTGGGCCCTTTTGAACGAAACACATTTAATATGAAATAACAGGAAATCCCGCCATTCCTTATTCAGGCTCCTCTTGTCGAACTCGGGAATCTTTATTTTAAACTCGGGAATCTGTGGGCCCTTTTGAACGAAACACATTTAATATGAAATAACAGGAAATCCCGCCATTCCTTATTCAGGCTCCTATTGTCGAACTCGGGAATCTTTATCTTAAACTCGTGAATCTGTGGGGACTTTTAAACGAAAAACATTTAATATGCAACAACAGGAAATCCCTCAATCTTTTATTCCGTTCCCTTTCTCTTCCATATTTCTACTTTTTTTTACTTCCTGGCACAGCATAGATAGATATAGTTCGAGGATATCTCATCGACAATCACTCCGACATAACCTGTGTCATTTTTTCGTAGTTGGTGACCTTGCATTTGTCGGGATGAGATATGGTTCTGATTTCTTCAGTTTTTTGTTGTTATTAAACAATTCATTGAAGGTGTCCACAGCCATAGGAGAAAAATGAACTACGCAGTATGATTGTGATTGGCATATATATAACATAATATAATCATAGTTCATTAAAAAAAAAAATCATCCACAATTTTTTCTGCCCATTTTTATAAATATACGCGTGAATGGTATACAAAATTTGCCAAACATTCACAAAGAGGCTTCATCAGTGCATAACACACCTCAGTTCGGCTGAAATAACAAGATGCGCCCAATATTCGTTTGATTAATATTAATATATTTAATTTTTAATTCTTTTTTATCTTCACTTACAACCCCAATACATTGCTTAGACTCTGTTGTATACCGTACATTTTGATATCTACAAAATGGGCAAAACAATTATTTGCGAATAAAATGTAGTTAAATGCACCATCATTATATCATGTTAAATTAAAATCTCTAGTCGTGCCTCTACATTCATCAGTTTATTGAGAAGTGCGTGTGTATGTGATGTGTGTGTGGGTGTCTGGTTGTTGGGTGGTGTATCAAAATATTATTAAAAATGCAGTCAAAGAAAAGTTCAGTAAAAAAGATATGTGCGGCTCTCTCAACCAATCCGACCACTGTATTCTTTCATATTTAACTTTCCCTTCCCCCAATCCCAACCCCTAATTTAGCATTACTGTTTCACTTAAGTTTTTTTCTTTGGATTCGCTTGCTCGAATATCTCACCAATAATACCATTCGCGTTTTCTATGGCCCAGGAAGTGATCAATAATGGCCAGCTTTTCTCACATCAATTCCATTTAAGTGCGCTTGGATTTACTTCATTTTGAGCACTTTCTCCATACTGCCCCTACGAAAAAAATTTTTTCGTCTTCTCCAAAATCTCCTCTTCATTGGACACCTTTTCAACGGATAATTACCACCTGGACAAAACACATATCTTTTTTACTGAACTTTTCTTTCACTGCATTTTTAATAATCTTTTTCAAATATTTAAACTTTGGCTTTTTCTACAGCCAACTTATCTTTCTGTAGTTCTCCTCTGATGATAAGATCTCGTTCTTAGAAAAGCCTTGGCTTAAGGAAAGAATAATACATATACATTTGGACTATCGTACATATTTATCACTCTTATTTCTTCTATCTCTACAATTGCACTATCTCGTATATTGAGTTTAACCTTTTCACTATAGGTTCCATCTACTAAAAGTTTACTCTTGGTTTATATTTGATCCTGCATATATATATATATATATATATATATATATATATATATATATATATATATATAACAGAGATAAACTAATAGATATACGGATAGTTCCGAGCGTCCGTACTCCGACCATTTTCCAATATCTTATTTATCCAATTACAAAAATTAACGCATGCAATTATTGGTCAATCAATGGAATTATCAATCAATAAATCACAGTAAATGTCTAACGCCGAAAAGACAGAGTAGATAATAGAATCGATGATTAGACAGAAGCGAATGAAAAAAGTGCGTGTTCAGATCGTCGTTAGAAAGGCAGATATTGAAAGATATATATATATATACTAGACGGACTCGTGCCCCGTTGGGTCGTAAGCACCGTCACTCGTTATTCTACTTTGATTTCATTCGAAAATTCATAAACTGGGATATATTATCCAAGAGTTTGAATTATCTAATACTGGGAGAGTTTGAATTATCTACTACTGGGAGAGGTTGAATTATCTACTACTGGGAGAGTTTGAATTATCTATAACTGGGAGAGTTTGAATTATCTACTACTAGGAGAGTTTGAATTATCTACTACTAGGAGAGTTTGAATTATCTACTACTGGGAGAGTTTGAATTATCTACTACTAGGAGAGTTTGAATTATCTACTACTAGGAGAGTTTGAATTATCTAATACTGGGAGAGTTTGAATTATCTACTACTAGGAGAGTTTGAATTATCTAATACTGGGAGAGTTTGAATTATCTACTACTAGGAGAGTTTGAATTATCTAATACTGGGAGAGTTTGAATTATCTAATACTAGGAGAGTTTGAATTATCTAATACTAGGAGAGTTTGAATTATCTACTACTAGGAGAGTTTGAATTATCTACTACTGGGAGAGTTTGAATTATCTACTACTAGGAGAGTTTGAATTATCTACTACTGGGAGAGTTTGAATTATCTACTACTAGGAGAGTTTGAATTATCTACTACTGGGAAAGTTTGAATTATCTACTACTAGGAGAGTTTGAATTATCTACAACTGGGAGAGTTTGAATTATCTACTACTAGGAGAGTTTGAATTATCTACTACTGGGAAAGTTTGAATTATCTACTACTAGGAGAGTTTGAATTATCTACTACTGGGAGAGTTTGAATTATCTACTACTAGGAGAGTTTGAATTATCTACTACTGGGAAAGTTTGAATTATCTACTACTAGGAGAGTTTGAATTATCTACTACTGGGAGAGTTTGAATTATCTACTACTGGGAGAGTTTGAATTATCTACTACTGGGAGAGTTTGAATTATCTACTACTGGGAGAGTTTGAATTATCTACTACTGGGAGAGTTTGAATTATCTACTACTGGGAGAGTTTCAATTATCTACTACTGGGAGAGTTTGAATTATCTACTACTGGGAGAGTTTGAATTATCTACTACTGGGTGAGTTTGAATTATCTACTACTAGGAGAGTTTGAATTATCTACTACTAGGAGAGTGTGAATTATCTACTACTAAGAGAGTTTGAATTATCTTCTACTAAGAGAGTTTGAATGATCTAATACTAGGAGAATTTGAATTATCTACTACTAGGAGAGTTTGAATTATCTACTACTAGGAGAATTTGAATTATCTACTACTAGGAGAGTTTGAATTATCTACTACTAAGAGAGTTTGAATTATCTACTACT
>OY744548.1:3303277-3305777 GCA_963556195.1 Sepiola atlantica
TTTTTCTAACTGTATCTAATATGTTCCGTAGCTCATGTAGTAAAAAAGACACCCTGCATCCATGGTACCGGTTGGAAGATGCCCATTGGTTGGATTTAGATTCTCATCTTCGATGTGGTTTCTGCGTCTAGTCACATCGATGAAGCGTGTAAACCTCTAAGAAAGTGTCCGAGAAAGATTATGATTCCCAATCGTCTCTGAAACGATCGTACGCTAGACCATTGTTGACTTTAAGTTCTTGGACCTGTAATAAATAATGTTATAAATCTTTTGATGTATTTATTTACACCTATCACTCTCTCTCTTTCTCTCTTTCTCTCTCTTTATATATATATATATATATATATATATATATATATATCGGAAAAGGAAAAAGGGAAACCAAAAAGAGATGTTTTTTTATGTGTACATCGACGTTTCGTCTTTATTTATAAGACTTCATCAGGATGATAATATAAAGAAAAATGTCATGCAAGTACGTTCACATATAGGGTTGACATTATGGGAAGGAGGGAGGAAAGTAGTAGCCACTACTGGAGAAAACAGTAGGGCTGACGTCCGGGCTTAGTGGAGTATCCTGATGAAGTCTTATAAATAAAGACGAAACGTTGATGTACACATAAAAAACATCCCTTTTTGGTGCTCCTTTTTCATTTTCCCATTACGTCGGATTACTTTCATCCTTCTTTTCCCATATATATATATATATATATATATATATATATATATATATATATATATATATATATATATATATATATATATATATATATATATATATATATATATATATATATATATATATATATATATATATATATATATATATATATATATATATATATATATATGTCTCGCCGCTTTAAATGTGTTAAAATTATTATTGTTTATAAGCTATTCAGAAGTGGCCGATCGGTTAACGACGTTGGATTTGGGTTGAAAAATACTTGTAATCCAGGGTTTCGAATCGTGTGACCGGTAGTGAATAGTCATACTTCTATGCTGATTAGTCTCGATTGAAAAGAGACGAAACGTATACGTCTATAGATAAATAAACAATAACAAATATATCATAGATCTTATGTAAACTTTATTACATAATCATATTACTCGTAGCGAAACACTTTAAGACTATATGTGGAATTTTGGTCAATGTATATATATTCGCAATTAGAATGTAGGAAAGCGAACATGTAATGTCGGAATTTCTGATATGGAACCAACATAATAAACCGGGATTCTAACAGCAATTACTGAGAGTGACGTCATATACATAAATTAATTATCGTTTTTTAATCTACACGTCTACGTGCCAATCTGTACAACTGGATAGATACTGAACAAGTATTGGTGTGAACTTCAGGACGCTCTGAACGTCCATTGAACGTTGAATTGAGGAAAAGTGTCGTCCAATTACGAAATAATTAACGCAGACATTTATGGGCAAATCAATGGAATTATCAATCAACATATAAAAAGTCAGATTCGATAATGGTATCGATTATCCGAGAAAAACGTATTTGTTATTTAAACAATGAATTAAATCTGTATACGTTGTCTATGGGAGTATTACAGGGGATGGGTCGATATAAATAAATAAATATATATATATATATATATATATATATATATATATATATATATATATAAAAATATATATGAAAAATATTTGTTGTTGTTTATTATCTACGAACGTATACGTTTCGTCTCTTTTCAATCAAGACTCTTCAGCGTAGAAGTATGACTATTCACTACCGGTCACTCGGTTCGAAACCCTGGATTATAAGTATTTTTCAACTTCAATCCAACGTCTTAAACCTCGCGGCCAATATCCGAACAGCTGATAAACTGTGGTAGTTTGAATACATTTATAAGCGGCGATGAGCGACACAGGCATTCTACTTATATTAAGGAATGATGCATTATAAAGCAAATGACGTCACGCTGTATTTGCACTACTACTAAAGTGCTTTACTAATTATTAAGGAGCGACAAATATGAAAAATATTTGTTGTTGTTTATTATCTACGGACGTATACGTTTCGTCTCTTTTCGATCAAGACTCTTCAGCGTAGAAGTATGACTATTCACTACCGGTCACTCGGTTCGAAACCCTGGATTATAAGTATTTTTCAACTTCAATCCAACGTCTTACGTTTATGTTCTAAATTAGGGTGGTTATACACTTGATGAGACCGATCTAGGGGATATTACAGGGGATGGGTCGATATATATATATATATATATATATATATACATTTACGTTCTAAATGTGGGTAGTTATACATCTGATGAGACCGATCTAGGTCGAAATCAGTTATAATATGTACAACTCGAATGTGTGTCTAGTTGTGTTCCCTTTAAAATGTATTTATGCTCTGTTTAAATGTACATTGTGCTCTCTTACTCGGACTCCCATCAGTGTAGTATCTGTTCAAATGGATACTGCACCCCATAGACTGGTATTGTCTTGGCATTCGGAGCTTGATTTACGCCGGTC
>OY744548.1:3310777-3313277 GCA_963556195.1 Sepiola atlantica
ATAGTTCGCTAAAACAATGTTAACATATAAAACAAATAGTTCGTTAAAACAATGTTAACATATAAAACAAATAGTTCGTTAAAACAATGTTAACATATAAAACAAATAGTTCGCTAAAACAATGTTAACATATAAACAAATAGTTCGCTAAAACAATGTTAACATATAAAACAAATAGTTCGCTAAAACAATGTTAACATATAAAACAAATAGTTCGCTAAAACAATGTTAACATATAAAACAAATAGTTCGTTAAAACAATGTTAACATATAAAACAAATAGTTCGCTAAAACAAGGAGAAACACACATTTCTTTATATGATTTAAGATGAGCTTCCTGCGTATCAATGCAAATTTCAAATCGATATGTAACATTGCGAATAAGATGGTGGGTTATTTCGGAAGTTATATATAAAAAAAAAACTGCTGGACGCATTCTGTACTTAAGGTTAGTTACATTAGCGATGTCTCGCTCATGCACGTTTTGCTTTGAACAAAAAAACACCATGGATAAAAGCACGTGCGCCAGTTAAAATGATTTAACGGTTTGAAATTCAACATGCTATAGACAGGATGCTGTTTCGTCTGACTCGGGTATATTTAGATAAATGCGGACCTTCATAAAGGGTCACCGATTACACAGTTAAGGGTCCTATCTTTAAATTTGAATAACTTGAATTTGAATAACTTCCACAAAATAAAAGTTAAACTCACCAAACTTTATGTGTGTGTAGACTGACCCTTCCGAGATTTTTTGAAATAAACAAAACAAATTTTAGCCGGAAAACACTTCTTAAAACTTACAAAAACTAAAGTATTGTTTTTTACACTGTTTTGAGTTTTTTAAGCAAAAATAATGTTTTCTAAATGAGGGTACGTTCCTTAGGGCTAATACGGCTCATGCTTGCTTCGGAAGGGGTCCTTTACTTATTCTAAAAAAAAAAAAAAAATCAATAAATAAAAAAGTTATGAATTTTTAAAAATAGGACCCTTATTTTTGCCCACCCTGTGTATGATATCATTAACCGATTAGAGACTTTCGATCGAAGTTGATAAAGCTTTTCAGTGGGTTTCGATTTAAAACAGTAAAATTAGTACGTTGAACGTTTAGCATTTTGGTTAGGAGCTAAGTGTTGTATCTGTTCAGCTACTTCACTTCATCTATTGACCATCTTGGCCTTTTGGCTAAGATCAAATGTAGTATCTGTTCCGATGGATACTGCACCCCATAGACTGGTATTGTCTTGACCTTCGGGGCTTGATTTACGCCGGTCTATGGGTCTGTCCTGTGCAGTTCTAGGAGGTCCACCCTCCCAGGCTTCGCCTCCCTTCTTTGGGGAGGAGTAAGTTTATTGCTTACAGCCTGAGGCGCCCCTACCCGGGAATGCCGACGGAGCTGCCCAGGCAATTTTTAAACCCCACTTTCCCGACACGACCCTGGGTCGCATCTTACTTGTGGGAATAGGATAAAAACTGGCCTTGTGCCTAACTCCTGGAGAGGAGTAAATCAATACTTCACTTCATCAATTTCGGTCCTCGGTCAGTTGTGAAATCCTTCCAGACTGAGGCAATTTTTGGTTTTTGTTCCACTCCAAGGTACACGTTTCTGGGAGAGCTGGCTTTTCCCCACATTAAAAAACGACCTCTTCTCTCTAACTCGGACCTGGTGGCCAGGCAAGAAAGAACGAATTTCCAAACCTTGCAGGTCGTTGGTCGAAGGTCGTGGAAAACGATGGTCTTGAATCTGAAGAATCTGTATTGCTTTTTAGTCAGTAATTGCAAGTAAAATCATCATTTTACACGGAGTACAGACTCTTTCTCGACCTAATATCAGTATCGCCGTTGGTGTCATGGTGTTCTTATGTGAAGAATCGAAATCGTATGAATAGGCGGTTAATTCGCTATAATTAAACAGCTCAGCTTGAGTATTGTAATTAGTTTTAAAAATTAGATGAATGGAGTACACATTTAATAAATAAACAGCATGCACACACACACACATGTATATATATATATATATATATATATATATATATATATATATATGCGTATACACTAGGAGTTATGTATTTATATATCACTTTATATATATATATATATATATATATATATATATATATATATATATATATATATATATATATATATATAAATATATGTGTACACATTCATCAATGTATTTATGCATATTTATGAATATATATATATATATATATATATATATATATATATATATATATATATATATATATATATATATATATATATATGTATATCACTCCTTGTTTTTGAACTTTAATCAAATCTGATTAATTTCTCATTTTATTACCTGCAGTAATGTCATTGCAGTAATGGTCCTCTGAGGAGAAGATTTTCTTTGAAAACTCATGAGTTAAATCTGATTAATTTCTCATTTATTATATCTATTAATAGTATTGCTCTATACACTATATTGAGCTTTGTTTTTAGTCTACTTGTAAAAGATATTATTAATATCTTT
>OY744548.1:3320777-3323277 GCA_963556195.1 Sepiola atlantica
GTAAATATGAACGTAGGTAAATACGAACTTAGGTAAATAAAAACGTAAATATATATGAACGTAGATAAATACGAACGTAGATAAATACGAACTTAGGTAAATACGAACGTAGGTAAATACAAACGTAAGTAAATACAAACGTAAGTAAATACAAACGTAAGTAAATACAAACGTAAGTAAATACAAACGTAAGTAAATACGAACTTAGGTAAATACAAACGTAGGTAAATACCAACGTAGGTAAATACCAACGTAGGTAAATACGAACGTAGGTAAATACGAACGTAGGTAATAAAGAACGTAGTTAAATACAAACGTAGGTAAATACGAACGTAGTTAAATACGAACGTAGGTAAATACAAACGCAGGTAAATACGAACGTAGGTAAATGCAAACGTAGGTAAATACGAACGTAGGTAAATGCGAACGTAAGTAAATACGAACTTAGGTAAATACAGACGTAGGTAAATATAAACGTAAGTAAATACAAACGTAAGTAAATACGAACGTAAGTAAATGCAAACGCAGGTAAATACGAACGTAGGTAAATACAAACGTAGGTAAATACAAATGTAGGTAAATACAAACGACGGTAAATACAAACGTAGGTAAATACGAACGTAAGTAAATACGAACGTAGGTAAATACGAACGGTAGTAAATACGAACGTAGGTTAATACAAACGTAGGTAAATACGAACGTAGGTAAATACCAACGTAGGTAAATACAAACGTAGGTAAATACGAACGTAGGTAAATACCAACGTAGGTAAATACAGACGTAGGTAAATACGAACGTAGGTAAATACAGACGTAGGTAAATACGAACGTAGGTTAATACCAACGTAGGTAAATACCAACGTAGGTAAATACAGACGTAGGTAAATACCAACGTAGGTAAATACCAACGTAGGTAAATACGAACGTAGGTAAATACCAACGTAGGTAAATACGAACGTAGGTAAATACCAACGTAGGTAAATACGAACGTAGGTAAATACCAACGTAGGTAAATACCAACGTAGGTAAATACGAACGTAGGTAAATACCAACGTAGGTAAATACGAACGTAGGTAAATACCAACGTAGGTAAATACCAACGTAGGTAAATACGAACGTAGGTAAATACAAACTTAGGTAAATACGAACGTAGGTTAATACGAACGTAGGTAAATACAAACGTAGGTAAATACGAACGTAGGTAAATACAAACGTAGGTAAACACTAACGTAGGTAAATACGAACGTAGGTAAATACGAACTTAGGTAAATACAAACGTAGGTAAATACGAACTTAGGTAAATACGAACGTAGGTAAATACAAACGTAGGTAAACACTAACGTAGGTAAATACGAACGTAGGTAAATACGAACTTAGGTAAATACGAACGTAGGTAAATACAAACTTAGGTAAATACGAACGTAGGTTAATACGAACGTAGGTAAATATTAACGTAGGTAAATACGAACGTAGGTAAATACAAACGTAGGTAAATACAAACGTAGGTAAACACTAACGTAGGTAAATACGAACGTAGGTAAATACGAACTTAGGTAAATACCAACGTAGGTAAATACGAACGTAGGTAAATACAGACGTAGGTAAATACGAAAGTAGGTAAATAAAAACGTAGATAAATACGAACGTAAGTAAATACGAACGTAGGTAAATACAAACGTAGGTAAATACGAACGTAGGTAAATACAAACGTAGGTAAATACGAACGTAGGTAAATACGAACGTATTGTTATGCAATATTTTACTGGTGTTATTAAAAAAAGGTTAATATATTTATATTTTCTGGTGTATATACAATTGATATATATATATACTTTCTTTACAGTTTCTAAGAAAAATTACATAACTTTTTTCCGCCAGGATTTTTTAAATTTTGTATAAAGTTCTCTATCATAAATTGTGTAGAGAAGTTAATTTTCAAAGACCCCATCCTAAAAGGAGTTAAACGATATGACGTGATTGCTGATCATACATCTATCGTATAGATCATTGTGTATAAACTTACATATTTGTCAAAAAATATTTTTATGGAATGAAATACTGGCTGAGCGGTTTTGAGTTGAAAAATACTTGTAGTCCGGGGTTTCAAATCGCATGACCGGTAGTGAATAGTCATATCTCTTTGCTGATGAGTCCCGATTTAAAAAGGACGAAACCTTTACGTACATAGATAATAAACGATAACAAATATTTATTATTTGTCGCTCCTCGAAAAAGTAGAGCACTGTAATGGTAGTATTAACACTGCATGACGTCACTAGCTTTATAATGCATCGTTTGACAGCCGTTTTGTCAACATGGACGTCAACAAACCTTCAACAACCTCCCGATCTCATACATCAGTCGTCCTGGGATGACATTCATTGTCAATCCATGTTTGCCGAACTCGTCCGTAGCAGTAACCAGCATAGAGTTGCCTGCCTGAGAGCGTCGGCTTCACCTTACAGCGGTGTTTGGCTCAGTGCCATCCCTTCGGCGACACT
>OY744548.1:3328277-3335777 GCA_963556195.1 Sepiola atlantica
AATCACATCAAACATATTATTGGTTGAAGATTGTTTTCTAGGCGCAATCCTTACGAAATTTCTCATTAAATATTAATTATATTAAACTATTATAACATATTAAAAAGAATTGGTAAGAATACAGAGATTTATGCGAATTCTTTTTTACAAAACTAATTTGTGACGTGTAAAGAATGAACCTTTAATCGTTTCGTAATTTTTTAGAAGTGAATTAAAATTTGGAGAATTCTAATACAAAACGCGATAAATCCAATTGTTTCAAATTGAAAAATTATACTTTATAATGACAGAATGTTTTAAATTAAATATTCGCCCGTACAATATTATCAAAATTAAACACAAGAATGATTATTATGACAAAATATTTTCGAGTGTGTTAGGGTGATGAAATACCACACTTTTCGTAACGTTTATTTAAAAAAAATTTAAATGACGTTTATCGCGTTTTGCATTCAATCATTGATTTTTTAAAAAATTATTAGCCTTAATTAATTTTACAGGTTATACCATCAAGAACTAGAATTAAAAATACTTAATATATCTGCACGGTCATGGCTGACGGAACGAGAACAATCTACTCCCGTAAGTAAAGGATTCAGTCCGAAATCCGGTATATATTCGCGTGTTCGCCATAAAGATTTCCAAGTTCGATATGACGTACCTGAAGAAGGTCGGGGGTTAGATCGGCCGTAAAGTTGTGATAATAATACCAAATATTAGAGATTAGTTCGAATAATACACGACGCAAAGTGTATCATTAATAATGTATTTGTCTTTTCTCTCCCTCCCCCCCCTCTCTCTCTCTCTCTCTCTCTCTATATATATATATATATATATGATAATTTTGTTTACACAGACATGTACAAAATTTGAAACACTGGCATGTCGATGTTATCGATCAACAGTTACTATAAACTGATGGCTCATCAGGCAGAGTTAGAATCCGATCTTAACCTCTCCAAATATGATTTGAGGTTAAGATCGGATTCTAGCTCTGCCTGATGAGATTATCATATATAAAGCTCTATTTTGATATTGAGCACTTTTTATAAACCCGGTTAAAATTCTCTGGATTACCACCCTGTAGATATTTTTTACCTGGATTATTACCATTATATATATATATATATATATATATATATATATATATATATATATATATATATATGTATATATATTTGATTATTTTTATTTACACATACCTGTACAAAATCTGCGACACTGGCATGTCGATGTTATCGATCAACAACTATTATTAACTGAGATCTCATCAGGCAGAGTTAGAATCCGATCTTAATCTTAGATCATATTTCTTTCCAAATATGATCTAACGTTTAAGATCGGGTTATATATATATATATATATATATATATATATATATATATATATATATATATATATATATATATATATATATATATAAACAGATGATAACAGAAGCTGAAGACAGCCGGATGGCTAAATCCTTCTGTGCTTGAAACCGACGGTACGAATGTTGTACTAATTTTTCTGTACCAAAATGAATAAATATTACGCTCTAAATTTTTAGTTTTTAATTTTAATTCTCGATTAATCGAGCACTCTACTGGGATTTTTCCTGCTATATTACAAAAAAGTTAATGGAAAGCTCGATGATTGTCAACTTGCAACAACAGAGCATATGTAAGTAAACAAGATTGTGTTACATTTCCAAATGGCGAGATTTGATTTATCTCACGAAACATTTTCCAAACGGTCAATCTTTGGTGTCATTTTTTTTAATGTGACAAAATATTGTTTACTTTTGTTTCTTTTTCTTTTTAGTAAGGAGTCACTACTAATCAAGGCCCGGGGGCCACTCAAGGATAAGTCTTCAAGAGATCATCATTTTGGTGATAGTCGCTGCCACAAGAAGACTAGACCATTACTCAAGAGGAATTGATTAGTCAAGGAGATGGCTCAACAAGTGGTTGTTCCCATTTGACTTGAAGACGACCGTGCTGTAGTCGGTGGGGAAGCAGTCTCGTTCTGCCCTCATATTATATGTGTATATAATAATAATAATAATAATAATAATAATAATAATAATAATAATAATAATAATAATAATAATAATAATTATAATAATAATAATAATAATATTAATAATAATAATAATAATAATAATAATAATAATAATGATAATGATAATAATAATAATAATAATAATAATAATAATAATAATAATAATAATAATAATAATAATAATAATATTAATAATAATAATAATAATAATAATAATAATAATAATAATGATAATGATAATAATAATAATAATAATAATAATAATAATAATAATAATAATAATAATAATAATAATAATAATAATAATAATAATAATAATAATAATAATAATAATTCCCACAGAGTGAAGATCAAAGAGACGGAAAAAAGAAGCAAATATACTGAACTTGCCAGAGAGCTGAAAGGAATATGGAACATGAAGAAAGTCAGTATAACACCAATGATCATAGGAGCACTAGGAACAGTCCCCAAAAACATGGAGAAAAGACTAGGAGAAATAGGAATCAAAGGGATAACTGAGACCATACAAAGGACAGTAATGATCAAAACAGCTACAATCCTGAGAAATGTCCTCGAATGCGGAAACCAACCCACATAAGCAACGAATGGAGAACAAACATATGGAAGCACAAGAAAACAGAACCGGGGGAAAAACAACCGCACGAGAGAGGCGCAAGCATAGGCTGACACCACGAAAATTATGGACAGAGGGTCGAGGAGGGAAAGCGCAAACCAGACCTCCACTGGAAGAGCGCGGACAGCTCTGGGACCTTGGGGAGGCTTGCTGCCACCCGGGCCCCAGACGGGACCAATGGCCCTTATCAGCGGGAAATCGATGGTAGGTGGCTGTTGCGATACCACAAGGTCATCGACAGTGATGAACGAAAAGAAGTGGAGCATACTGGAAGTCTGAGGAGACTTGTTGTCACTCAGACTCCAGGGAATACCACACGTTGTTGGCAGTGGGCGATCACTGACGATGACCAGTGTGATAACTCCTAGTGAGTAAATAATAATAATAATAATAATAATAATAATAATAATAATAATAATAATAATAATATTGAGAAGCTTCTGTGGTTTCACTTCGGGGGTCGGAAGATAATATTTTTGCTTTTTATTTGTGTTGAACGTAATAGAAATCCCCCCCACCTACCCCAAAAAGTAGCTAGTCACGTTAGAGTACACAAGTAACCATTATTTTTCAGGAGCAGATAAACATTTAAAGTCTTGAGCGTATCGAAATAATAATAATAATAACAACAATAGTAATACATTTCTGCTCAAGTGGTTGAGCACTCTCACAAAGGTTTATTTAATAACTAGGAAAATGGACTCGGAAATAAATTAATCTAGAAATATCACTTAAGAACATTCTAATATTTAGTAAGCAAAGCATAGATACATTATAAGATATAAAAGTAATTTAGACATTTAGTCTGATGGTTTATTTCGGTACGTTTCTGGGTAGCTTACTTGCCATGAATCTATTTTAATACAACCACTAATCTCTACCCACATAGTGAGCACTGTTGTAATAAATGCTGAAAATATATGCATACATGATATATAAAAAATACATTATACAATTCTATATGTATATACATCAAATATATATATATATATATATATATATATATATATATATACATATATATATATATATATATATATATATATGCATACACACGGATTAACTTACAGACATACACTCAATGTGTGTATATATATAGATGTATACATATATATATATATATATATATATATATATATATTTACTATATAGAAAAGAGGGTAATGCAGTTCCAGCGAGACAAAATTTTATATATATATATATATATATATATATATATATATATATGTAAATATAAAATTATATTGTAAAAAGTTCTTTTTCAACATTTATTTATTATTTTGTTATTTTATAATTTTATAATTTTATATAACGTGTTTCAAGCGGTGGTCCGCTCTCATCAGATATGTAAATCTATTTGAAGAAATGTCTTTCGATTATATATATATATACATATATATTTATATATATATATATATATATATATTTAGTAAATATATATATATATATATATATATAAATATAAATTCTTTGTATAGATATATTCATATATATATATATACTATATATTTACTATATATATATAGTAAATATATATATAGTAAATATATATATATATAAATATAGATATATTCATATATATATATATCTATATTTACTATATATTTACTATATATTTACTATATATATATAGTAAATATATATATATATATATATATAGTAAATATATATATTTAGTAAATATATATATATATAAATATAGATGTATTCATATATATATATATACTATATATTTACTATATATATAGTAAATATATATATATAGTAAATATATATATATATATATAAATATAGATATATTCATATATATATCTATTTTTACTATATATATACTATATATTTACTATATATATATTTATATATATATATATTGTAAATTGAGCATTCTGGTACTAAGAACTCCAGTTGTTATTAACGACTATATATAGTACTTAGGAAAATTGACTAGGGCTCTCACCACATGCTTAATATCTTTATTGGTTTTACTTAGTGGTTTAGCGTTATGGTTAGATTTAGGGTTAAGGTTAGGGTTAGGGTTAGGGTTAGAATAATGGGTGAGGGGTTAGGGTTAGGGTTAGGGTTAGACTAATGGGTGAGGGGTACACTAGTTGTCAAAACGGTCGTGTTTCGATCCCAGTTTGAATTAGTTTCTTGCCTAGTCACGCTGTAATATACTGCACGTCCAGAAAAATACTTTTTTCCGCTAAATTGGGTTACAATGTTATGGACATTTACAAAGTAACATCTTCAGGATCTCCCGTCGAAGGTGACGGTGGCTAAATTGTTAGCAGCACAGACTGATACCTGGGTGTGCCACGTTCGATTAAAGTTCGTTCCACAGAAACACTTTTCACTTAGCATGTTTGCAACCTTCACCTGGTCTCTTCTGTGAGTACCCGATGTATTTCTAGAAAGAATTCTATGATATCGAGAAAAACCAATGCAAGCAAAAGAATCATGTGATCATACGAAATGAATGAAGGAATGTATTACCGTCAAAAAGTCATAATATATATATATATATATATATATATATATATATATATATATATATATATATATATATATATATTATAGAATATGTTGTTATTTTTTTTCAATATTATAAAAAACACATCGAATGCATGGAAAAATCTCACAGATTCACGAACAAATATTTTTCTGTTCACATACACTTCTTCGGCCATCTAGCAATATACATATAAAGTTCGAAATGTATATATTTCTTTCTGTCTGGAGTGGTACACTCTATTTTACCAGCACTGATGACAGATTCTTCAAAAAAAATTAATAACTTATACACATTCTAGACTTCATATGTATATATATATATATATATATACTTTGGTAGAATGCAGAAGAACTGTGTGTCAATAAAAAACAATATTGTTTCGTCAATTTGTGAGATTTTTCCTTCAATTTGATATGTTTTTTATGACATATATATAAATATATATATATATATATATATATATATATATATATTAGATTTCTTGAATGTGAGATGATATATATAATTATTTCCACAATCAGACAACGCCGCAGCCCACAACCTATGAAAAGAAACAAACCGGAAGTCCTAGACTCGAGTTTCGCCCTCCTTTGGGCTCATCAGTAGAACACATCCGAACTCAGGATTCGAAACCCGAGTCACTTGCATGGTAAGCGAGTACTCTGCCACTGAGCTACCTCGCCACATACAAGGATGTCTATTAATTTACACAGATTAAGCGAACCGCGGCGATGACCGACTGTGGAATTTACCTACTCTTTTCAACAAGGGGTGTAGTCATCCAACTACTATGAACCCAGGCCGAAACTCGAGTCTAGGACTTCCGGTTTGTTTCTTTTCATAGGTTGTGGGCTGCGGCGTTGTCTGATTGTGGGAATAATTATATATATATATATATATATATATATATATTGACTATTCATCCCGGTTTCATCAGTTAGATCATCGGATTTGGAGTTATAATCAAACAACTCACGTTTCTGTGTTTGAATCGTGCGAACGGCTTGAATGGTTATATCTACACTGATGATTCCGCAAAGATGAAACATATACGTATGTAGATAATAATCAAATAGTTATTATCAAATAATTATATATATATATATATATTTATTTATATATATACATATATATATACACATGTGTGTATATATATATATATATATATACATATATATATATATACATATATATATATATATATATATATATATATATATATATATTTATGTCCGTGTAAATATGATATGCTTAACCCATTTAATATTTGTTGTTTGGTTGACGGAAGTAAATAGGAAATGACGAGTGTAATAATAATAATAATAATAATAATAATAATAATAATAATAATAATAATAATAATAATAATAATAATAATAATAATATAGGTAATAACATCTAAAAGCATTTATTGATAGAGACATACACACACTCGCACACACACAAACACACACACACGCACACACATATATATATATATATATATATATATACATAGTGATCCAAGTAAAGTATACATGCAGGGGATAAAAATCCACAGAATTTTAACCGGGTTTATACAATAACGCCTTGTTGCTAATAGAACTATTTTTACATATATATATATATATATATATATATATATATATATATATATATATATATATATATATATATATATATGAGCGGCGTCGAGCCTGGCCAGTACTAAATGGGTGACCATTTGGGAATACCAGGTGCTGTATGTGCTCGCTGCTTATCTCGGCATTGTTTCCAGTCGTCCTGTATTACTACTTGACATTGGAATCAAGCAATGCCGACTCAGGAGAGCGGTTGTTGTAGATTGCGTAACCCTTGTGAATCCATTATATATATATATATATATATATATATATATATATATATATATATATATATAGGTATGAAACTAAAACTAGCATATATACTTTTAGAAATTTTAATATATATTGTAATGATCAATATACGCGATAGAGCAATTATATTGATAAATGAAAGAAGAGAAATAAAAAGAAATGTAAGAATAACAAATCTATTTCATCTTCAGTTGTTTAATACAAGGTGTATTCAATAAAAGCATGTTGACTTGTTTCTTACTTTAAACCAGGCTTTTCAAATATTGGAATCTTATGATCTGTAGAGGTACATAGATAGATGTATTTGCAGGTGAGTAGCCAAAATTCTAAATTTCAAAAATTTGAGAAGACAGTAGAAAATGGATGTAAGTGTGTGAGAGTTTTAAAACTGTAAAGACAAAAATGATAAGATTCCAATCTTTAGAAAAGCTTGGCTTAAGAAAAAAAACTACATATGC
>OY744548.1:3338277-3340777 GCA_963556195.1 Sepiola atlantica
TAATAACCCAGGTGAAAAATATCCACAGGGTGGTAATCCAGAGAATTTTAACCGGGTTTATAAAAAGTGCTCAATATCAAAATAGAGCTTTATATATGATAATTTTGTTTACACAGACATGTACAAAATCTGCGACACTGGCATGTCGATGTTATCGATCAACAGTTACTATAAACTGAGATCTCATCAGGCAGAGTTAGAATCCGATCTTAACCTCAGATCATATTTGGAGAGAATTTAGACCCCTTTATGGGTTCATGTAGAAATTCGGAACCACTTCCATTGTTTTCTCTCGTTAAATTTTACATAAGAATCTGCTTTTAGATTCTATAGGGCACACACAAACATCACACACACACACATACACTTTCATATATAGACATATGTCATATTATGTCATATAATATATATATATATGCATATATATATATATATATATATATATATATATATATATATATATATATATATATATATATGTATCTGATTATTTTTGTGTATACAGGCATGTACAAAATCTGCAACACTGGCATGTGGATGTTATAGATCAACAACTATTTTAAACTGATATCTCACTAGGCAGAGTTAGAACCCGATCTTTACCTCATATCATATTTGGGAAGGATGAAATGGAGAAGATAAAAAAGAAAGGAGAATTTAAAATTTGGACAGTCAAAGTCAAATAAGTCAAATTTGGAAAGTCAAAAGTCAAATATAAAATAAAATAAAATTAAATGGAGTCAAATGAGATATAAGATAGAATATAAAAATATAGAAATATAAATAGTAAATGCATTGAGGATAGGAAAATGAAAGAGAGAGGGAGCTGGGTGGGAGAAAAGGGGGACGAAGACAATTAAAAAAGAAAAAGGGGAGAAAGGGAATAGGAAGTCAAAAAATACACAGCTAATGTCTGACTTTTCTTGGTGACGCGGCGATATGCTGTTGACGCTTTACCTGTCTAGTTTCAATTGGTTGTGGGATGTTAATACATTAAGCTCTAATCTTGTTTCTTATCTTTTTTTTATTTTATTTTTTTAAATTTTATTTTTTTTATTTTATTTTATTTTTGTTTATTTCTTTCATTTTATTTTATTTTATTTTATTTATTTATTTTTATATTTTTTATTTTTATTTTATTTTTTTTATTTTATTTTTTTATTTTATTTTATTATTTTTTATTTCTTTCATTTTATTTTATTTTATTTTATTTATTTATTTTTATATTTTTAATTTTTATTTTATTTTATTTTTTCTGCGTAATGCGCTGTACTAATAGAACAAATAAATTAATAACAATGAGATGGAATTTTTCAAAATACATTGAAGACATTGCCAAGGCTGCCGCAAAGAAGGTTGGCTCCCTCTACCGTGCTAGTAGACTCCTCACACCTGACATTATCCTGTATCTCTACAAAGCCACCATCCGCCCATGCATGGAATATTGTTGCCACATCTGGGCTGGTGCATCATCTACTAGTCTCTCCCCCCTTGACAAGATCCAAAAAAGAGTCGCAAACCTAACAGATCCCTCACTGTCAACCAAGCTCCAGCCCCTGTCCCATCGCCGCAATGTAGCATCCTTGTGCTTGTTTTACAAATACTTCAATGGATTATGCTCCGATGAATTAGCTGCTCTCGACGTAAGTTCACTAGACCAACTCGACAATCGACTATATCCCATGCATTCATTGTGGAGGTCCCCAGATGCCGCAGAGGTTTCTACTCAAATAGCTTCTTTCTTCGTGTTGCTGTGGTCTGGAACTCCCTCCCTGCCCCCTGTTTCCCCGACGGTACTGACATGCAGAAATTTAAAACTAATGTAAACAGACATCTCGCTGCGCAGATCACAATTTAGGTTGACCGCCCGCTCCCCAACCTTCTCCCTTTTCTTTCTTCTCAGTAGCCCCTTACGTCTTCAGTGGCGGCCTGCTTTGTCTGGGGTGAACTATGTTAAAAGAAATTTTAAAGATATATATATATATATATATATATATATATATATATATATATATATATATATATGTGCATATTACATGAACAAACATATATATAGAGAGAGATAGTTATACATGCCTGTGTATATATGAATGTATCTATACAAAATATATACATGTAACCCTTACCCTAACCGTAACCCTAATCCTAACCCCATCAATATAATGCTGCGTATGATTATATATTTATACATTTGTATGTACAGAATGTATGTACATAAACTAAATAACCGATAATTATTGATTTTGAGCACTAGCTGCTAGCTTGAAGGGATTCAAATGTGGGTTACATTAGTTTAATTAAGTCTTATGCAAAAGTTAGAGTTAGGGTTAGAAAGTTAGGGTTAGGGTTAGGGTTAGGGTTAGTAAGTACGTAAGGTTTAGGGTTAGGGTTAGGGTTAGTAAGTACGTAAGGTTTAGGGGAAGGGTTAGGGTTAGGGTTAGGGTAAGGGTTAGGGTTAGTGAGTACGTAAGGTTTAGGGGAAGTCTTAGGGGTAGGTTAG
>OY744548.1:3345777-3350777 GCA_963556195.1 Sepiola atlantica
TGCCATTCAAATGCAGAGAAAACCAACGGCAAGAAATCAATGCTGATCAGCTGCTGCGAGAACGCAACATGGTGTGCGACACTTATCGAGAGAAGCGCACGGTACTAAAAATTGGGGGGAGATCGAGACATATGACGAGTCTAGGAAACACCACTTGTTGACACGAGTGAGCGATCCTTGGGACCGACTCGCGTGAAAACCCGTACTGAGAAAATGGTCATACGTCATTTCGTATTGCACCTGTTTGTCTTCACAAATAAAATCTCTATTTATCTTTATACGCAATCATGCAGCAAATATATATATATATATATATATATATATATATATATATATATATATATATATATATAATTTTAAATTGTATTTTTAATATTCTACCTACGTACGACGCCGTTCCAAGCTTACGGCCTTCATCAGCGCAGGGAAATAACAATGTTCACAGGGCGCGAACCCGGTTCACAGAGACACCTTGAATCTACAAGTGTGTGCTTTTGTCCCATAGGCCTGGTCACGTGATAAAGGAGAAAGTAAGTAATATTTATACTGAAAGCGGCGAGTATGAATATCAAGATATATATATATATATATATATATATATATATATATATATATATATATATATATATATATATATATATATGCACTGTATATCTTTAACTAAAAAGTATGCATTGGGCTGATATATTTGATGTTTTATATACGTTTATGTATTTTTATATCTATTTTTATATATTTTCAAAGTTTAATTTTATTACCTGCAGTAACGTCATTGCGGCAATGGTCCTCTGAGGAGAATAATTTTCTTTGAAAACTCATGAGTTAAGGACTTTAAACAACTTTGCCTGAACATTGAATTCTAATAAAATTTTATTCGCACCTTATTTTATTATTTCACTTCATATAATGCTATATATCAATATATATATATATATATATATATATATATATATATATATATATATATATTGATATTTATATATATATATATATTGATATTTATATATATATATATATATATATATATATATATAATGAAAGAATTAAGAAGGCTGAAGGCAATGCAGACAGCTCGAAAGAACAAAAACAAAACATCAAAGGGTATGTCTTATAACAATCTATTTCATTTTAATCTTGCACGGACGGCAAGTGTGGGGTAAGCTGTATTAGAAATCATTTGATATTTCGGGAAAATGTTCCCCTTTGTAAGAAATGGACATAAATAAATGTCCGACTGTGTGGAATCCCCAAAGATGGATGCCAGCTTGTTTATTGTTCGTTCTTTCCAGCTTATAATCAATCAGGTACTCTGCATTGTTTTCAGCCTTCTTAGTACTTTTATTACAAGTTCCGGCAAAGCTTCAAGCAAACTACCATTCTCTCTTATATATATATATATATATATATATATATATATATATATATATATATATATATATATATATATATATATATATATATGTGTGTGTGTGTGTGTGGTAAATGAAAAAGGAAAGACCAAAATATGTTTGTTTTTATGTATTCATCAACGTTTCGTCTTTATTTGTTAGACTTCCTCAGGATGATAATTTTAAGAAAAAATGTCATGCAAGTACATGAAAGTATTGGGTTGACATGATGGGTTAATGAGAAGAAGTAGTAGCCACTACTGGGAGCGCAGGACCGAGGTCCGGGCTGAGAGAAGTCGGTGTGAACCCAATATTTTCATTTACTCGCATGACATTTCTCTTGAAATTATCATCCTGAGGAAGTCTTACAAATATAGACGAAACGTTGCTGAATACATATATAAAAACCTCTTTTGGTTTTCCCTTTTTCATTTCCCATTACGTCGGATTACCCTCATCCTGATTTTCTCATATATATATATATATATATATATATATATATATATATATATATATATATATATATATATATATATATATATATATATGTATATAGAAAAAATTGGCTGTTTTAATAGGGCGTACATATCTATGTCTTCTTGGTGGGGACTGGATGCTGCAATGTTACTTAATTAAAGATAGGTTTCCTGTTTGATGCTTTACAGTATATATATATATTTCTGGTGGCGATGTTTTCTAACGAGCAGCATCGTTTAAATATCCTGAATTGACAAATACATGTTGGTTGTTCATCTGTATGCGAAATGGTACGTCAAAAGGCACAGTAGCTTTTGGATTTTGAACAGTATTAATAAAAGGTTTGTACGAGGGATTTATCGTAATATTGATTATATATATATATATATATATATATATATATATATATATATATATATATATATATATATATATATATACATATATATAAAATATATAGATATATATATCTCTATATATAGATAAATTTAAGAATATATATATATATATATATATATATATATATATATATATATATATATATATATATATATATATATAAATATATACATATATATACACATATATAAATTAATATATACATAAATTTATATGTACATATATATATATGACGGTGGAAAAGTGGTCAACGATGCGGAGTGAAAAACCTCAGAACCCACACCTGATCTTGTGTCTAACCTCCTGGAGAGGAGATTATATATATATATATATATATATATATATATATATATAAATCATTTGAATACAGAGGAATGTTTCCAGTATTGATTTATATAGCGCTCAGTGCATTTAAGAGTGTTAATAATAATACTAATAATACTAATACAAATAATAATAATATTAATAATAATAATAATAATAATAATAATAATAATAATAATAATAATAATAATAATAATAATAATAATATTAATAATAATAATAATAATAATAATAATGATGATGATGAACAGATTATGAATGTCTAAAACCATGAAATCAGGTATCGAACAAAGATAATCGGCTGATGAAATTGGTGATCGAAGTAAAACTGCATCTGTGTATGAAGTAACTATCTATTTGATATTTATGAATGAAGATAGGGAGTAAATGATCGGACGTATATAAAAATCTTAAAATAAAATAAGTAAATATAAATAATATAGATAGTTGCTTTCCATTATATATATATATATATATATATATATATATATATATATATATATATATAAGCCAGGTTCATATTATATTGCAATGTTTTTTTCTCATTTTCAAAAACCATAACATTTTTGTTAAATATAAATTTTTTTACGCTTTATTTTTGCTCTGTTGTCACCAATTGACAATTATCGAGCTGAATTTTTTAAGGAGACTGCAAAGTAAAAGTCCGCTGAAAGTATGTGCTAATGCATATATTGTCATTAATAATTATATATATATATATATATATATATATATATATATATATATATATATGTATATACATATTAATATATATATATATATGTATATATATATATATATATATATATATATATATAGGATAATGTACGTTACTATATATATATATATATATATATATATATATATATATATATATATATATATATATATATATATATATATATATATATCCAGGACGACGGTAACGTATAATACAGACATGGAGGGCACACGATGTGAGCATCTCCACTTATCTTGATTTGTGTCATCAGTTTTAACTTCTGACGAACCTGGTCTAAGTTGAAATAAATTATCACACCAGACTGATATGGTATTTTTACTTATTTAAATTATAACTTATATATATATATATATATATATATATATATATATATAAAGATATGTATATATAAAGATATGTATATATATATAAAGATATGTATATTCATATATAATTAAATATATAATCGTTTCTCTATCCTTCGCTTATTATATACATTACATCGATTTATATGACGAGAAAGCATAATTACATACCGTCATTATTTTATGCGTAAACATATACAGAAATGTGTATATATATATATATATATATATATATATATATAAATATACTCCTAAAGATACATTTAAAAAATAGTAATATCTGTATAAAAATTATAAATACGCATATAAATATATATATATATATATATATATATATATATATATATATATATATATATATATATTAAAATTTCATGTATCCACATGAAATTTCATGAGGAGATATTATTTTTTATGTATCAATTTTTAATATTTACTTCGGCAATACGTAAGTAGAGCTAGGTAGTAACTTATAAAAATATATTTATGGCAATTAAGCTACACAGAGGCTCATCCCTGGGGAAAATCTCCAGATTTCCCCGGGGATGAAACGCGGAAGCCTCTGTGTAGCTTAATTGCTATAAATATATTTTCATAACTTACTATATATATATATATATATATATATATATATATATATATATATATATATATATATATATATATAAATGTGCGTGTGTTTTTGTACTTTCCGTAAATGTTTAATATATATATATACATATATATATATATACATATATATATATATATATATATATATATATATATATATATATATATATATATATATTTCTATTAATTTAAAAGGAACAGCAGATGACATAAAACTTAACGTTTCGCCCAACTGTTGCATGGGCTTTTTCAAGAGCGCAAAAATGCTAAAATTAGAAACGAACAGGTAAGAAAAGCAGCATTTTTTCGAGCTTGAAAAAGCTTACGAAATAGTTGGACGAAACGTTGAGTTTTATATCTTTCGCTTTTCTGTTTTAATTCATACTGTCGGATTATTTCATCCATTCTATTTATCATATATATATATATATATATATATATATATATATATATATATATATATCAATTGTATATCTGTTGTCTCATATATGTCGATTAATTGAACTCCAGTATGTATCAGAAAGTGCTTTATAAGAGTTATAGCTGTATTATAATCTCCATTCTTTTATTTATACAACCATTATTGGCTACATATGTTCATACATGTTTCAGCTGCGATCTCTTTCGAAATCCAGAGTTTTTAAAATGGTCCGAGGAATCAGGATTTCGAAAGAGATCGCAGCTGAAAAATGTATACACATATGTAGTCCATAA
>OY744548.1:3353277-3370777 GCA_963556195.1 Sepiola atlantica
GTCACGATGTTTTTATATGTTCAGCGAAAAAATGAATATAAGACGTAAGCCTACGAAAATAAAGAAAAAATATATTTTTTCTTCAATAAGAAAAATAAACAAATGTTAGAATGAATTTCAATTTACTTACTTGTTTTTTTTTTAAGTGTTATATATCCTTTTATTCCAATGATTATTTTCAAAATATCTTTTGGTATTATCCAGATTTGGTTGTTTGTTTCTCAGCCGTTTTATTAGATTGTGACCTTTTTTTTGTTTTGTTTTTTTTTGTTTTAGATATATAGAAAAATGTGTTCCCTTTCTTGGTAATTGACTTTAATTATATCCACAATTATCGAACACCTTTGTTGCGCAGATCGATATTAATCACAAGCTATACACAAACACACACACACACACACACTTAAATATATATTTTTTTTTATATTCAGGAATATTCATATCTATATAATTCTTCAGGCATCCATAGAATTCTCAAAAAAAAAGCGCGCCATATACGCACTCACATTTATATAGTCATATGCGCGTATATCCACGCTTGTAGACCTTTATAATTATATACATGTTTACTTTGAGTATAACATTTTATTTTTGGACCTGTATAATTATGTACATTTTATTTTCTGTATATATAAAATTTTATTAAAATTTTATTAACATTTTAAAACATTTTCTTGAACAATGAGTAGATGTATATGTATTTTCGCGCGCGCTTGTGTGCGTGTGTCTGTTAACTTATATCCGATAAAATATATGCAAAGACCAGGTATATTATGTACCTATGTAATATATATACAAACACACACACACATATATATATATATGTCTTTATATATATATATATATATATGTATATATGTATATATATATATATATATATATATATATATATATATATATATATATATATATATATAAAGATAAATAGGTTTTCTCTTTAATTTCAACTCTCTACACTTTTTGAAATCACATGTTTGAACAAAAACAATGGTGTTATTTTTATTATGATTGCGTTCTCACAATATCCTGCGATCCATTATCCGTGTATATATACAAACATATATATATATATATATATATATATATATATATATATATATATATATATATATAGTGTAATATATATAGATATCTATTTGTTTACTTTCTTTCGTTTCATAGGGAATCCTTATAAATTAAAATGAAACTTGTGTATATATTGCGATATGTGAGTTTCTATTAAAACTATGTTTTTTTTTTAAAGCTAGTAACATATGAATCTATGTGTATGTATATATATGTATATAAACATACATTTACACCTGTAAGCATTAGTTTTTCAAGGCAGATGACCTGTTTGGTATTAATAAGGGGCATCCGTTTAGTGCCGGTATCTTTCGATTCAAGTGTATATTCACAATGTCGAAATTGTGTTTTTCGTTTGTGTGTTTGTTTGTTTTTTTGTTTACGAATCTTGTGTATATTGAGCGCACGGGGTCGCAGTTATTGTAGTAACTAACTTTTTGGTAAAAGAGTTATGCGTCCCTCCGACGGACTGCAATCCGTGTGTTGATTCGTATCATCACGTTTCGTCCTTTAAAATGTGTTGGTTGCGCTGTGTCGGGCTTTCGCGATTTCGCTCGTCTTTCTCTCTTGTTTCCTTCTCTTTTTGTTCCCCCCTTTTTAAACTGACGCTTTCTTTACCAGATCTTCGCCGGTGTCTTTCGGAGACTACACCAACTTACTAAGATAGTCCTTTTCTTTTATCTACTGTTTTTTTTAACCCCTCTCGTGTTTTCCCCCCCTCCTGATGTGGACTTTGTTTATTGAATTGTTTATTTTTATTTTTTTTTTTCGTTTTTTTTTATTTCTTCCTTGTTCAGCAGCTTATTGTTATTTCTTTTTATCTTTTTTCTGTTCTCTTCTCTTTTCTCTTTTTTCTTTTCTCTTTTTTCTTTTCTCTTTTTTCTTTTCTCTTATCGTCTTTGTTTCTTTAGATCGTCTTTGTTCGTCCGTTTCTTGGTTGCTCCCGTCTGTGTGTCCGATAATCAGATTCGTCCGTGTCTTATGCGTTGCCCCCTCTCTCTCTCTCTCTCTCTCTCTCTCTCTCTCTCTCTCTCTCTCTCTCTCTCTCTCTCTCTCGATCTATCTATCTATCGCTATCTCAGACTGGCTCTCGTGTGCCCTCTCTCTTTCTTCCATTCATTGCGTCAAAAGCAACTTCGTTAATAGACAAAAATTAACGCAGACATTGTCAATACGGACGACAAAGGAAAGAGAATGCGACGATTTTGAACAGTCAGAAAAAAAACAAAAAAAACAATAATCAAAAAAATAAAACAATAAAAAAATAAAACTAACATTAGTCTCATCACGGATGTTATTTCTAATTAAAAATGTAAAAATATAGTTTAGCTTGACTTTCGAAGAAAGCAACTGGTTGTTTTCTGCAAAAAGATAAAGTGGCAGTAAGCCTTCTTAACAAACAACACATCTGGGACGCTATTCTTAATGTTTACCTTTCTTAATGTTTACCTTAGATGTTACATTTAAAAAAAAAAATTATTCACGAAATCTCGGCCGTTACACTCTCCTGCCTTCTTGCGTGCTGTAATTATTTAAAATATTAATATGTTTTACACAGTTATACTAGTTTTTTTTTTTAAATAAAGCGGTCGACCTTAGTCGAAGGCGACCTGAAGATATAGGGGAGGGCGACACTCCTATTCGAGTACTACTCACTTTGGATGCTCACCTTTTAGTGTTTAGTGTTTAACAAATAGGCTACAAATATAATTTTTTAAAGTATTTGTTATGAATGGATCGGGGATTAAACCCTGGTCTCCCGACTCATTATTTCAAAAGTGGACGTATTAATATTGACCGACGAATTCTCATACATACTGAATTAAGATGCTGGTATAGTTTTCCATATTTAACTATTTCAAACTGTACTCAGCGTTTTTTTTATATATATATAATTTATATATCGCTTGGGCCGATTAACTCTCCTACCTTCTTAGTTGATATGTTGGTGTTATTGAATTAAGCGAACTGATATCGGAATAACGCCTATTATATGTACCTTTCGCCCGTCGTGCACTCGTGTCTCTATAGATAGGATCCCGCATGATTTATATGTCGAACTATTATATTTTATAGCGTTTGTACAATACACACGATTTCGACCGACACACTTTCCAGCCATCACAGATAAAGTCTTTCCGTTAATTACTTTATTTTTATTTTTTTTTAATATTTGTCCTTATCCTATAGCATTTCGGTCGTGGCACTCTTCGGCTTTCCCATGTGTTATCAGGGCCGGCGGGACGGTTATAAAAGTGTGTGTGTGTGTGTGGGGGGGGCTCTCCTAAAAAGTGGGGGGCCCGGTTAAACACATGCATATATAACTTCATTATTGATGACCGTAAAGTGGGGGGGGGGCCAAGTCAAAAAGTCGAGGGGGGCTTGAGCCCCCCCCCTACCCCGCCCCCGGTGCCGCCGTCCATGTGTTATTGTTATTTGAATACCTTCCCCGTAATCATCGGAGTTGATTTTGTACACGGAATATATTTGCAGATGAACCCTCCGTTGTTGTTAGTTAAATTATTGACTTTTTGGTTCATTTTACTTCGATCGAATTTCTCGGAAATCAAGGGAGCCCCTTGCTGGGGCTAAAACTTCATCTCTATATGAGATACATATTCCATTTTAAGTTATCTTTACCTGTCAAACATTGAGTTAGTAAAGAAGTTAAAGACATTCATTTTCCTTCACCCCAATGGATCAATAAACTGTGTTATAGTATATCTTTCTCGTACTCTCCGAATTCTAGGACAAGAATTCATCTAGTCTGGTGGAGTAGGGTTAGGGTTGTTATTTGAGGTAACATTACTTGAAGAAGATGAACCGTTACTCGTATCAACCAGTGTTTGTTAGTCATACTAAGGAGATCTTATTTGGGCTTCGAATACTATGTTATTTTGAATATTTAGTCAGGGTTTACTTGTCGGAAAAAGTATCCTCATGTCAGGTTGTCCTGACAAACCCCTGTACAAAGAGACCTTTGGCACTCGAGGTAAGTGTCTAGTAGGTATTCAAGTTCTATCCTGCCTATTGACATGTTGCGGACTGTTGTTATATGTAAAACATTTCGGTCGTCGGGTTCTTCGGCCTTCTCAGATGAGTTGAGTTTTATTAACATATTTTATATAATTTTTATCATTTAAATACTTCAGACCATTAATCAAATAATGGTGGGTTGGATCACAACGTTTCGGCCGGTGTAATCTTCTTTTTTTCAGGTGGATATTTTTAAATTTGGCAATTGTATGTTACATACGGGAAACAAAACGAAATTTCGAACTGAATTTTTTTTTTATAGAAATCGCTCCAGACAAGGCATGAAGCCACTTGATGTAAACAGTTAGAACTACTACTTATAGCTGAAAAACTTGCTGTATGGTTCGATTCTGACCCAGAAAACAGCAATTCTTCCCTCTTTGTCAGAAACATCGCTTATTGAATGTGAGCACTAAAGGACAAAATAAGGGAAGCGAGAGTTACGAAGATGCCGAAAGTAAACCAAATGTTAACTTTGTACTCTCCTTTCTCTTTTTATTCAATCCAATGGGTAGATTGTCCTCGTTCCGTCAGCTGTGAACGGTTAGAAGCGGTAATTAATTATTACGATATGTTTAGTTAATTATAATATTATTAATTAGCTAATTATTAGCTATTATAATATGATAGTTTCATATTTCCAGGAGATAATATAATTATGATATTAGATATTATAATATTAGTTAATTATAATATTCTTAATTAGTTAATTATAATATTAGTTAATTATAATATTCTTAATTAGTTAATTATAATATTAGATATTATAATATGATAGTTTCATATTTTCAGGAGATAATATAATTATGATATTAGATATTATAATATTAGTTAATTATAATATTAGTAAATTATAATATTAGTTAATTATAATATTAGTTAATTATTATATTAGATATTATAATATTAGTTAATTATAATATTAGTTAATTATAATATTAGTTAATTATTATATTAGATATTATAATATTAGTTAATTATAATATTAGTTAATTATAATATTAGTTTATTATGATATTCTTAATTAGTTAATTATAATATTAGCTATTATAATATGATAGTTTCATATTTTAAGGAGATAATATAATTATGATATTAGATATAATAATATTAGTTAATTATAATATTCTTAATTAGTTAATTATAATATTAGTTTATTATAATATTCTTAATTAGTTAATTATAATATTCGATATTATAATATGATAGTTTCATATTTTCAGGAGATAATATAATTATGATATGAGATATTATAATATTAGTTAATTATAATATTAGTTAATTATAATATTAGTTAATTATAATATTCTTAATTAGTTAATTATTAGCTATTATAATATGATAGGTTCATATTTCTAGGAGATAATATAATTATGATATTAGATATTATAATATTAGTTAATTATAATATTCTTAATTATTTAGTTATAATATTAGTTAATTATAATATTCTTAATTAGTTAATTATAATATTAGATATTATAATATGATAGTTTTATATTTTCAGGAGATAATATAATTATGATATTAGATATTATAATATTAGTTAATTATAATATTAGTTAATTATAATATTAGTTAATTATAATATTCTTAATTAGTTCATTATAATATTAGATATTATAATATGATAGTTTCATATTTTCAAGAGATAATATAATTATGATATTAGATATTATAATATTAGTTAATTAAAATATTAGTTAATTATAATATTACTTAATTGTAATATTATTAATTAATTATTATAATATTATTAGTTATTATCACCTCTAGTAAAGATCGAAACTTCAACTTGCAGAAGACTATTAATTACAACTGATTATTAATCAGCGCCTTATCCGTTACGCCACAAGTCCACATGGACCCGTTGCGTAAGTGTTAGTCTTCTGGAGGTTGATGGTTCAACCCTTACTAAAGGCGATAATAAATCCATACCACATAAACAAATAAACACTTCTACATTTCCATGGCTGACAGAACAAAAGCAATCCACCCCCGTGGATTAAATGACGGGTTCATTTAGACATTATGTGTATGGACCTGAGTTCGAAATAAATATTGACAACTTTGAAAAGGTGCATCTGAAGAAGGTCGGAGGTTACATCGGCCGAAACGGTGTCTATAAAACAATCTACTGTGGATAGTAGTTTGAATAATCCAAAGAATATAAGCTAGTTTATACCCGCTCTTTGAGCGGTGTCAGTACATTTCGTGGGTATGTCTATGTCTATGCTTAACTAGCTTCTTCTTCTTCTTTCTTCTTCTTCTTCTTCTTCTTCTCTTTCTTTTTTTTCTTCTTCTTTTTCTTCTTTTTCTTCTCTTTCTTTTTCTTCCTTTTCTTCTTCTTCTTCTTCTTCTTCTTCCTTTTTTTCTTCTTCTTCTTCTTCTTCTTCTTCTTCTTCTCTTTCTTTTTCTTCCTTTTCTTCTTTTTTCTTCTTCTTCTTTTTCTTCCTTTTCTTCTTTTTTCTTCTTCTTCTTTTTCTTTTCTTCTTCTTTACCTTTTTCTTTCTTTTCTTCTTCTTTTTCCTTCTTCTTCTTTTTCTTCTTTTTCTTCTCTTTCTTTTTCTTCCTTTTCCTGTCCTTCTTTTTTCGTTTACTTCTTTTTTTTCTTCTTCTTCTTTTTCTTCTTCTTCTTTTTCTTCTTTTTCTTCATGTTTCTTCTTCTTCTTCTACTTTTTCTTCATCTTCTTTTTTAAATTCTTCTTCTTCCAATTGTCCTCTTCTTCCTTTCTACCTCTACATAACTCGAATTCCTCTTCCTTTTCTTCTCTTTCTTCATTCTTCTTCTTCTTCTTCCTCTTCTTTTTCTTCTTCTTCTTCCTCTTCTTCCTCTTCTTTTTTTCTTCTTTTTTTTCTTCTTCTATTTTCTTCTTCTTTTTCCTCTTCTTTTTTTTCTTCTTTTTTTTCTTCTTTTTTCTTCTTCTTCTTTTTCTACTTTTTCTTCATTTTTTTCTTCTTTTTTCTTCTTCTTTTTTCTACTTTTTCTTCATCTTCTCTTTTAAATTCTTCTTCTTCCAATTGTCCTCTTCTTCCTTTCTACCTCTACATAACTCGAATTCCTCTTCCTTTTCTTCTCTTTCTTTTTCTTCTTTTTCTTTTTCTTCTTCTTTTTCTTCTTCTTCTTCCTCTTCTTTTTTTTCTTCATTTTTTCTTCTTCTTTTTCTACTTTTTCTTCTTATTCTTTTTTTAAATTCTTCTTCTTCTTCCAATTGTCATCTTCATTCTTTCTACCTCTACATAACTCGAATTCGTCTTCATCTTTTTATTCAACCACTTTTTTGCTATTTTCCTTCTACCTCTTTGACAGCCTCTTTCTACTCCTCTTTCTTTTTCTTTCACATTTTACTTATTTTCGCCGTCATCTCCACCTTCACAATATTCTTCTTCTTACTTACCTCATTTTCATTCCAGTCCTTCATCTTATTCTTCCTTACTTCTTCATCATTCACCATTCCTTCGTCTTGATAATCTTCCTTCTCGAAACTCTTCTTTCTCTTAATTTTTTTCCAATTTCATCCTCTTCTCTCCCCTCGCATCCTTCCTTTCTTCTTCTTTATTTCTTCTTCTTCTTCTTCTTTTTCTTCTTCTTTTCTCTTTCTTTTTCTTCCTTTTCTTCTTTTTCTTCTTCTTCTTTTTTTTTCTGCTTCTTGTTCTTGCTCTTCTTCTTCTTCTTCTTCTTCTTCATCTTCTATGCGTTCTTCTTCTTCTTCTTCTTCTTCATCTTCTATGCGTTCTTTATCTTCATCTTTACTACTCTTTCCGTCTTTCTTTCTCTTAATCATCCTTATTCTCAACCCCTCTTTTTTCTCCTCTTCTACTTCTTCTTCCTCCCCCTCTTTTTTCTTCTTTTCCATCGTTTTTTCTACTTAATTCCTTCCCTCCATTTTCTTCTTTTATACTCCTTTTTCTCCCTTCTCGTCCCTTTATTATTTTTCATACTCTTCCTCTTCCCCCTCATCCTCCATCTTCTCCCACTGTTCCAGTTCCTTCCAATACACACTGTAAACGTTAAATACTTCTATCTAAATCCTTTCTATCTAAATCCTTTCTATCTAAATCCTTTCTATCTAAATCCTAATGTTTCCAAGAACCATCTGCAGGTGAAAATTCCAAAAAAACAATGAAGAAATCACAATAAAAACGTTTCTATTTTCCAAACTAAAGAAGGAAAATACTGCTGATCCTCGGAAATTTCACAATCCGAACACTACGCAGCATTGAAGTAACGTCAATCACGCACAAATCAATCTCTTTTCTACGAATTTTCAAAACATGTTACATCGACAACTCCAATGCCTGCCTGTCTTTTGCGTTATCATTTTATTTTATGTAAATATTGAACAAAAGTCCTCTATTATTGAAGGGTAATTGTTGTCCCTGTGTCTACCATAGGCAAACGGATGTTTCGGAAGAGAGAGCATCGCGGTTTTGTGGAAGATCATTTCTTGGCGACGAAAATTTGCACTGCCCCCGCGCGCTAGAAAGCATCCAGGTGTAAATTGTGCAGTTTTTGGCGGTCTTGTGCAGCAGGGCATCACTCACTGCTCTTCCAAATAGTGGAGGTTTCGCTACAATACGAATTTTGTTTGGCATGAATTTTTCACGAGTTCGACAAAATGTACCTGAAAACATTCAGAGATTAAATCGTGCGAAACGTTGGTAAAATAATATCCAGTATTAGAACAGTAGTACAAATAAATTTAAAAAAATACAAATAAAGAAAATCGCAGTCTGTTAGGTTTAATGTTTTTGATAGCTTTATCATCGCTAACCGCGCAGTTTGGATGGATTCACATCACGAAGACGCGTTCTTGTTACCAATATACGATGTATATGTTATTACTAACGTAAGAAAGGTCACAGAGTTCACCAATGTCATCAGCCTTTGCACGTTCATGATTCAATGGCTGCTGCGGTTTCTTTCTGTCCCCTGCGTGTTACTACGTTTTATTTGTTTACCTATGTATATATTTATTTATTTGTTTACTTATGTATATATGTATTTATTTGTTTACCTATGTATATATTTATTTACTTGTTTACCTATGTATATATTTATTTATTTGTTTACCTATGTATATATGTATTTATTTGTTTACCTATGTATATATTTATTTACTTGTTTACCTATGTATATATTTATTTATTTGTTTACCTATGTATATATGTATTTATTTGTTTACCTATGTATATATTTATTTACTTGTTTACCTATGTATATATTTATTTATTTGTTTACCTATGTATATATTTATTTACTTGCTTACCTATGTATATATTTATTTATTTGTTTACCTATGTATATATGTATTTATTTGTTTACCTATGTATATATTTATTTACTTGTTTACCTATGTATATATTTATTTATTTGTTTACCTATGTATATATGTATTTATTTGTTTACCTATGTATATATTTATTTACTTGTTTACCTATGTATATATTTATTTATTTGTTTACCTATGTATATATGTATTTATTTGTTTACCTATGTATATATTTATTTACTTGTTTACCTATGTATATATTTATTTATTTGTTTACCTATGTATATATGTATTTATTTGTTTACCTATGTATATATTTATTTACTTGTTTACCTATGTATATATTTATTTATTTGTTTACCTATGTATATATGTATTTACTTGTTTACCTATGTATATATTTATTTATTTGTTTACTTATGTATATATTTATTTATTTGTTTACCTATGTATATATGTATTTATTTGTTTACCTATGTATATATTTATTTATTTGTTTACCTATGTATATATTTATTTACTTGTTTACCTATGTATATATGTATTTATTTGTTTACCTATGTATATATTTATTTACTTGTTTACCTATGTATATATTTATTTACTTGTTTACCTATGTATATATGTATTTATTTGTTTACCTATGTATATATTTATTTATTTGTTTACCTATGTATATATGTATTTATTTGTTTACCTATGTATATATTTATTTATTTGTTTACTTATGTATATATTTATTTATTTGTTTACCTATGTATATATTTATTTACTTGTTTACCTATGTATATATGTATTTATTTGTTTACTTATGTATATATTTATTTATTTGTTTACCTATGTATATATTTATTTACTTGTTTACCTATGTATATATTTATTTATTTGTTTACCTATGTATATATTTATTTATTTGTTTACCTATGTATATATGTATTTATTTGTTTACCTATGTATATATTTATTTATTTGTTTACCTATGTATATATTTATTTACTTGTTTACCTATGTATATATTTATTTATTTGTTTACCTATGTATATATTTATTTACTTGTTTACCTATGTATATATTTATTTACTTGTTTACCTATGTATATATTTATTTATTTGTTTACCTATGTATATATGTATTTATTTGTTTACCTATGTATATATTTATTTACTTGTTTACCTATGTATATATTTATTTATTTGTTTACCTATGTATATATTTATTTACTTGCTTACCTATGTATATATTTATTTATTTGTTTACCTATGTATATATGTATTTATTTGTTTACCTATGTATATATTTATTTACTTGTTTACCTATGTATATATTTATTTATTTGTTTACCTATGTATATATGTATTTATTTGTTTACCTATGTATATATTTATTTACTTGTTTACCTATGTATATATTTATTTATTTGTTTACCTATGTATATATGTATTTATTTGTTTACCTATGTATATATTTATTTACTTGTTTACCTATGTATATATTTATTTATTTGTTTACCTATGTATATATGTATTTATTTGTTTACCTATGTATATATTTATTTACTTGTTTACCTATGTATATATTTATTTATTTGTTTACCTATGTATATATGTATTTACTTGTTTACCTATGTATATATTTATTTATTTGTTTACTTATGTATATATTTATTTATTTGTTTACCTATGTATATATGTATTTATTTGTTTACCTATGTATATATTTATTTATTTGTTTACCTATGTATATATTTATTTACTTGTTTACCTATGTATATATGTATTTATTTGTTTACCTATGTATATATTTATTTACTTGTTTACCTATGTATATATTTATTTACTTGTTTACCTATGTATATATGTATTTATTTGTTTACCTATGTATATATTTATTTATTTGTTTACCTATGTATATATGTATTTATTTGTTTACCTATGTATATATTTATTTATTTGTTTACTTATGTATATATTTATTTATTTGTTTACCTATGTATATATTTATTTACTTGTTTACCTATGTATATATGTATTTATTTGTTTACTTATGTATATATTTATTTATTTGTTTACCTATGTATATATTTATTTACTTGTTTACCTATGTATATATTTATTTATTTGTTTACCTATGTATATATTTATTTATTTGTTTACCTATGTATATATGTATTTATTTGTTTACCTATGTATATATTTATTTATTTGTTTACCTATGTATATATTTATTTACTTGTTTACTTATGTATATATTTATTTATTTGTTTACCTATGTATATATTTATTTACTTGTTTACCTATGTATATATTTATTTACTTGTTTACCTATGTATATATTTATTTATTTGTTTACCTATGTATATATTTATTTATTTGTTTACCTATGTATATATTTATTTATTTGTTTACCTATGTATATATTTATTTATTTGTTTACCTATGTATATATTTATTTACTTGTTTACCTATGTATATATTTATTTACTTGTTTACCTATGTATATATTTATTTACTTGTTTACCTATGTATATATGTATTTATTTGTTTACCTATGTATATATTTATTTATTTGTTTACCTATGTATATATGTATTTATTTGTTTACCTATGTATATATTTATTTATTTGTTTACTTATGTATATATTTATTTATTTGTTTACCTATGTATATATTTATTTACTTGTTTACCTATGTATATATGTATTTATTTGTTTACTTATGTATATATTTATTTATTTGTTTACCTATGTATATATTTATTTATTTGTTTACTTATGTATATATTTATTTATTTGTTTACCTATGTATATATTTATTTACTTGTTTACCTATGTATATATTTATTTACTTGTTTACCTATGTATATATTTATTTACTTGCTTACCTATGTATATATTTATTTATTTGTTTACCTATGTATATATTTATTTATTTGTTTACCTATGTATATATTTATTTATTTGTTTACCTATGTATATATGTATTTATTTGTTTACCTATGTATATATGTATTTACTTGTTTACCTATGTATATATTTATTTACTTGCTTACCTATGTATATATTTATTTACTTGTTTACCTATGTATATATTTATTTACTTGTTTACCTATGTATATATTTATTTATTTGTTTACCTATGTATTTATTTATTTATTTGTTTACCTATGTATATATTTATTTATTTGTTTACCTATGTATATATTTATTTACTTGTTTACCTATGTATATATTTATTTATTTGTTTACCTATGTATATATTTATTTATTTGTTTACCTATGTATATATTTATTTATTTGTTTACCTATGTATATATTTATTTATTTGTTTACCTATGTATATATGTATTTATTTGTTTACCTATGTATATATTTATTTACTTGTTTACCTATGTATATATTTATTTACTTGTTTACCTATGTATATATTTATTTATTTGTTTACCTATGTATATATGTATTTATTTGTTTACCTATGTATATATTTATTTATTTGTTTACCTATGTATATATTTATTTATTTGTTTACCTATGTATATATTTATTTATTTGTTTACCTATGTATATATTTATTTATTTGTTTACCTATGTATATATTTATTTATTTGTTTACCTATGTATATATTTATTTATTTGTTTACCTATGTATATATGTATTTATTTGTTTACCTATGTATATATTTATTTATTTGTTTACCTATGTATATATGTATTTATTTGTTTACCTATGTATATATGTATTTATTTGTTTACCTATGTATATATGTATTTATTTGTTTACCTATGTATATATTTATTTACTTGTTTACCTATGTATATATGTATTTATTTGTTTACCTATGTATATATTTATTTATTTGTTTACCTATGTATATATTTATTTACTTGTTTACCTATGTATATATGTATTTATTTGTTTACCTATGTATATATTTATTTACTTGTTTACCTATGTATATATGTATTTATTTGTTTACCTATGTATATATTTATCTATTTGTTTACCTATGTATATATTTATTTACTTGTTTACCTATGTATATATTTATTTATTTGTTTACCTATGTATATATGTATTTATTTGTTTACCTATGTATATATTTATTTATTTGTTTACCTATGTATATATTTATTTACTTGCTTACCTATGTATATATGTATTTATTTGTTTACCTATGTATATATTTATTTACTTGTTTACCTATGTATATATGTATTTATTTGTTTACCTATGTATATATGTATTTATTTGTTTACCTATGTATATATTTATTTACTTGCTTACCTATGTATATATTTATTTATTTGTTTACCTATGTATATATGTATTTATTTGTTTACCTATGTATATATGTATTTATTTGTTTACCTATGTATATATTTATTTATTTGTTTACCTATGTATATATGTATTTATTTGTTTACTTATGTATATATTTATTTACTTGTTTACCTATGTATATATTTATTTATTTGTTTACCTATGTATATATGTATTTATTTGTTTACCTATGTATATATTTATTTATTTGTTTACCTATGTATATATTTATTTACTTGTTTACCTATGTATATATTTATTTATTTGTTTACCTATGTATATATTTATTTACTTGCTTACCTATGTATATATTTATTTATTTGTTTACCTATGTATATATGTATTTATTTGTTTACCTATGTATATATGTATTTATTTGTTTACCTATGTATATATTTATTTACTTGTTTACTTATGTATATATTTATTTACTTGTTTACCTATGTATATATTTATTTACTTGTTTACCTATGTATATATTTATTTATTTGTTTACCTATGTATATATGTATTTATTTGTTTACCTATGTATATATGTATTTATTTGTTTACCTATGTATATATTTATTTACTTGTTTACCTATGTATATATTTATTTACTTGCTTACCTATGTATATATTTATTTACTTGTTTACCTATGTATATATGTATTTATTTGTTTACCTATGTATATATGTATTTATTTGTTCACCTATGTATATATTTATTTATTTGTTTACCTATGTATATATTTATTTACTTGTTTACCTATGTATATATGTATTTATTTGTTTACCTATGTATATATTTATTTATTTGTTTACCTATGTATATATGTATTTATTTGTTTACCTATGTATATATGTATTTATTTGTTTACCTATGTATATATTTATTTACTTGTTTACCTATGTATATATTTATTTACTTGTTTACCTATGTATATATTTATTTACTTGCTTACCTATGTATATATTTATTTACTTGTTTACCTATGTATATATGTATTTATTTGTTTACCTATGTATATATTTATTTATTTGTTTACTTATGTATACATTTATTTATTTGTTTACCTATGTATATATTTATTTACTTGTTTACCTATGTATATATTTATTTATTTGTTCACCTATGTATATATTTATTTATTTGTTTACCTATGTATATATTTATTTACTTGTTTACCTATGTATATATGTATTTATTTGTTCACCTATGTATATATTTATTTACTTGTTTACCTATGTATATATGTATTTATTTGTTTACCTATGTATATATGTATTTATTTGTTCACCTATGTATATATTTATTTATTTGTTTCCCTATGTATATATTTATTTACTTGTTTACCTATGTATATATTTATCTATTTGTTTACTTATGTATATATTTATTTACTTGTTTACCTATGTATATATGTATTTATTTGTTTACCTATGTATATATTTATTTACTTGTTTACCTATGTATATATTTATTTACTTGTTTACCTATGTATATATGTATTTATTTGTTTACTTATGTATATATTTATTTACTTGTTTACCTATGTATATATTTATTTATTTGTTTACCTATGTATATATGTATTTATTTGTTTACCTATGTATATATTTATTTTCTTGTTTACCTATGTATATATTTATTTACTTGTTTACCTATGTATATATTTATTTATTTGTTTACCTATGTATATATTTATTTACTTGCTTACCTATGTATATATTTATTTACTTGTTTACCTATGTATATATTTATTTACTTGTTTACCTATGTATATATTTATTTACTTGTTTACCTATGTATACATTTATTTACTTGTTTACCTATGTATATATTTATTTACTTGTTTACCTATGTATATATTTATTTACTTGTTTACCTATGTATATATTTATTTACTTGCTTACCTATGTATATATTTATTTATTTGTTTACCTATGTATATATTTATTTACTTGCTTACCTATGTATATATTTATTTACTTGTTTACCTATGTATATATGTATTTATTTGTTTACCTATGTATATATGTATTTATTTGTTCACCTATGTATATATTTATTTATTTGTTTACCTATGTATATATTTATTTACTTGTTTACCTATGTATATATGTATTTATTTGTTTACCTATGTATATATTTATTTATTTGTTTACCTATGTATATATGTATTTATTTGTTTACCTATGTATATATTTATTTACTTGTTTACTTATGTATATATTTATTTACTTGTTTACCTATGTATATATTTATTTACTTGCTTACCTATGTATATATTTATTTACTTGTTTACCTATGTATATATGTATTTATTTGTTTACCTATGTATATATTTATTTATTTGTTTACTTATGTATACATTTATTTATTTGTTTACCTATGTATATATTTATTTACTTGTTTACCTATGTATATATTTATTTACTTGTTTACCTATGTATACATTTATTTACTTGTTTACCTATGTATATATTTATTTACTTGTTTACCTATGTATATATTTATTTACTTGTTTACCTATGTATATATTTATTTACTTGCTTACCTATGTATATATTTATTTATTTGTTTACCTATGTATATATTTATTTACTTGTTTACCTATGTATACATTTATTTACTTGTTTACCTATGTATATATTTATTTACGTGTTTACCTATGTATATATTTATTTACTTGTTTACCTATGTATATATTTATTTACTTGCTTACCTATGTATATATTTATTTATTTGTTTACCTATGTATATATTTATTTACTTGCTTACCTATGTATATATTTATTTACTTGTTTACCTATGTATATATTTATTTATTTGTTCACCTATGTATATATGTATTTATTTGTTCACCTATGTATATATTTATTTACTTGTTTACCTATGTATATATGTATTTATTTGTTTACCTATGTATATATGTATTTATTTGTTCACCTATGTATATATTTATTTACTTGTTTACCTATGTATATATTTATTTACTTGTTTACCTATGTATATATTTATTTATTTGTTTACCTATGTATATATTTATTTACTTGCTTACCTATGTATATATTTATTTACTTGTTTACCTATGTATATATTTATTTACTTGTTTACCTATGTATATATGTATTTATTTGTTCACCTATGTATATATTTATTTACTTGTTCACCTATGTATATATTTATTTACTTGTTTACCTATGTATATATTTATTTCAATCTGTTTGATCGGCTCTTATTCTAAGGTTGACCGATACAAGTAATTTTCTTTCCTCCTGAATGCCTTAAGTATTACGTGGTTGAGTAAATCTAAACCGTCCGCCATTACAAACCCTATTACGAGGCCCTGGCCGACGAACTGTATAGATTAGGGTGCACAAAACCTGTTTATTTATTTTTTTCTGTCGAAATGTTTACGTATAGCATATCAAGAACTTTCTGATAAAAGATTGCATTTCGATTCTTCTTTCAGTCTTTGCGAAACCTTAATAACAGATCAAGTGCTTCACTGAAGAATAAAAGGTTTCGAAGAGTCCGCCAATTCTCTGGGATGTTGGAACATCATCGGTGATCAGGTATCAAGTAAATATAAAATATGCATTCGTTTTTTTATTTGGCCGACTGTTCTCACCTTGGAGTTTATAATCACAACGTCTCGGCAGAATAAACCTCAGACTTTCGTCAAGTGTAATTTATCCAACTCATCAATCTCAAACTCGGGAATCTTTATTTCGAACTGGGGAATCATGGGCAAATGATACTTTATTTCACACCGGTATCCTACATGGCAAACAAAAGCAAACTCTTTTTTGGAAGGATGATT
>OY744548.1:3375777-3398277 GCA_963556195.1 Sepiola atlantica
TTATTGCTTACTGCCTGAGGCGCCCCTACCAGGGAATGCCGACGGGACTGCCCAGGCAATTTTTAATGGCCAGAGTGATCACCTTTCGGGCGCTGGCTTTTCAAGTCCCACTTTCCCGACCCGACCTTGGGTCACATCTTACTTGTGGGAGTAAGATAAAAACTGGCCTTGTGCCTAACTCCTGGAGAGAAGTAAATTAATACATATACATGTACTAGAGGCTGCACCTCCCCATGCTTCCCGCGTCTAATCTCCCTTCTCCTATGTCTTAGATGTGCTCCCCGCAATCTTCTTATGAAAAAGGTATATCTACAAACTACTGAATAATTTAAATTCTCGTATTTTGAATTCCAACACCAGCAAGCCAATTACTGAGGAATTGGAAAATGAATTCAAGGGTAAAAAAATGAATGATCACATTTAATGCTGCCAAGACACATCTCGTTTCCTTAAACGAGTATATGAAACATTTCCGACCAATGATTATTGTTACACCGGCCGTTCTTACACAGGAGAAACTACACCGGTTGTCACTATAAATAGTGCGAGTCACCAGAAACACTGAAGACAAAGCACCACCTTGTAACTGTCTAGCCAAGAGCTAGTCAGTTTCTTACTTTGTTAATACACTTGTTAAACCAACCCTCGACTTGACTTACTTTATTTATTATTTACTGTGGAACAACTTCACAACAATTATCATAATAATACAGACTTGCTCTTCATTGACCAAGGACAAACATTATTAAGTGTATAATCAGAACATAGATTACACTTTGATTCTTGCCAAAACGCCGTGCGTAACTAATCGATGTGTTGCATTACCCGTTCTTTCAAGGTATCCGGTAAGATCAAACAATAATGACAAAGAACAGAACGTGTATAGAAAAACTTTGCTTTTCTTTATTTTCCATCACCGGATGGTTTACGCCGGCTACGCACACACATATAAAAAAAATATTCTGACATACTTTTGTCTCATGAAAGTCTTTTTCTTGCTGAGGTCACAGACTTGGTTTCCGTTAGAAACTTGTTCATATATACATCCGATTGGAAAGCAATTTGCTCTGCATTGTCTATCCGAGCGTCAACTGAAGCAATTGTTCTACAAGCACTTTGATGAAATACAAGTCAGGGGATTCCTTCACTGTACCAACTTGCTTATCAGTCGCATTTTTAGTCAGCGGACACGAAAGCCTATTCCGAATTCATAACAGCAAGCCGCAATAAATAGACTCTCTCTGGTCATCATTTTTAAAAAGTCAAAATCTTTTTAATGTAAATCTTTATAATCAAAAGTTTCTGATAATTTCTTTCTTAAATGAAAATTAAATTAAAAGTAAGAAAAGAGTTATTTTAATATCTGTGATCTGACATATGTTAATGTTAAAAAAACACCTATTTGATTACTTATTTTTGTAAAAGAAATTATTTTTAAAAAAATACAAACTTTTTTTCTTTCAGTAAAAATATTTTTTATCTCAAACTTTATAATTAAAATGATAAAGTTTTAGATAAAAAATATTTTACTTTTTAAAAATGATTACCGGAGAGACAGTCTATTGATTGCGGCTTGCTGTTCTGAATTCGGAATAGCGGCACGCTGACTTAGAGTCGAATATTTTTCTGAAGTGCTGAATTTATTATATATGATATATCGATAGGTTCGAAATTAAAGTATATAAGATCGTCAAAGTGTCCGCACTTTGCTTATTCATTTCATTAACACGAACCAAAATACCGACGTGATCCCCTTTTTGTGGAGGAGAGAAAAGGGCTATTTTTTAGATATAGGAAGGAAGTAATAATTCGTAAGTGCTCATCGCGGACGTGACTTTTATTAATATGTTCTATTTTTCTAAGTAGCCTTTTATTTACTTCTACCGTGTATGGCATTGGTCTGAGAGATTGCATCGCGCCGAATTCGACTTAGTGTAAAAGATGGCGTGTTTAACCGCTAGTGAACCACAAACGTTATCCAGGCAATAGCTTAATTAATAATGGTTATTTGATTAGAGAAGCAGTCAGGCGTGGGTTTCGAATTGTTTGGATTAAGGCGGGGACAAGTGAGAAAGTTGTTTCACATGATAGATTGTGTTTGTAACGGGTAAGTTATTCAAAGGATATGAGGGGGTCTTTAAAAGGGATGCTGGACAAAGATGCAGATAGAGTCACGATCAGAAGAGATCAGAAATTAAGGCATAATCCCCGGCTCTATGATATATATATATATATAGAGAGAGAGAGAGAGAGAAAGAGAGAGAGAGATAGATAGAGAGAGAGAGATAGATAGATAGATAGATAGATTGCTAGATAGATTACTAGATTTAGATATATAGATATTATATATATATATATATATATATTTCTGTACAAAAAAATAAATAAATATAACGCTCTTAATTTTAATTCTCATTCAATCTATCATTCTGTTGGGATTTTTCCTACTATATCAAAACAGAATTCATATATATATATATACATATATATATATATATATATATATATATATATATATATATATATATATATATATATATATATATATAATCTGGGGTTTCGAATCGCCTAACCAGTAGGGAATAGGCATATTTCTATGCTGATGGGTCCCTATTATAAAGGACGAAACGTATACGTACATAGATAATAAACAACACAAATATTTATTATTTGTAGCTCCTACAAAACCCGTCTAGAAGGGCACTGTAAGTGTAGTATTAACACAACATGACGTCGCTAGGTATTAATGCATTGTTCCTTTCAATAAGTTGAACGCTCTTATGACGTCAAGCGTTAAATTATCACTGTTTATTCGCTATTCAGCGTAAGCCGAGTGGTTGTGGACTTTGGGATTTGAATTGCAAAATGCTCGGAATCCAGGGTTTCGAATCGCATGACCAGTATTGAATAGTTATATGCTGATTAGTCCCGATTATAAAGGACGAAACGTATACGTACATAGATCATAAACAAAACATATATATATATATATCTATATATATATATATATATATATATATGTGTGTGTAAGAGGTTTATGTAGTTTGCTTGAAACATTGTTTATTGGTATATAGAAATGTGATATTTAGAAGGCAATACAGTGCAGAGGTGTGACGGATAGACACAAGTTGGAGCAAATAAGACATATAATGGTAGAACAAATGAATTAGTTTCAACCTTAATACAATGTGTACATACACATATATATATATTTATTTATTTATTATTTTTTGTTTTTGTTTTTTCCCTGCACGCTTGAACTTGAGTTGAACACGGTTCTGAAGAAGAAAAGAGTTCCCGAAAATAAATAAAAAATATTACGGAATTTCCACCAGACCATATTGATACAGGTATTACATAACATTGTAACATTGTGTAGATAGACAGATATATATGTGCTGTGAAAGGGAAAAAACAACAAAATAAATAATAATAAATATATATATATATATATGTGTATGTACACATAGTAGTAAGGTTGAAACTAATTCATTTGCTCCACCATTATATTTCTTATTTGCCCCAACTTGTGTTTATCCGTCACACCTCTGCATTGTATTGCCTTCTAAATATCACATATATATATATATATATATATATATATATATATATATAATAATCCTGCTAAAACATCCACAGGGTAGTAATCCAAAGAATTTCAACCGGGTTTATAAAAAGTGCTCAATATCAAATAGAGCTTTTATATATGATTATTTTTATTTACACAGACATGTACAATATCTGCGACACTGGCATGTCGATGTTATCGATCAACAGCTATTATAAACTCAGATCTCATCAGTTCTTTCTAAATATGATCTACAGTTAAGATCGGATTCTAACTCTGTCTGATGAGATCAGTTTATAATAGCTGTTGATCGATAATGTCGATCTGCCAGTGTCGCAGATTTTGTACATGTCTGTGTAAATAAAAATAATAATATATACATATATGTTATGGTGCCGTACCTACCTACGGAGAACTAATGGACTCGTCCACCTTATAAATACGGGAAGCACGTGACACTTGTTCTCTTCTTCCCAGGCAAACCGGCAATGGCGGTTGAGAGCACATCTCCTTGTATCTCTTTCTTTCTATTATATAATATATACCTTTGTTCATTTAAACCATGTGTTCCTGTGTCATTCATTCGGCCTTACCCAGGTTCACAACAATATATATATACACATATATATATATATATATATATATATATATATATATATATGCAATGAGAGAGAAACATATATAGGTCTCTATGTTAAAATGTATATATATATATATATATATATATATATATATATATATATATATATATATATATATATATATATATATATATTCTTTTATATATAGTCGACTTTCTCAGATATCAAGGGTCAAGTGCCAAAATATATGTTTTAGCATGTACCTTATTCTTCATGCATACCAACCTCTTCCAATTAAAAGCTCGATTATTGTCAACTTGAAACAACAGAGCATATAAAAGTAAACGAATGAATATTCAATCAATATTAGGTGGTATCCTTTAGTTTCGTAGTCTGACGCTTTGAATTAAGACTCCAAAATTAAATTACGTAATGAGATTTATTTACAGGTTAATTAAAGTATTTTTATTACAGGTTAATTAAAGTATTTTTATTACAGGTTAATTAAAGTATTTTTATAATTAAACTGTAATTATTCTTTAGCCGATTTTAAATGAGTTTCGTTGTGTTGCGCGTATCTCTCTAAGTTCTCCTCGCCCGAGGTGGTTATTTCAAAGCTGCTGTAGATAGATCCAATATATATATATATATATACAGGGTGGGCCAAAATAAGGGTCCTATCTTTAAATTTGAATAACTTGAATTTGAATAACTTCCACAAAATAAAAGTTAAACTCACCAAACTTTATGTGTGTGTAGACTGACCCTTCCGAGATTTTTTGAAATAAACAAAACAAATTTTAGCCGAAAAACACTTCTTAAAACTTACAAAAACAAAAGTATTGTTTTTTACACTGTTTTGAGTTTTTTAAGCAAAAATAATGTTTTCTAAATGAGGGTACGTTCCTTAGGGCTAATACGGCTCATGCTTGCTACGGAAGGGGTCCTTTACTTATTCTAAAAAAAAATTTTTTTTTAAATCAATAAATAAAAAAGTTATGAATTTTAAAAAATAGGACCCTTATTTTTGCCCACCCTGTATATATATATATATATATATATATATATATATATATATATATATATATATTTGTATATGTATATGTATATATATATGTATATATATATATATATATATATATATATATATATATGTATATATATGTATATACTAATGATACTAGAATTAGCGATAATCGAAATATCGTAGAGTGATCTATCTCGATAAAATAAAGCTCAATAAATTGAGTAGAGCAATCAATTTTAAAGTAAGAAAGATGAAGATAAAAAATTGTACAAAATTACATAAAGTTACATAAATTAATACAAATTTTATTACATCGAAAGTTCAGATGCAAGGAGTTACATTAATCCTTAAACAATGGTTTTTCAAAAATAAAACTCTTCTCGTCAGAGGATAAATCTGGTAATATAGTATTTATAACAATTAAATATTACCTAGTTCCATTTCACTTTGAAAAATTGAAGAATAAAAAAACAACAACGGTTGGGGATAAAGAAATAAAAGGCCGGTGAGTAAAAAATTTGCAGTATTGCGAGGTGATTTTTGACGACAAAGGCACGTTATTGTGTAGATAGTAAAAGTAACAGTTTGTAGAATTGAAGAAAGTTTTTTACAAATAAAAGGTGGAGGGTTCAAAATATATCACTTGGTCCGTATGGATTAGTACTCCGTTATAGTATATGTCCGTGGAGTTACAAGTAAAAATCCTGGACTGGTATTTTAAATATCCAATTCGGCAAATCCGAGGTTAAGATTGTCTGTTGAAAGGCTTTATGCGGAAAAGTTCATATATACATATATACATATACACATATATATATATATGTATATATATATATTTGTATATATATAAATATATTTATCTCTTTATATATACATATACATATGTGTATATATATGTATATATATATAGGTATCTCTCTCTATATATGAATATATATATAACTATATAGATAGATAGATAGATAGATAGATAGATAGATAGATAGATAGATTTTGATTGTTCACTTAGAAGATAGTTTATTCAGTAAAGACCGGAATCAGTCCAATAAAAATAAGCTCGATGATACTCGATTACAGGGTACAGAGCATTTATATGTGTTTTTGTTTAGGTTTACCAAAACATTTCGTTCAAGAAATCATTCTTCACAACAAAAGACTTTTCCTTTCATAGTCTATTTATTTTTCAAATTTTTCAAAGTTAAAGAATTTTTTCCTACACGTGTTTCTCTACTCAAACAGATTCTTGCTTGGCAGTTCATCAGGGGAATTATATACCTGGAATAAGGACCCCAACAACTGATAATACCCGATGTGGTGTTGTCCTAATTGAGGCCATTTAAAAAGAAAAAAGAAAAAACCTCTTAAGAAAGTAGTTCAAGAAATGTTCACAGTAGTGTTGCTAATATGCATAGCCACAAGAAATTGGTCCCAATGCAGTCCAAATATATATATATATATATATATATATATATATATATATATATATATATATATATATATATGTGTGTGTGTGTGTCAGGTTTATATTATAGTCAAATAACCATGTTTTTTATTCATGTATATATTTTATACATGCTCTGTTGTTACTGATTGACAATCATCGAGCTAAATATTTTAAAGAGACTGCTAATTAAAAGGCACTGATAGTATATGCTGATACATATATTCTCATATTTAAGAGTATATATATATATATATATATATATATATATATATATATATATATATATATATATATATTGTGATGAACTATATTTACAGACAGGTTTATTGTACTTCATCATTAGTTTTTATTTGTTTATTTGTTTCTCGGATAATTTTCGAGAACGTAATTTGCTTGGCTAATGGACACAACAGACGGATCACAGACTTTGTTTCGAATCTGTTGTCTGCTGCTCTCAAGAAATGCTAATTAATACGCGTACGATGTCGACAGCCAGTTGACAAAGAAATAAAAAAGAAACAATTTTTACAGAAAATAGAACGCATTTTGATGAAATGGAAAAGTTGAACGGCAAATGTAAACCAACCAGGTCAGACGTTCCTCTATTCTTCAATTACGAAACATAGTCTTTACAATGCTAAACAGTTTGTGTATATTGGTCAGAAGCAAATGTAACGAGATCAAGCTACTACCACTGACGTAGAATGTCATGTGTTTATTTATAAACGAACAGATAAAGCAGACCCGATGACCCAAAACTACAGTGGAATCATATGGTCGGTCCTCAGTCGTAGGAAGATAAATACTTCTAGACTGGGGCAATTTCTATTTGGGTTTCTTTCAGAGTTCCCCTTTTTCTGGTGAGCGGGATATCAGTTTCATAAAAAAACGACCTTATCCCTAAGTGTGCCCTCGTAGGGAGGCAATTAAATTATGACATAGATTTTGGTATTTCGCATTCATTAATTCATTCATTCTGTACGAATCAGATGATTCTATTATTGGCATTGGTTTCCCTGATATTTTTCTAGTTAGAATTCTTTCTAGAAAGGCATCGGTTACTTACACGAGCGATCACGTGAAGGTTGCCGACATCCTGAGTGAAAGTGTTTCTGTGGAACGAATTGGATTCGAACTTGGTACACACAGGTTGTCAGTCCATATCTTTAACCACTTAGCTATCGTCACATCCCCGGTATTGATTAACTGCTTTCTCACTCGTTTATTACTAACTCTCTCTCTCTCTATTTTTTAGAGCACAGGTTGGACTCATATTGGAGAGTTGCATTGTTCTAGGCATCTACATGAATAGAGGCGAATTTTTTTCTCTATCTGTCCCAACTAGATTAATATCAAAACAAGTTTGACTTTATTTGATGTTATTTTATATATATATATATATATATATATATATATATATATATATATATATATATATATATATATATATATATGTGTGTGTATGTGTGCGTGTGTGTGTGTGTGAAAAATGACAAACGGAAAACAAGTTAAAGTGCAAGAGAAAGACAAAAACAAGAAATTTAACTTTTTTCTGAAGACGTTCGTTAATACGAACGAAACCGGTCAAATCTCTTGTTTTTTTGTTTTATTCCTGTATTTTAATCTGTTTTCCGTTAGTGTTTTTAACCCCCCCCCCCACACACACATATATATATATATATATATATATATATATATATATATACTACATTGCGAAAAACCCACGCACATTATTAAGTCTTCTTTATTTGCATATCAATTTTATAAATAGCTTCTAATAGATAAATATATATATATATATATATAATTATTTCCACAAGACTCGAGTCTAGGACTTCCGGTTTGTTTCTTTTCATAGGTTGTGGGCTGCGGCGTTGTCTGATTGTGGAAATAATTATATATATCATCTCACATTCAAGAAATATATATATATATATATATATATATATATATATATATATATATATATATATATATATATATAGTGTGTGTCTGTGTTATAGTGAAATAAATTTCAGAAGGAAATCCGGGTATCAGAGCTCAATGGGTATGTGTATATATGTGTCATGGTCTCTGACCTTGGGTGTCTGTTGTTTTCAAATCTTACCTTTCTTATATTCCTCCCAACCCCGAGGTGTTTATCGGTCGCTAGACAATTGACTTTGACTTCCAGTTTCCATGGACGGCTTTGGGTTTGGGTGGTTGGTTGGTGGGCTACCTAGACATTTGCACCTGTTTTTGAGATACACTGACTACCTTCCCTGCTTCCTTACAATTCCCCCTCTCTCCATATATATATATTGCTCAATTTCCCCCACTCTGTATTACCTTCCGTGATAAATCGTGCAATCTACCCCTCTCTAAAATTATATATTAAATATGTTTCCAATCTCCTCCTCCTCCTCAATTTACGTCTTAAAAAACTCATTTTCTCCTCTCTCAAAATATGTATTAGATGGGTTGTCGCTCTCTCTATATGTATATTAAATTGGTGAGTGTGAATTTCTTTTTTTTCATTTTCACTTGGATGCTTGACAATGCCGGAAGGTTGAAATAAATTATGCACCGGTGATTATGTGATTCCGTGTTCTATATGTTATATATATATATATATATATATATATATATATATATATATATATATATATATATATATATATATATATATATATATATATTATAATATAAAATGAAGTAATAAAATAAGGTGTCAATCAAATTTTATTAGAATTCAAAGTTCAAGCAAAGTATCCTTAAGTCCTTAGCTCATGAGTTTTCAAAGATAATTCTTCTCTTCAGAGGGCCATTACCGCAGTTATACTACTACAGGTAATAAAATTACGCTTTGAAAATATATAAAATTATATACACAAATACATAAAAATACATAACATGAAACATATCAACCCAAAAACATACTTTTTGTTGAATCCATACAGTTCATCCAGGTCATACATATTGAGAAGCATAATCAGGAAAGACATTACTCCAAGTTACAAACAGCAGTCCAAATACGTGTAATTGAAGGGGCTGACAAAGTTATCCAGTCCCGAAATGTGTCAATATTCAATGTTAATGATAAATAAATCAAATAATATAGAAAGTCCAATCAAAGTTCCCAAATCCCAAAATGTGCAACCCAAGTCAAATCAAAGTTCGTTGTTTAATTATATATATATATATATATATATATATATATATATATATATATATATATATATATATATATATATATATATAAACAAATATGTTTAAATATATATTAATTATATATACGCAATATATCATATTACCTAAAAGTACAGTTTGGTAATATAATTTAAATAATGATTATATGTGTGTATATATATATAGAGAGAGAAGGATAGAATGAGAGGCTTGTTGTAGTTGTAGACGGTGTCTCATTGATGAAATTTGACAAATACCAGGTGACACCTGAAACACTTTTATTGGCTTATTCAAAACTGGTTTCATTTCACATACTCGGTTAGTCAGAGGTCTTTCGCCTCAACACAGATTTCGCTTCATTGAAGTTAAGTAGACACACGATAGACTTAGGCCACTGGACCGATATCGGCTTTATATAACTAATAGAAGCCACATTAGATATATCGAGCAATGCATATATATATATATATATATATTATATATATATATATATATATATATATATATATATATACATGTTTATTACCATTATTATATATATATATATATGCATTGCTCGATATATATATATATAAATATATATGTTAATTACCATTATTATATATATATATATATGCATTGCTCGATATATCTATATGTAAATATATATGTTCATTACCATTATTATTGTTGTGAAGTTGTTCCACAGTTAATAATAAATAAAGGAAGTCTAGTCGAGGGTTGGTTTAACAAGTGTATTAACAAAGTTAGAAACTGACTAGCTCTTGGCTAGACAGTTACAAGACTGTGCTTTGTCTTCTGTGTGTCTCTGGTGACTCGCACTATTTATAGTGACAACCGGTGTAGTTTCTCCTGTGTAAGAACGGCCGGTGTAACAATTATATATATATATATATATATATATATATATATATATATATATATATATATATATATATATATATATATTTATGAATTTTTTCCAGTAGACTCAAACACTGCCGTTTCAGAAGAGCATCTGTTAGAGATTGCAAACCGCTTGATTCATTATTAACTCCGATCTAAAAAAATATAAATTGTATATCGTGACTCCCCTCTCTCTCGTGACTCCCCTCTTTCTCGTGATTCCTCTCTCTCTCTCTCGACTCCCCCTCTTCCTCTCTTTCTATCTCTCGCTCTCTCTCTCTATATATTTATATATATATATATATTTATATATATATATATATAAATATATATATATATCTTCTAAATAAAGTTAAGACGTGTTTCCCCTCCCAAGTAAGTTCGAAGTAGACTATAAAAAGAAAGCATCACACGCATCGAACTTCGACAGTGCTTCCAGAAAATGAAAATTATTTTTAAAACCTAAACCAAAAACGCTATTATTAGTACCCTTCGTAAACATCTCTCAACTAAGTAAACCAAGGAGAGGGTAGCAAATTATATTCCCGCTATATATTAAGACCTCCCACAAAACTAAAAAACACCGCCTACCGAAACAGACCTATTATTACACAAAGAAAAAAACTACAGAAACACCGGTGTTAGAATTCGCAAACCAGCTAATGACCGATCACTAACCTCGATTCATATTAACGCTGAACGCTTTCATATTTTCATAACTTTGAATTTATTTGATGAAATATATTTTCTTCCCACCTCATTTATAAAAGTATTAAAACCCTTTCCATTTAAAACGCCAAGTAAAACACAAACATTTTCCACATTGCCGCCAGCCAGTAAAAAGCCGTCAACTACTTTTCTACACCTATTGGCCTTTATGCTAAGATCAAAGTGTAGTATCTGTTCCGATGGATACTACACCCGATAGACGGGTATTGTCTTGGCCTTCGGGGCTTGATTTACGCCGGTCTATGGGGTTGCCCTGTGCAGTTCTAGGAGGTCCACCCTCCCAGGCTTCGTCTCCCCTCTTTGGGAAGGGGTAAGTTTATTGCTTATTGCCTGAGGCGCCCCTACCGGGGAATGCCGACCAGGCTGCCCAGGCAATGTTTAATCGCCAGAGTGCTCACCTCTCGGGCGCTGGCTTTTCAACCCCCACTTTCCCGACCCGACCTTGTGTCACATCTTACTTGTGGGAGTAAGATAAAAATTGGCCTTGTGCCTAACTCCTGGAGAGGAGTAAATCAATACTCTTTCTACACCTGTGTATTGTTGTTCTTCAGACAATCATCATGAAGAAGTCTTGAAATAAAGACGATACATTGATTAACACATAAATAATATTTTTTGTTTTCGTTTTTCAATTTACAGTTAGTCGGAACACTTTTTCCATTCTTTATCATATATATATATATATATATATATATATATATATATATATATATATATATATATATATATATATGTATTGTTTGTATTTAGGCAGCATAATTTCAAATTATTAACGGTGAAGTAATCAAACTTTTGAATCTTGCACACTCTTAGAACGTAATCACGCTCTCGTGTAAGAGCTCAATATAATAGACGCTCATTTAAAGTTGTAAATTACTGGCCGTTATAATAATAAAAATAAACTCTACAGTAAAGATATGTTTTTTAAGAAACCAAAATTAACACTGCCTGAAGATGCTTTTACTAATCAAATCGAAAGTACTCACAAAAAAAGGAAAGAAAATGGAACAAGAAACCCATGGAACTTACGTACAGCAATTTGACCGAAACACTAAGTGGACCATTCAGAAAATTGAAAAAAAAAAAAAATGTCTTATCAAACAAAAACACTCCGTGTTATTTAATAATGTATTTCTCTCTCTCTCTCTCTCTCTCTCTCTCTCTCTCTCTCTATATATATATATATATATATATATATATATATATATATATATATATATATATATATATGTATATATATATATATATCAAGCGTTTTAAATAAATCTCCTTTTCAACTGCACGCGCCTTTTCGAAAGAAATAGCTTATTACGCTTGAAAGCTAAAACCGCTGTCATCTTGAAATGCCAATTGATGTCCCATAAAATCTGGACATGACTCCATTTTTCTAAGTCTTATGGCCGCTCGTCCAGTACTTAAGAAAGGCAAGACAATCGTTTGCAGGTGGAATCCACCCGAGTTCATTTACGACGCAACCATTTACGATTGACATATAAGACTGGACAGAGTCGAGCGCGCGTCCATATTTATGGCTTGTCAAAGGGGATATATCGTTCTTCGCCTGGACATTAATCGGTGACCCCGCTACTACCACGACAACTCGAACGATTTATTAGTGATGAAAACATCGTCTTCGTTTAGCTATTATATATACTAAGGTATTTAATTATTCGTTGATGATGTGATGAGTATTTTATTTTTACTAACATGTCACCCTCATTAAGGGTCACATGCTTCTGAAGAACAAGGGTTAAATATTGTATATTTACAATTTCTTTATTCTCATCTTTTACCTCTAAAATAAATTGCTCTATTTAATATATTGAGCTTCACACTATCACGATAGATTATTATTATTAAACGATAATTTAATTATCGTTATAATTCTACACTTAAATATTATTAGAACAAGGGTTAAATACAGAATATTACAATTATTAAAGGTAACTGTTATATAGGGTCTTCGAAATCTCATGATCTATTTAATATTTTTAATAACATCATAACTCTATAATTTCGATTATTCGGACTACTGTTCTCATCTTGAGTGTTATCATCACAACGTTTCGGTCGTTGTAACCCCCGGCTTTCTTTAGGTATATCTTTTCGAACTCGGGAATACTTCTGTCGAACTCGGGAATCTGTATAGAATGTTGAACAGAACCCTTTATTTAATTCACGGGGGTTACATGCTCTCGTTCCGTTAGTCATGACTGGCAGAAGTCTTCAGCAATTCTCGCTTCTTCCTATCGCCCACACCAATGATTGAACCTTCAACCATCATATGACTATAACTTAGAACTGAATTTTATTTAGTGCTCAATCCACTGCGACACGGGTCGCTGCGGACCGTCCTATTGCGGGAGCCTTAAACCTATTCTTGTTCTTAGCACTACATAAGTGATTTGATTAGTACATATCCACTAACGGAACGAGAGCATGTTACTCACATGGATTAAATAAAAGGGTCGGTTCAGAATTCTGTCTAGATGCCAGAGTTCGACAGAAATAAACCGGAGGTTACAACTGCCGAAACGTTGTGATGATAAAACTCAAGATGAGAACAGTAGTTCGTATCATCGAAATTATACACTTTATCCATCCTCATCTAAAAAATTCAGAAACATAACATCAAAACTGTATGTTTGGTAATAACAAAACGTATACACAATAAACATTAAGCAACGTGCAGCCTGGCCAGTACTAAAATGGGTGACCGTTTGGGAACACCCGGTGAAAAATGTGCTTCCGCCTATCTCGACATTGTTTTTAGTCGTCCTGGACTTCTGTGTCACTGGAACAAAGCAGTGCCGAATCAGAGGAGGGGTGGTTAGATATTGCGCTAACCTTGCTTCACAATTGCATGCGCATCTTTCTAGGCTATGAATAGTATGTGAGCACTCCGCGTGTTTCTGTGTAGTGTTTCCTTGAATCTATAATAACATGTAAACGGTAAGTGTTTGTTATTTTTTAGATCATCAGAAATGATAACAAGTACATCATCAGAAAGTAAAACAATTAAGTCATCAGAAAATATAACAATTAGGTCATCAGAAATTATAACAATTAGGTCATCAGAAATTATAACAAGTAGGTCATCAAAAATGATAACAATTAGGTCATCAGATATCGATAACAATTAGGTCATCAGAACTGATAACAATATCAGAAATGATAACAATTAGGTCATCAGAAATGATAACAATTAGGTCATCAGAAATGATAACAATTAGGTCATCAGAAATGATAACAATTAGGTCATCAGAAATTATAAGCATTATATCATCAGAAATTGTAACAATTAGGTCATCAGAAATGATAACAATTATGTAATCAGAAGTGATAACAATTAGGTCATCAGAAATGATAACAATATCAGAAACGATAACAATTAGGTCATCAGAAGTGATAACAATATCAGACATGATTACAATTAGGTCATCAGAAATGATAACAATTAAGTCATCGAAAAGTGAAACAATAAGGTCATCAGAAATGATAACAATATCAGAAATAATAACAATTAGGTCATCAGAAATGATAACAATTAGGTCATCAGAAAGTATAACAATTAAGTCATCAGAAATGATAACAATTTGGTCATCAGAAATGATAACAATTAGGTCAGAAATTATGACAATTAGGCCAGAAATGTTAACGATTAGGTCATCAGAAATGATAACAATTCTGTCATCAGAAATGATAATATCAAGTATTATAATAGAAAATTAAATTACTGTCATAATTCTTTGATAATACGTGGATATTTTTGTAATATGTCTCGATAAATAACGAGCGTGAACACTGGCGAAGTAAAATTATTTACATCAATTTGAACTGAAGCTGTGAACTAGTATACATTCATAAAAGTGAGTTTGCAAAGCCAGTCTGATGTTAAAATATCAAAAGATAACATTATTAAAATAATGACTAAATGCAAAATTAATCCCTTTCTGCTCTCTATATCGCACTTTTCTCATCTCATTCTTCAGCTATGGTGTAAATAGTATTACTATTGGTGATGATACTTCCTTTTGTTTATAATGAACGCTTGAATTCTTGAGTTTTATAGTTTGTTTTATAAACGTTGGGCTTTTCATAAACTAAGGAAAAGAGAGGGAAAACAAGAGAGACGGAAGCGAGGGTGATAGAGACCGTATAATACTCGATGAAATAAATCTTAGTTACTGCTGACAGTACAAAGTGGCAATAACGAATTTAGGTAAGGGGTTGTGGCCGGTCAAGATTATTAGAATAAGAACTCGGTCAAAGATCTCTATCAATAAATCAAGCAGAAAAGTATGTTTCTTTCCAATTAATTGTCCCGTTCAAGTGACTTCGATCAGTTGGAAAGTAGCGAGAATGATCCACAGAAAAGAAAATACTTCAACGCTTAACAGAATTACACTTGGCAGAGCGCATACCTCCGCCAAAGTCTAGCAGTATAAGAAGATTGTGCACGTAGCATTTAAAATATGTAAAATATAATATATATATATATATATATATATATATATATATATATATATATATATATATATATATATATATATATATGATAATTTTATTTACACAGACATGTACAAAATCTGCGACACTGGCATGTCGATGTTATCGATCAACAGTTACTATAAACTGAGATCTCATCAGGCAGACTTAGAATCAGATCTTAACCTCAGATCATATTTGTAGAGAATGAAATGGAGGGATAGAGAAAGAGAAGAAGAAGAAGAAGAAGAAGAAGAAGAAGAAGAAGAAGAAGAAGAAGAATAAGAAGAAGAAGAAGAAGAAGAAAAGAAATTTAACATTTAAAAAATTGAGGCCGTTAAAAAATAAAATTAAAAATTAAAAATCTAAAAAATCTAAAAAACTTATATATATATATATATATATATATATATATATATATATATATATATATATGAAGCTAAAATGGAAATAAGCGGAAGACCTAAAAAGCTCAACGTTTCGCCCAAATGTTATATGGGCTTTGTCAAGAGTGAACGAAAAAAATGTAAAAAATGACAAACAACGAGCAAGTCTATAAATCATGAGAAATATATATAGTTCAGTAGGGTTCATGTAGAGATAGAATTTATGTAAATGAAAAAAAAATTGTAACGGGATTATTTTATCCTTTCATCTATATATATATATATATATATATATATATATATATATATATATATATATATATATATATGATCAAGAAATGAAGAAAGTGTTCCGACGTAATGGAAATTGAAAATGGAAAACCAAAAAATATTATTTACGTATTCATCAACGTTTCGTCTTCATTATACGACATCCTCATGATGATTTTGTCTTGAAGGAAACATCACACAAATACAAAATATTTGGAATAGATTATGGTGGCGGAACAAGATAAGAATCAAAATATGAGATATATTTAGATGGTGGTAGTGTCAAGCGGTGGTTGGAGTATAAAATCATTAGGCAGTGAGAGAGGTATTACAATAACTGCGGAGGGAGTGGGAGAAAGAAGTTAGGCACAGCTAGAATTCATTTGAATTATGCAAGAGGGGAGGAGATACTAGACATACCTTTGAAAATTTAGCCTTGAGATAAGAGAAACGGGGGGGGGGGGGTAAGCCGTTAGGGTCGTGTAATGAAAGTGTGAGAGATAATAGGGTGAGGGCAAGAAGGGATAAGAGGGCGAGTAAACAAGTTCAGGCGTGTAGAGGTTGTCTACATTCCACAGATATACTCACTTCGACACACAAATATACATTAACATACATATACATTATTTTCCACTTAAAGTCGTACCCAATGTGTAGAAAGCGAAAAAGAAATAAAAAAGGATAAAAGGAAATATATATTTAGAGTAATATATATATATATATTTATATATATATATATAAATTTTTCTTGAAACAATCGAAATAATAGTAAGCAAAAACAACAACGAACGCTGCGATCACTAATAAAATTAATTACAAAAATACATTATATATATATATATATATATATATATATATATATTAAAAATAAACTTTAATCAGTTTCAAAGCCTAGTTCCAGATACGTTTGTCGAAGACTCTCGACTCGTCTTATGTCTGTACATACAAATCTTTATTTACCTTTATCACGTGACAGTTTTCGGTGGTCTAGGTGGTCGAGTGCTTGCAATTCTAGACTGACTCTGTGAACCGGGTTCGCGTCTCCCGACCGTCTGAAATTGTTACTTTTCCTGCACCAATGAGAGGAATAAGCTTGAAAGACTAGCGTCTGTAGGTACACCTAATTTAATATCTGTTTTAAATATTATATATATATATATATAGTATAATTTTTATTAATAAAAACATTATTGGTTACATATGTGCATACATGTTTCGGCTGTACTCTTTACAGAGAGTCCACCTCTTCAGACTAAAAAAACGAGGAAGTATTTTATTTGTCTGAAGAGGTTGACTCTCTGCGAAGAGTACAACCGAACCATGTATGCACATATGTAACCAATAATGTTTGTATAAATAAAGATTTATACTTAACAACAGCTCTACTTGTTATTGAGCACTTTTTATAAACACTGGAGTTTCAACAGATTAACATCTACAGAAACTAATACAACATATGTACTATATAGATATCTATCTCTCTCTCTATATATATATATATATATATATGGGAAATTAAAAAGGAAAACCAAAAGGGTTGTTTTTTTATGTGTACATCAACGTTTCGTCTTTATTTATAAGACTTCATCAGGATGATAATATAAAGAAAAATGTCATGCAAGTTCAAACACATATAGGGTTTACATTTGGGAAGAAGGGAAGAAAATAGTAGCCACTACTGGACAAAACATCCACCCTACTGTTTTCTCCAGTAGGGGTTACTATTTTCTTCCCTTCTTCCCAATATGTCAACCCCATATGTGTTTGTACTTGCATGACATTTTTCTTTATATTATCATCCTGATGAAGTCTTATAAATAAAGACGAAACGTTGATGTACACATAAAAAAACAAAAAAAAACATCCCTTTTGGTTTTCCTTTTTCATTTTCCCATATATATATATATATATATATATATATATATATATGTATAATTTTTTTTCATCGCAAAGATGGTGAAGGTAGTATTCTACCAATTAATTCACACAAAGACACGTCTTTCATTTTTTGTATTGTATACTTATAACTCATCATTTTCCTTATATTGATTTCTCTTTTCATAGTTTTCCAACTTTCTTTTAAAAATATTTCCCGCCTAATTGTAAATGTTAGTACATTGATTTTTTTTTTGTGTTTCCTTCTATTCAAAAGTTATCTCATTTGCTTCAGCAGCACATAAACACGTCACAACCTATATCGCATAACAATTATCTGTCAATGTAAGCTTCTTTAAGTTCCATTGTTTGTCTCGTTTCCGCACTTGGTTCACCGGGTAAATTTTCCAGGTAGGTTTCGAAATTCTTTTTCCTGGGGCGCGCAGCTGATACGTCTTATTTTTTTATCATCGCTTAAGAATTATCTGTCAATATCAGCGTCTTCGTACTTATGCCTATATCTCAAGTTTCATTATCCCGTCTTGAAACGTTCCTTAATCTTAAAATCAGTCAGTCATGCTATCTTATATATAATGCCCAACAATCATACTACAAAAATAGTTTTATATAGAAAACATACTAATACTCGACCCAGAACGGGTGTAACCATTTGGAACTACATATGCTCACTAGATGCCTACTAGAACCCATCCTCGGGTATCTTCGCTTCCTCTGTACACGTTTTTGTAACAGGATACTTCCGATTTGAAGTAAACCTTGAATTTTAAATATTTTTAAAAGTGTGTGTTGTCTCTTCAAGCCATTCAGCACGTCCCGTGGGTTGCCGACAAATCCCCCTATTAATATCTGGACGGTTTCAATACAAAATTAGAATCCGCTGACTGTAGTTAAAACTATGAATGAAAACAAAACTAAATACTGGTAAGAGCGGCTCCCAGGATAAAAAAAGCCCCTCAACCTAGTCATACACCAGGCGGGAAGATGTAAGCAATGGTGTAAACCTTGCTGCTTCTAGAAGTGGCGCTCCAGCTATGACAGAAGCCAATCTTATACACGTAATCGTAATGGGTCTGATCTTATACCCGTAATGGTAATGGGCCTGATCTTATACCAGTAATAGTAATAGGCCTGATCTTATACCCGTAATGGTAATGAGCCTGATCTGATACCCGTAATGGTAATGGGACTGATCTTATACCCGTAATGGTAATGGGCCTGATCTTATACCCGTAATGATAATGGGCCTGATCTTATACCCGTAATGGTAATGGGACTGATCTTATACCCGTAATGGTAATGGGCCTGATCTTATACCCGTAATGGTAATGGGCCTGATCTTATACCCGTAATGGTAATGGGCCTGATCTTATACCCGTAATGGTAATGAGCCTGATCTTATACCAGTAATAGTAATAGGCCTTATCTTATACCCGTAATGGTAATGAGCCTGATCTGATACCCGTAATGGTAATGGGTCTGATCTTATAACCGTTATTATAATGGGTCTGATCTTATACCCGTAATGGTAGTGGGCCTGATTTTATACCCATAATAGTAATGGGTCTGATCTTATACCTGTAATGGTAATGGGCCTGATCTTATACCAGTAATAGTAATGGGTCTGATCTTATACCCGTAATGGTAGTAGGCCTAATCTTATACCCGTAATGGTAGTAGGCCTAATCTTATACCCGTAATAGTAATGGGTCTGATCTTATACCCGTAATGGTAATGGGCATGATCTCATACCAGTAATAGTAATAGGCCTGATCTTATTCCCGTAATGGTAATGGGCCTGATCTTATACCCGTAATGGTAATGGGGCTGATCTTATACCAGTAATAGTAATGGGGCTGATCTTATACCAGTAATGGTAATGGGCCTGATCTCATACCAGTAATAGTAATGGGCCTGATCTCATACCCGTAATAGTAATGGGCCTGATCTTGTACCAGTAATACTAATGGGCATGATCGTAGACTAGTAATAGTAATGGGGCTGATCTTATACCCGTAATAGTAATGGGCCTGATCTTATACCAGTAATAGTAATAGGCCTGATCTCATACCCGTAATAGTAATGGGCCTGATCTTATACCCGTAATAGTAATGGGCCTGATCTCATACTCGTAATAGTAATGGGCCTGATCTTATACCAGTAATAGTAATGGTGCTGATCTTATACCAGTAATAGTTATGGTGCTGATCTTATACCCGCAATAGTAATGGGCCTGATCTTATACCAGTAATAGTAATGGGCCTGATCTTATACCCGCAATAGTAATGGGCCTGATCTTATACCGGTAATAGCTATGAGCCTGATTTTATACCCGTAATAGTAATGAAGAACTGATCTGCTGAACTGCGAAACAAGAGCATGCTACCCCCGTGGATTTTATAAAGGGTTCCGTTCGATATTCCGTACAGATTCCCAAGATCGACAAAATACATCTGAAGAAGGTCGGAGGTTACAGCGGCCGAATCTTTCCAATTCATGTCACCTGTGAATGTTAGGCCGAGGAGATCGAACGTTGGACCATCATATAAAGTGTTATTTTCCATGGCAACAGGTGGTTGAAGAGGTTTCTGGCAGTTGTTGAGGGAAAGGAGCCGTGTCTTATCAGCATTAAATTTTATAATCAATCTATGAAATCGTACTATGCATTTAGGACCCCAATTCACTACAGGCTAGATATCACTTTGTAAAGATTCAGCTATTGTCTCGGATATGTTCGCGTCCGTTTTGCCCACATGACATCAAGTAGAGCTGTGTTTCGTCAGCAAATATACCCATCTTAGACCAAATGTGATCAAGGAGGTCGTTTATGAAAACACGCAAGATGAGTACAGTAGTCGAAATAATCTAAATAATACAAATTATCAATCTCAAAAATTAAAAAACAAGTCTGTTATTTCATTTTCTGTATTTGTTATAAAATTCAGAAACATACTTCCATAGTGTTCTTCATCTTTCAGCTTATAAACCTTCTACCCATTTACCCGTTATCCTCGAGTGGCGCTTGGCCTTGATAAGAGGTGACACAATAGTGAACGAAAAACGAAACAAAACAGCTGCATACATACTTGTTGGCCACCGTGCATAGAAAGGAGTTCGTACCGGGTAATGGTGTGTGTTGCGGTACAAACATGGATGGACGATCTTGTTTACCCACTTACGGACAAGAACGACTTTGCGTTTAACGAGGTATATAAATACTGACGCCGAAGTTTTCATGAATGAGCCCGAAATAAAATCGAGATTGTTTACTTTACGAGATAAAAAGAATCTAACAAGTATTCTTTATTTTGCATCGATTGACACACTAATAAAGAAACGCTGCCTCCGGGTTACTGGATAGATAAAAATACGATTATGATATATATATATATATATATATATATATATATATATATATATATATATATATATATATATATATGGGAAGAGAAGGATGAAGGTAATCCGACGTGATGGTAAAATGAAAATGGAAAACCAAAAAATGGATGTTTTTTATGTGTACATCAACGTTTCGTCTTTATTTATGAGACTTCATCAGGATGATGATATAGAGAAAAGATGTCATGCAAGTACAGATACATGTAGGGTAGACATATTGGGAGGAAAAATAAAATAAAATGAAAATAATGGCCACTACTTGGTGGACGTCCGTACTTGTTAGAGAATAAAAATGAATGAAGAAAATGAGTGGGGAAAAAGTAGTGGCCATTATTTTCATTTTATTTTATTTTTCCTCCCAATATGTCTACCCTACATGTATCTGTACTTGCATGACATCTTTTCTCTATATCATCATCCTGATGAAGTCTTATAAATAAAGACGAAACGTTGATGTACACATAAAAAACATCCATTTTTTGGTTTTCCTTTTTCATTTTACCATATATATATATATATATATATATATATATATATATATATATATATATATATATATATATATATATGGTAATCCAGGTAGATTAAACCTTCACATGGTAGAAATTCAAAACATTTCAACCGGTAATTGTGTGTATTTCTGAGATGAGGTGTTTTCATTT
>OY744548.1:3405777-3408277 GCA_963556195.1 Sepiola atlantica
GACCAAAATGTAAATTACGGCAGTTTCATCAGCCAATTCTCATTCGAGATTAAGATTTTAATCCGGAAAATTGAAGGGATCAATACAAAAATATCCAGACAAGAGTTGTCGGTTATTTTTAATAATACGTGTCTTAAGGAAAAAATTCTGCCTCGATACACACATATATATATATCAGATTCTAGACCTTAGAATTTTAGATTTTTTAATTTTTAATTTTTAATTTTTAATTTTAATTTTAATTTTTTAACGGCTTTAATTTTTGAAATGTTAAATTTCTTTCCTTCTTCTTCTCTGTCTCTACCCCTCCACTTCATTCTCTCCAAATATGATCTGAGGTTAAGATCGGATTCTAACTCTGCCTGATGAGATCTCAGTTTATAGTAACTGTTGATCGATAACATCGACATGCCAGTGTCGCAGATTTTGTACATGTCTGTGTAAATAAAACTATCATATATATATATATATATATATATATATACATATATATATATATATATATATATATATATATATATATATATATATATATATTTATTTATTCTGGTACAGAAAAATTAGTACAACATTCGTACCGTCGGTTTCAAGCACGGAAGGTCTTACCCATCCGGCTCTCTTCAGCTTCTGTTGTCATCTGTTTTGGAAATGTGAGGTCACATGACACTCTTGTTGGGACGCGTTATTTGCTCAGTGTGTTGTGTGTGTTTGTTTAAATTTGAATTTAGTGTCATAAGACCGTTGAGATTTAAAACACGGGAGAAGAAAGAGAATTCAAGATTAAAGGGAATAAAAAGGGGAATAAAAAAGGGGGGTAAAAATAAAAAAATATATATATGAAAAAATATATATATATATATATAAATACAAAAACATATATATATATAAAAACATTTTAATACTAAGAATAAAGGAATAAAAAAAAAAAAAAAAAAAAAAAAAAAAAAAAAAAAAGAGTATAAAAAGTGGGTTAAAAAATATATATATATATAGAGAATAAATTGTAGAGAATAAAAAAGAGCGAGAGAGAAAGAAAGAATAAAAATAGAAAGAATAAAAAGAATAAAAATATATAAATAAAATATATAAATAAAAATAATAATAATAAAAAAATAAATAAAAATTAAAAATTAAAAATTAAAGATTAAAAACAAAAATAATAAAAATAAAGAAAGGGTTTCTCTGAAATTCCCGTGAGCCAAATTATGAATTTGTATCATTAGCCGTTATATTTTTGAAGGTATGCGTTCTAAAAATCGTTGATGTGTAAGAATCTTTAGATTGGAGTGATTTTTAATGAAGGGATTCGGATCTAAGGGAGGTAACTAAGATGGAAATATGAAATATTTGAGTTTGTTAAAGTGGGTTTGAAAATTAATCTGGTGGTTGATAAAAAAATAAAAAATTAAATATTTTTGCATTTTGGTGAAAGTCGAAGTTTTTGCTCTTGGAATTTATGTGGATATAATTTTTTGAGTAATCTAGTGATTGATAATTAAATTAAATATTTTTGTATTTTTGACCTCACATTTCCAAAACAGATGACAACAGAAGCTGAAGAGAGCCGGATGGGTAAGACCTTCCGTGCTTGAAACCGACGGTACGAATGTTGTACTAATTTTTCTGTACCAGAATAAATAAATATTATGCTCTTAATTTTTAACTTTGATTCTTAATTAATCGAGCACTCTGCTGGGATTTTTCCTACCATTCTACAAAGAATATATATATATATATATATATATATATATATATATATATATTCGAAAATAAAAGGACGAAATAACGTCTAGAGGAAAAGCAAGTACTAATTCATGATAGCGGGAGAAGGAAATACTTCCTGCTGCCAAACTGTATTGATATATTTGGCATTTATATTCTGCGACTCCTGAAACATCTGTTAGTTTTGACAAGTGTTACAAAATATAATAAATAAATCTGCTACCATCCAGCTGCCCGATAGTATTGATAAATAAGATGGTCAGTGGCTATAGTAAATAACCTCACACTCATGTACCCTATGGTGTTATTGAATGGAATAAAGGTACTCTGTTTTTTTATTCAAATACCCAGGATTGAACCCAACTGCGTAAGTGTACTTATAAGGTCGATGTAGATGTCGTTTTCAATCATATCTTTCGGCGATTTGTATTTGGGATCGTAAATGGTTTCTCTGTGTCATCGACTTCACAAATAATGATGTCAATACTTTTTAATAACTTTTATTGCGACTCGATGAGCTAAAAGTTTCGGTACTTTTTTATATTATGACCCGCGCTAACTTTGACCATGACCCTTAACCTAATCCTAAACTTTTACCCATACCCTAATTCTTACCCTAACCGTAACCGGTAACCTCTTACCCTAATCCTAACCCTAACTCTAACCCTAACCTAACTCTAAACTCCAAACCTAACCCTAACCCTAAACCCCACTTTGATCATGAACCCCACCCATAAGCTTAATCTCAGCGACGGGGCCAAAGTTTGCGCGGGTATTA